>CM053582.1:493426766-493452486 GCA_028627135.1 Pseudochirops cupreus
AAAAGTGACATAGGAGAGAATAGACTGGGGGAGGGGGGACACACTGGGATGGCTGTTTTGGGGCGGTGGGTGGGGGAAAGAAGGGGAGAAAATATGTAACTCAAAATCTTGTGGAAATGACTGATGCAAACTAAAATTAAATTAAAAAAAATAAAAATAAAAAGAATTATAAGAAACATCTTACCATATAGGGATATAAACAATTTAATTGTACTGAATCCCTTATATTTTCCTTTCCCTTTTTATCTGTTTATACTTCTCTTGGATCTTGATATTGGAGGTTAAATTTTTGCATTGGTTCTGGACTTCTCCTTATGAAAGCTTGACAAACTTCTATTTCGCTGCATGACCATATTATCCATTGATGTATTATGCTTAATTTTTCAGGCTAACTGATTTCTGGTCATAGTCCTAGCTCCTTTGCCCTCTGGAGTATCATGCTCCAAGACTTCTGATCTTTTAACATTGCTGCTTCTAAGTCCTTTGTAATCCTGATTCTGACTCTTCAATATTTAAATTATTTCTTTTTGATCATTTGTAGTATATTTTCCTTGACCTGATAGTTCTGAAATTTTACTATAATGTTTCTTGGAGTTTTTGTTTTGGAACTCTTTTCTGAGGTAATTGGTACATTCTTTGAATATTTGTTTTGCCCTCTGGTTCTAGAACATTAGGGCAGGTTTCTTTGATAATTACTTGAAAGATACTGTCCAGGTCCTTCTTTTCATTATGGTGTTCAGGTCATCCAATGATTCTGATATTGCTTCTCCTCAATCTATTTTCCAGGTCATTTGTTTTTGTTTTTTTTTTTTTAATTGGAGGTATTTTACATTTTCTTCAATTTTTCATCAGTTTTTAATTTGTTTGATTTATTCTTGATGTCTCAGAGTCATTAGCTTCCATTAGTCAATACCAATTCTGATTTTTAAGGTGCTATGTTCCTCAATTAGCTTTTCTGCTTTTTTTTTTTTCACATGGCCAATTGTAGTCTTTAAGGAATTGTTTCCTTCAGCCAGTTTTTATATCTCCCTTTCCATTTGGTCAATTATCCTTTTTAAGCAGTGTTCTAAGCTGTTGAGTTTTTTTTTTCTTCCATAATTCCCTTAGATCACTCTCATTTCTTTTCCCAACATTCCTTCTATCTCTCTTATATGATTTTAAGTTCCTTTATGAGCTCTTCTATGACTTCTTTTTGGGTTTGAGATGACTTCCTGTTTTTCTTTGAGATTTTTCCCATAGGTGTTTTGACATTGTTGTCCTCTTCTGATTTTGAGTCTTGGTCTTCCCTGTCACCAAAATTTCTATGGTCATCTTCTTTCTTTATTGTTTTTTGCTAACTTTTTTTTCCTGGTATTTTTTCTTTCCTTGAAACTTGAAATCTGCTTCCAGAGTAGAAGTGGAAGTGTCTCATGTATTTGTGCCAGTGGCTGCAGGCCCTGGATGTTTACCTGGTGCTGCACTGATATTGCCCTGAGGCCATCAGGGACTTTCATATCTGGTGCTGGTGGAGGTTATAGGGGTCTGGCAGCTGACATGGTGCTGAGCTAGGGTTCTAGTGGTGGTATCTGGTATGCTGAGGCCAGAAGAGTTTTTCTGCATTTTCTCTGGGCTATGCTGAAGCACATGGAGTTCTGGCCCCTGGAAAATAGCTCCTCACCTAGGGCTGCACAGAAGTATGTGTTGATCAGGCCATAGCAGGACACCTGCCCACCTGGGGCTACATTAAAGTGTGTGGTGGTTCTCAGAGCTGTAGTCTGTTTTACTAAGGCTCATAGGGGTCCTGGCCATGGCTTTTCCCTGCTCCATCACACTGGAGCTCAGGATCTCCTGCTGGTTTACTGAGGTAGGCTTGCTGCTGGCTTGCTGGGATGCTTCCTGACCTCAAATGCATTCCACTTTTAACTCAGTGAGAAAGACTTTTCTTGCCAATCCTCCACATCTCCTGAACTAAAATCCACTCCACTCTATCTTTCAGATTTTTTCCACTGTTTCAGGATTTGTTCTGGGGCACTATTTTATGACTGTTTGGTTGTTTGGAGGTGAATATGGGAAAGTTACAGTGATTTACTGCTTCTCTAGCTATCTTGGCTTCTGGAGGTCCTCTGCTTGCCTCAATTCTTATCTAGCCTTTAAACACTGAATGGGCATTGTTTAAGACAAACTCAGACTTGGGAAAGACCTTAGCTTAAAAAGACCAACTGTATCCAGTGCCATTGCCAGTCATCTTCACCTATGCCTTGCAACTGTACTTGGATGATTCCCAAGGAGAGATTTAGGTTGATGATTCTGTATAGCCCTTCCTCACTTAAATACAATTCAATTGCAAGTCAAAACATCACTCTCCTGATGTCATTGGTCCTCCTCAAAAATAAAGGACCAGCAACAACTATCTGTCTGTCTGTCTGTCTATCTATGTGCATGTTTACATATGCGTATATGTGTACATATGTATATGGTGTGTATGTGTGTATACATGTATATATGTGTGTGTATATATGTATATGTACATATGTATATACGTATGTATATACTTAGCAAATGCCTTCTATGTGCCAGGTATAGTACTAACCACTGAGGCTACATAAAAAAGGCAAAAAACAATCCTTGCATTCAAAGGGATTACAATCTAATAGGAGAGACAATATGTAAACAAACTTATACAAACCAGGCTACAAACAAGATAAATAGAAAATAATTAACAAAAGGAAGGTTCTAAAAATAATAGGGGTTGGTAAAATTTTCCTATGAAAGAAAGGATTTTAGTTAGGACTTAAAAAAATAAACTGAGGAAGTCAGTAGGTAGCATTCCAGGCATAGGAGACAGCCAGAGAAAATGCCCAGAGCCAAGAGATGGAATGTCTCTCTTTTACGAAATAGCCAGAAAGCCACTCTCACTGGATTAAGGTGAACACTGCAGGGAATAAGGTGTAAGAAAACTGGAAAATTAGGATGGGGTTATTTTATTAAAAACCTTGAATGTCAAAAAGAACATTTTGTATTTTTGTCTCATGGAGGCAATAGTGAGCATTGAGAAGGAAAGTGATATGGTCAGATTTATCCTTTGAAAAAAACTTTAGTGGCAGAATAGAGTTTGGATTGTAGTAGAGAGAGACTTAAAGCAGGCAGGCCCACCAATAGGATACTACAACAATCCAGTTTTAAGGCAATGAGGGCCCATACTGGAATGATAGCAGTTCCAGAAGAGAGAAGGGGGAGTATTTGATAGATTATAAAAAAGATGAAATCAACAGGCCTTGGCAACAGATTGGATATGGGGATTGAGAAATAGTGAAAAATTCAGGATGAATGCTATGTTGTGAGTTTACAGATCTGGGAGAATGGTATTGCCCTCTTCACTAATAGGGAAAGAAGGAGATGGGGAAGGTTTAATAGAAGATAATAAATTCCATTTTGGACACATTGAGTTTGAGACATTTATTGGATGGGCAGTTTGAAATGTCATAAATGAAGTTGGAGATGCAAGATAGGGGGTCAGCAGAGAATTTAGGGCAAGATAGGTAGATTTGAGAGTCATTAACAGATAGTAAACCCATGGAAGCTGATGAGATCACCTAGTGAAGTAGTATAAATGAAGAAGTGAAGAGGGCCTGGAAGAGAAGCCTTAGTGACACCTATGGTTAGAGTGCATGACCTGAAAGAGATCCAGCAAAGGAAACCAAGAAGGAGTATACAGAAAGGTAAGAAGAATCAGGAGAGAGTGGTGTCCTGAAAACCTAGAAATAAGGAGAGTATTAAGAGTATCAAGCAGGAGAATGATCAACAGTGTCAATAACTATAGAGATATGTGTGCATGTGTGTGTACACACACTATAGATACACATACAGATGAGTGTATATATATGCATATGCATACAGATACACATGTATATATTTATATGCATACATACATATATATGTACATACATAAACATATGCCTCTATCTCTATAGCTATCCCAAGGCATAGGGAACTCATCATGCTCATAACAGTACACACATACACACACCCAAGTACATGGAACTTCTAAAGATTAAATTCCTGCCATAGATTTTCAACTTATAGTTCTAGATAGTTGCCTTGGGATAATGAGGGGTTATGTAACTTTTCCAGAATAATATAGCAAGGTTTTCTAGACTCTGACATCATGTCTTTAGCCACCATACCATACCATATCATACATTAATAGCTGAAATTAGTATACTGCAGAAGAATAAAGAATTAGTCCTAATCTAAGCTTATTTTGTTCACATTAATATTTGGTGGAGAAAAGTAAAGGATGAAAAGACATGACTTACTGTCATAGCCAGGTACTGTTATAAGCAGTGGAGTCACTAACAGGGTTGATCAATGCCTTTGGAATGTTACTTGTAGACCTAGGAACAGGTGCTTGAACACATTGGGTTGGAGACATCATAGGAAAGGAGCTGGCAGAGGTACAAAGTTTGTATTTCTTGCTCTATGTATATCCTAGGAATCAAAAATAAACTTTCAGTTTCTGATACAGCATCTGGCTCCTTTCTGGTATATTGAAAGTGTTTTCGGAGTACAGTATAATGACCACTGTGTATGAGTTACAGCTCTTAGTTTATCCTCTATCTTCCCTTCGAGGGATCTCAGGGGAAATGCCATTTTGACCACTTGACTTGCCTGTGGGCATGCACTCAAGTCAAATACTTTAGAATTTCTCCTGCTCAGGGAAAAGAAAAATCTAAACTTTATTAATTTTACAGTGAACATTTAGTTTCCTGACTGGCTCGGCGAACTACAGTACATGTTGACTATTTTTTATGTTTCTGACAGAAAATTCTGGCCTGGTATGTATGTCCTGTGCTACTCAAATGAATGACTAGACCTAATGGTATTTTAAAGGGAAAAGAATTAAACATTTTGAAATTGATATCGACTTGCATAATTGCTGGTCCCACAACTAAAATAGGAATTGGCCTAATAGGGGTACTTGGTAATTCAGTTTTGTTCAATAGAAAGAGCAGTGGATTTAGGGTGAGAATACCCAGGGCCAAATATCACCTCTGCCAGTTACCACACATGTGACCCTGGGCAAGTCCATCTCTCTATGCCATGGTTTCCTCATCACTAAAAAATGGTTGGAATAGAAAGCCCCTAAGGGGCATAATAGGTCTAAATTTATGATTCTATGAGCCCAGTCCTAAATGTTTAATGTAGTATTAATATGAGATGAAATAAAAGAGGCCAGCAAAAGAATGCACTACAGGGAGCCAGGCTCTCTCTATCTCTGCTCAAGTCTGTGTACTGCTCAGATAACTCAGTATGCTCAAGGGTCCACCTAAGTAATCCTAATATGGAACCCTTCTCCCAAGCTACCTGCCAATGTAACACACTTCCTTCCCCCCTAAGCTGTACAATGACTCACTCTCTCCACATTCATGGAAAAGAACCCAGAGCCTTCTATCCGCTATTATCCTCAGATCAATCCCCCTTTCCAAAGGTCATTATGTTGTCCTCTGCAGCATCCTTTGACCCTTCTCCCCTCTCTCCACACACCTACATAAGCACCTACTAGCTATATACAGATATGCTTACTCATGCCATTTGGATGAGCAGGAAATCATTGACTACTGGACTTTTTCATCTGTTATGACATTGTACCCACAGGCACTTGCATAACCATTTGACCAGACAATGCTTCCAAAGGAAACCTGGACCTTGCCAACTACTCTGTCATTGCATCCTAAGTGCCACTATGACTCTACACATTCTGCAGATGATCTTCTCATTATGTGTGCTATCTTCCCTAATTAAAAAGTGAAAATTTTCATTTATTCATTCATATGCTCACCCATTGAGAGAAACTATATTTTAGACTAGCCAATGACTTAATGTATGTGAACAATGTTCTGCTCCTTTTTTTCTTAATTTTAATTTATTTTTTAGCCTCATAAGAATCAGTGTTTGCAGGAAAAGTGAAGTTTTTGCCCCTCAAGTGGGCATTGTAGGGTCAGGACAGAACAAGTACCAGCCCAGAGTACAAAGAGTGTGGCATAATAGGCAAAGCCCTTACTCCCAGTATGAAAACCATATGACTCAAATTTCAGTTCTGACAGTGCTGGACACTCTTCTAGATTGTAGGAATTCAAAGACAAAAATTAACAGTAGCTGACCTCAGAAATCTACATTCTATCAGGGTAGATAACATGAACAACTATAAATATGTAACCTTTTAAAGTATCTAGATCATTCCTCAAAACCTCACAGATCATAGATTTTGAAAAGAACTTTTCTTCCAGAAGAACATGGCACTAGAATCATGAATATACCCCACAAAGTATCCCAAGACCAATGCAAGAATCATTGTTCCCTTGCCAAAATTAGGGAAGATGCAGTGTCACTTGAGTAGCATTTTCTAGGATCTTTGGGATGTGGACTACTGAGGAACAGGGAAAGGTAGAGAATAGGATGGCATTATTGTGAGGGCCTGCTGTATCACAATTCACAGATTAGAAAATCATAGGATTAGAAAATTAGAATGTGAAAGGGCCCTAGAGATCATATAGCCTGCTTTACCCCCCACCCCTATATTACAGAGTTGAGGAAACTGAGGTTGAAAAGTTTAATATCTTGCTCAAAATAAAAGAGGTAGCAAATTACAGAACTGTGACTTGAATTCAGGGTCTCTGACTGAGTCCAGTTATCCTTTTGTAATGCCATGCATGAGCAGCTTTCCAGAAGAATGCTACTGTAAACAGCTTTTAAGATTCTGATTATTTAGTATGGTGAACACTATTTATTCCATACAAATCAAAGCAAATCATTCACAGAAAATCAAGGTACAGAATTCACAATATCACAACTTATCACAGAAAATCACAATATAGTATTCACAACAGCTTATCATTAAAATGGCCACATAGTTTTCACCAAAGTGGTCACAATATCTAGAACAAATAAAAATCATCTGGTATCCCTAAGGAGGTTTACCTCCTTACTCAGTCATTCAGTCATCTCAAAATACAATAGTCAAAGTCTTCCACTCATTGGGCAACTAAGTTAACTCAATCAGCACTTGTTCAGCAATCAATTACTAAGCATCATTAATCACTAAGTACAATCATTAGAAAATACACAAACCCTCCACCACTGTCACTAGTAAACCACATTACTATCACAGCATTAAATACCCAAAGAGAGGTCTTTTCTTTATCTTGACGCTAGGCAAGTTCTCAGCAATCTCTGTTCTTGGGGAGACAAAGCTTAACAAAGCCACATCATACATTGCCAGTGTTCTCATCAATTCACTCTCTGCCTTCAGAACAGTCTCAGGACCCCTGAAAATATCAGCAAGATCCTCTCCCAGGATTTCTGTAATCATACAACAAGAAAATCCTTCTTCAGGGCTTCTGAGTCAACAGTAAGGGCCCAGGACCACTGCAACAACAGCACTGTCCTTCACCAGCAGACAAATCTGGCAAAGCAACATCCAAACAGGATACTAGCACCATAGCCATGCTTCCTCAGTCCTCTGGAAGTTTGGCTGGCTCTAGGACCCAGAAGAAATCTCAGCTGGCTCCTGGAATGAAAATCACTCTTCCCAGGTTTTCAAAATCAAAATTTTTCTCTCCAGCCTGGGAGGTGGGGAGGTTTCCTGTTCAGCATTCCTGGCAGCAGCAATTTCAGCCTCCACGATTCTTGTCCAAAGAAAATTCTGACTCGGTTATCAGTCCAGTAGTAGCAGCCCAGCCTCTAGATGCTGCTGAGAGAAACACTCTCCCCAGCAGAACAAATTCTGCCACCAGATTCTGGCCTCAGAAATTCTGATTGTGCCTCTCTGGGGCATTTCTTATATACACACAGCATTAGCTTCCTGTTTCAGCCATCCCCTTTCTGTTATGTCAGTAACAGGAGACAGGAGTCCATACCTTCTGTTTCCACACTAGAGGCTTGATCAGTTACTAACTGCTAAGTACCTACTACCTTTGCTTAACTTGAAACAAGGTGTTAAGTATCTGCTTACTTGCCAATAAAGAAAAGGGGTCTTCAAATTCAGAGTAATTACCATTACACCTTTCTACTAAATCACACTGCTCATATGAACCAAGGGAAAAAGCAATTACGTACACTAGACTGCTGTTTGATGCTAAAGTATCTGATCTTTCTGATTTCCCATAGTTGTTATGCTCTCATGTTTCAGGGTAGAGCATTAAAGTGTTGTCATCTCAAAGGTTTGTTTGTACCTTGACTATTTTTGCTGCCATCGACTATAGAACTTTTAATATTTGTAAACCAAAGAAGGATTGGGAACTGTTTCAAACATGCTGCCCAATGAGCTCTTGGGGGCCCCTGTTGACATACCAGACGATGCAGCTGCTTTCCCACATTTAGGCATTTCTATTTTCCTCCACATTTGACTCCACATTTGTAATGTTTTTGGATCCAGATCAGATCACCTGATAAAGCCCACATATCTCTTTTGCAGTCTGTGTTCATAAGCAAACTGTGGTGTGCACAAATATTCAATTTATTTCTGACATGAGATTTACACAGAATCATCAACTAAAACTTCAACATCTTTTGCCTGCCTTACACAATTACATCAGTAACACACTTTGCCATGCTCTCAATAAATCTGCTTTCTGATTTTGCAGAGGCACATGGCACTGAGTGACAAAGATTCATAGACTATCTGATTCTACAGATCCCATCCTGTGTCTCTCAAAATTGTCTCTTGGATGATCTCTTGGGAAATGAAGAAAGGTTTAAAAAAAAAAAACTTGACTGCTAGGGATTCTGATAGACTACATCTTGCTTTATTCTCTTCCTTCAATCATTCCTTGAACTTTTCCTATTTCTGTTCTCTGACTACAATCCTTTATTTGCAACAGTGGGTGGCAAACATAGATATGCATTTGGTGGCTCTTTGTGGGTAGGAGATACCTCCCTTAGAGAGAGCTCACCATAGGCCATGGCCTGCTAGTTGTCTACGCTACTTCTTCAGTGAAAATTAGGCACAATTGGAGGAAAATAACTTGCTTTAGGCTGGGAAAGTACAGGGTATAAGTATATAAATATTAATTTATTCAGGATTTTTGTCCTTGCATTTTCTCCATGTCTGCTTAGCTCTTTGACTATAAATGCCAACTGCATATGGGCTGTGTTTATGTGGCCTGTTTTACCTTTTCAGTCCCCCAGGGAAAGGAGTATTTCTATCTATCCTATTTGCTCAATGATCAACAAAATGACTTCAATATATGGTCATTAAATAAAAGCAAATAGGTCAATAAATTTCCTATAAATTGCTGCTCAACCATCATGGATCAGTCTAGTTAATACAACATCAGTGCAGTTGACAGAGTGCTTGGCTTTCAATCAGGAAGAGTCAAATTCAAATTTGACTTTAGACACTAGCTATATGACCTAGAGCAAGTCACATAACTTCTCTTTGCCTCAATTTCCTCATTGTAAAATGAGAATAATATCAGCACCTACCTCACAAAGTTGGTGTGAGGATCAACTGAGATATTTTTAAAGCCCTTAGTACAGTGCCTGGCACAAAGTAGGCACTAAATAAATAATAATTCCTTCCCTCCCTTCCTCCCTCCTTTCTCTTGTTCCAGTTTAAAGCATTCTTTAGTCCTCAAATTTAAAAATTAGAATCACCACCACAACAAGCTATATAGTATATTTTGATTATCAGCTTTATCAACAATTATTAGTAGGAATTTTTGCACAACAAATAGGGGGAAAATCAGGAAGAAGTTCACTTTGAGTGGGGCCACCAAGGGGAAACAAGACTACTCTGGGACAACTTGATTTTTCTATGCTGCTGAAGGCATGAGAATTAATAGAGAATGAGGGTTTGAGAAAGTACAAGGGATAGGGTACAAAGAAGGGGGAGGAAAATGTGCTTTTGTTAACCTATATATTTTTAAATTCTTTGGGAAATTCCAATAGACTTGTGTTAACTATGAGACAAGCATATTGCCCAAGCACAATAGAAATGCTCAGATATTCTTTTTTTTTTCTTTTTTGAGGAGGGGAGACAAAGCAATTGGGGTAAAGTGACTTGCCCAAGATCACACAGCAAGTAAGTGTCAAGTGTCTGAGGCCAGATTTGGGCTCAAGTACTTCCTGACTTCAGGGATGGTGCTCTATTCACTGTGCCACCTAGCTTCCCTGAGATGTACTCTTTTAATATTATTTTATTTTTCCCCCACTTATATATCCAGACAATTTTTATCATTGTTTTTTTACAAGATTCTGAGTTCCAAATCTTTCTTGCTCCTCCCCTCCCCTCTTCCTAAAATGGTAGGCAAACTGATATATGCTATATATATATGCCATCATGTAAAATATATTTCCATATTAGGCATCATTGAGAAAGAAAAAAAGATCAAAAGAAAGAAAAAAACACAAAAAATGAAGTAAGAAAAAAAGTAGTCTTTGATCTGCATTCAGAGTCCATCACTTTTTTATCTGGATGGTAGCATTTTCTTTTGTGAGTCCTTTGCATTTGTCTTGGATCATTGTGTTGCTGAGAAAGGCTGAGTCATTCATAGTTGATTGGCACAAGATGTACTGTGTACAATGTTTTCCTGGTTCTGCTAATTTCACTTTGCATTTGTTCACATAAGTCTTTTCAAGTTTTTGGTTTGTCTGTCTTTTTCCAGAATCTACCTGTTCATCATTTATAATTGTATAATAGCATTCCATTGCATTCACATACTACTGCTAGCTTAACCATTCCCCAACTGATGAACATCCCTCAGTTTCTGATATTTTGTCACCACAAAAATATCTGTTAAAATATTCTTGTGCATGTAGGTCCTTTCCCCTTTTTTATGATTTTTTTGGGATATAGATCTAGCAGTGGTATTATTGGATCCAAACATATGCTCTCCAGAATGGTTTGATTAGTTGACAACTCCACCTAAAATTCATTAGTTTCCCAATTTTCCCTCATCCTCTCCCACATTTATCATTTCCCTTTTTTTGTCGTATTAGCCAATCTGATAGTTAAGAAATGGCCCTTCAGAATTATTTTGATTTGCATTTATCTAATGAAAAGTGATTTAGAACACACCTTCTTATGCCTATAGATAGCTTTAATCTAGATCAGCAGTTCTCAACCTGTGGGTTATGTTCAATTTAAATACATCCTGCATATCAGATATTTATATTATGATTCATAACAGTAGCAAAATTATAGTTATGAAGTAGCAATGAAAATAATTTTATGGTTTGGGGTCACCACAATGTGAGGAATTGTATTAAAGGGTCACGGCATTAGGAAGGTTGAGAACCACTGATCTAGATATTCTTGATTATTAATTTTTAAAATCATGAAAGAAGAGCAATTGCTTTTTTTGTATTTGGGATTATCCAAACATATAAGCATATACATATATTTTTAAACACATACATATACTACATGTGTTCACACAAATATGAAAAAAAAAGTTCCAGGGTCTGTAGATCCTCTGTATTTAGATATTTGAAGACTAACAAGTTGAAAAGAGTTTTAAAATTTATTCTGCTTAACTTTACAGAACAGAACTCAAAGCAATGGATAATTACATGGATATGAGTTCCCATTCATTTTTTTAAAGTTGGAGGTGACACGGAAAAAATTGGGACACTAATTTGAGACACTAATTGATCCAACCATTTTGGAGAGCAATCAAGAGTTACGCCCAAAGAGTTAGTAAGCTGCCTGTGCCTTTTGACCCAGCGATACAACTACTAGGTCTATTTCCAAAGATGATTAGGGGAAAAGGAAAAGAATCTATATGTTTTAAAATATTTATAGCAACTCCTTTTGTGCTGTCAAAGAACTAGAAATTGCAGGGATGTATGTCAATCGGGAAATGGCTAAACAAGTCATAGTTTATTATTGTGATGGAATATTACTGTGCTATAAGAAATGATGAACTCTGCAACTAAGAATGGAAGGAAAGCAGAAAACGGGTAAACAATTTTTACAGCCAGTGTTTCTGATAAAGCTCCATTTATAAAATATATAATATAATTATACATACACACATACATACATATATATACATACATACACAGACACATACACATATATAGACACACACACACACACACACACACACACAGAAAGAGAATATGAACTGAGTTAAATGAATAAGAATATAAGGCATTCCACAACTGATAAATGATTAAAGGATATGAACAGGCAGTTTTCAAAAGAAGAGATTGAAGCTATCTATCATCATATGAAAAAAAATGTTCTAAATCACTACTGATTAGATAAATGCAAATCAAAACAATTCTGAGGCACCACATCACACCCATCTGGTTGACTGACATGGTCAAATAGAGAAATGCCAAATGTTGGAGAAGATGTGGGAAAATTGGAATACAAACACATTTTTGGTAGAGTTATGAACTGATGCAACCATTCTGGAGAGCATTTTGGAACTAAGTCCAAAGGGCAACCAAACTGCATACCCTTTGATTCAGTAATGCCATTACTAGGTCAGTACCTCCAACAAGATCATAAAAAGGTAAAGGGACCCACATGCATAAAATATTTTTAGCAGCTCCTTTTGTGAAGGCCAATAATTGGAAATTGAGAGGATGTCAATCAATTGGGGAATGACTAAATAAGTTGTGGTATATGAATGTAATGGAACACTAGTGTGCTATAAGAAATGATGAGCAGGCAGTTTTCAGAAAAACCTGAAAAGTCTTACATGAACTGATGCTGGGTGAAGTGAGCAGGACAAGGAGAACATTATATATAATAAAAGCAACATTGTGCATTGGCTATGATCACCCCACCTCTTCTCAGCAATACAATGATTTAAGACAATTCCAAAGCATTCATGATTGAAAATGCTAACCACATTCAGAGAAAGAAGTATGGAGTCTGAATGCAGATCAAATGATACTATTTTCACCTTTATTGGTTTGTTTTTTGGTTTTTCTCTCTTGTGGTTTTTATTTTGTTTTCTGATTCCAACTCCCTCACGTTACAAATGATGAAATGGAGGTACAAAGTGGTTAAGTGACTTGGCTGTGGTCACACAGTTGGTATCTGAAGTAGAATTTGAACCCAAATATTCCTAACTCCAAATCCAGTGCCAAATCTACCATACCACAATAGCCAGTTGAAATTTCATGCCCTTTCCCAACTTAGAATTTTGTGGTTTTTCCCAAATTACAACATGAAATTAACATTTTTCTTTTTATATTACATGGTGCTCAACTATTCCCTCATAGTCAGAATCAAGGAAAGTTCCTACACTATTCTGGTTGAAAGTAATTGATCTTTCCTAAAGTTAGCATGGTAATTTTTTATATCTCATAGGCATCTACTGTGACTTAGTATGAAAAAAACAAAAAGCTTATGCTGTTTGACATTAAGAAAATTCATCAGCCCAACAAGTTTTATCATCCATTATATTATAAAAAATACATTATCATCATGATCATTACTGTTATTATTAGATTTACCACCCCATGATATTCAAATTAAGTTTTCAAAATTAACTGATCCTTCCTAGTTTTGTCCCCCCCCCCCCCAGTTTGTTCATGTTTAGTCTTAAGTTACCTACCACTTTGAGGGTGTGGAGTACATTTAGAAGTAAAATGCCTTACTTGGACAACTCTTTTGGCCACACAATTTAAGGGAATTGTCACTCCAATGTCTCAAGGTAGTTACTGTACTTTTGAATGGCCATTTGATTAACTATGAAAAAAAATACGCATGATTCACAGATGTAAAATATTAGTGTTCTCTGGTTCTTTATTCATATAAAGTGTATCCCTGGGGAATTTTATCTGCATCTGCCTAATGTAGATCAGTCTCCTCTGTGGAGAAGTGCTTTGAAACTTCAATGCAAAACTTTATTTTTATGGCTTTTCAGAGGGGGGGCTGATCAAACGTCTAGTGTTAAAATCTCTTGTTAGGGAAAAATGACCTTTTCTCTCTGCTTTTGCAAGCTAGATAATGGTGGATATGTGAACATGGGCTAGTGTTCTAATCAAGGCTGAATATCACACATATTTATGTGTGTAAATATTAGGCAGCTAGGTCGTATAGTGAATAGGGTACTGAATTTAGAATCAGGAAGAAAAGAATTTGAATCTTGGTTAGATGTGTGGATAAGCTACTTCAACTGTCAGCCTTCATTTCCTTAACAGTAAAACAGGGATAATAATTACACCTATGACCCAGGGTTGTTGTAAGGTTCAAATAATATAACTTTAAAGACTGCAACTATTAAAGCACAATATGTTAGCTATAATTCTTGTTCATAAAAACTATAGCAACCCTGATCAGTCTGTAGTGAAAGTTCCAAATGTCATTTTTGGTAACTACAAAGTAAGTCAGTGACTTCTAATTTTCTCTACTCTTCACAGTAAGGGGCAATGGCTTCATATGACAGAAATGACTGGGTAATGATTGGGATCATGAAATAGATTCATTAAACAACATCGGAGGAAAAAAAGTGCTATCTCTACAGTGTTGCTAATCTTAAACCAAAAATTACTGGATGACAAATCTTAAGAGAACTCATAAACAAGAGAAAATGTGGTGGCTTTTAAGAAAATTTTACCAGGAATCAGTAAATCTAGGTTCTTGTTTCAAATATGCCATTAACTAGCTTCATCACGTTGGACAAAGCATCTGACCTCCATGAACTCATATACAAAATGTGACTAACAATGCATGTTGGTTTCATTTAATATATAGTGTTGTTGACAGAATAAAATAGAATAATAGATGTGAACTTGTTTTGAAAGTTATAAAGTTCATTACAAATGTAACATGAAATTACTAAATGTGGGATTGCAACATTTGCTGCTGTATCATTTAGCCAGGCAGGGGGAAATTTTTTGTATTGATCTCTTAAAATGGTTGACAGTTTTCCTGTAGAAATTAGATATGAAAGCACTCGCAATTCCTGAGATTCTGGGGTGTGTGTGTGTGTGTGTGTGTGTGTGTGTGTGTGTGTGCGTGTATGTGTGTGTGTGCGTGCGTGTGTGTGTGTGCGTGTGTGTGCGTGTGTGTGTGTGTGTGTGTGTGTGTCTGTATTTTTCCCACCTTTTCTAAGAAGATACAGAGATTTGTATTCCAGGAACAGCAGACACATTAGACGAAGGTCTATGCTTTAATGTGACCTTTACAGAGACCTTATATTCCATCCATCTTTTCACTGTGAAAACTGCCAGTATCCACCTGAACTGAGACACTAAACACTTAATGGGAGGAGGTCATCAATTAAAATTCCTGTTGCTGGGGAAATGAATTGTATTCTCTCAGTTTGCCTAGCATTTTCTTTATACTTATTTGCATGAACACCTCTCATTTTCTGTTCATCCTCATTCAACACAACATAACCTGGATCTCAATAAACACACTATAAGAACTATAACTATGATCTCAGGGGGTACCTGTTTCTTAAAATGGTTCCAGACAACCTAACTCTGATAAACTGTAATGACCAATCATTGATCCAGAAGACACATTAGAAAATATACTGCTTTCCTCTCTGTAGAGAGATAAGGATCTGTGGATCTATAATGCTTCTTACGAGGTTAGACCATTTAAGCTATGTCAATTGGTTTTACTCAACTATAAGAAGAGTTCAGTGAGATAGGGAGTATATTAGGAAATGACAGGTGTAAAAACATGATGTCAATAAAACTTCTTTGAGGATATGCCTGAATGGCTCCTTCTCCTTCAGTTATGGATGTTAAAACTTTATTTTCAGCATAAAAGAATTCATACGGCAGCCCAGTTAACTATTACTGTGTACCTTCACCTCTCTTACAATGCTCTTCAGAGCTTAGTCTAGACTGTCTTTCAGGTTGGAAATGAGCAAAAGAAAAGCTTTGTCCTCCTACTGAAATTATTAAATCTTATGGAGACTCTTGAACTTTATCAATAACAGGAGTGATTAGACAACTGGACTTTCTAAGTCCATGTCTTACTATGGAGGAAAGAAGGGAGAAGGAAGAGAAGAGGGGAAGAGAAGAAGGGAGAGAGAAGGATAAGAGAGAGAATTAATTACTATTTGGCAATCACTTTGATACCTAAAGTGTTTAAATTTGTCTCTTCATTGCTCCATCACAGGATTATCATATGCCTTAATTACTGATTGACATAATCTTTGACGCACAGGCATGAAGCACATTTAAGTTTTCCATAAAGTTTGAAGCTTGATTCTCTCCTGTATCTTCTCTCTTCCTTGTCTTGATTCCAAGAATGGAAATAACTGGAAAAACTAAGTAGGATGAAAGGTTCTTTACACTGGTTGCTTTAGTCCTGTCCACCATAACCTGTGTGCTTAAAATATTATTTCCATAAGAGTGTTTATATTCACCGTGATACCACTGTAACTGGAAATAATTACTTTGACTTCCGAAAACCCAAGAAAAGAGGAATTTATTCTCTCTCACGCAAGCACCTTCTTAACACAATCTTAACTATATCATTACAAGAAACATGATAAGAATGATCCCACAAGATTATTTTTGGAGGTAGTTCATGTAACGATTAAAGGAACGGATGGGGCTAAACAAGAATGCAGCGTGCAGCATCAGCTTGAACTGGGTAAACACTTTGGGGAAATGTATACTGACAGAAATTTAAAACGAAGGCTTTAACGGAATTTCACAGAAATAAATTGAGAAAGGTCATTTAACAGAATGGGCATGATGCATGCAAAATTGGAGATTAACAGAGATGTTAGTCTCATGCCATGTGGTCACCACTCTTGAAGTTTTGCTGCAAGAAGTGAGTTGCTCTAGTATTCAGTTTGACTGCCTCTCCTTTAGTCCCTTACTATATGCACTGTTACTTCACTAATCAACCTTTAGAGCTTTCCAGCTTTCTCAAAGCTGAATTGCCCTATTTGTTATATCTCCCTAATTAGAATGGGAGATCTGTGAAGGCAGGAACTGTCTCAGTTTGTAGTTATATCTCTATCACTTAACACAGTGCTTGGAGCATATTCAGTGCTTGATCAATAACTTTTAATTTGCTGATTTCCAGGGGGTGGAGGGTGGGAGGGAAAGGAATATAGAACTTGACATTTATCATGTGATTATTATAATTGTTGAAAAAATATCACATTATCTAAATCATTTTGGGATGTGACACATATTGAGAGCCCAAAGAACCTATATATGGTTGAATCCTCAGAAAAAATAACATCCCCAACCTCTTAGCCAAATATACATTTTCTTCCTCCCATCCTCAAGCTCGAGAATAAGTTACCACAGATTCCAACTATTATACCATGAGGATATATGATCTGGTCACCAACTCAGCAATAACATTACTCTCTCTTTTTCATTACACCTTCTAGGGAGTATAAGGCAATAAGCAAGGAGAAGAATAATAAGAAATCCTGTATAAAATTTGAATCAAGGGATATTTGCTTTGGTCAACTGTGTATTTCTGTTCCAGGTGATGGGAAGACCATCCACAACCTGCTTCCATAGTTCAAACATACTGGGACATACAAATATGAATAAAAATATGTCCGCCATCTTTGGACAGACGAATAGAAAGAATAAAATATAGAAGAATAATTAAAACCCAAAGCAAGAATGTGATAAATAACATGAGTTAGCTGCAAACAAAGGGATTTCAGAGAGGAACCACATTAGATTTTATTGAGGACATCATCAAATCCTTTATGGAGGAGATTGCATTTAAATATAGGCTTGGAAACACACTTCTGGGAGCCAAGATGGTGGAGTAAGCAGTAAATTGCTACAACTGTCCCATACTAATTTCTAAATAACCATTAAATAGAGCCCCAAAAGAAATCCTGGAACAGCAGAAGCAGCAAAAAAAAGAGAGGGTGTAACAGTCTTTTAGCCCAATAAATTTGAAGGATCAGCAAGAAAAGTCCATCACACTCAGGTGAAAAGGGAGTGTAGTCCAGAACAGGAAGAATCCCACAAGACAGCAGCATGCCCCACCTCAGCAAACCAGTGGGATATCCTGAGACCCAGAGTGATTGAGCAGGCAAAATCCAAGACCAGGATCTCCCACATGCCTTGGCATAGCCAGGAGAACTGATAGACTCCAGCTCTTAGAACTACCACATGCTTCCCCGCAGCCTAGCACAAATAGGAATACTCCAGGGGTCAGACCTCCATGTGCTCTAGCAAAGCCCTGGGCAAACTGGTAGACTCCAACCCCATGAGTGCCTAAGCAAACAGGTATCAACAAGGTAGCACTGACCTGCCATGTATCAATGTAGCCCTCAGCAAATAGGCAGCCTGAGGCCTGACAGAGACATGATTCAGTGAAGGCACTGGGAAACACAGAAATGCTTCACTGGGCCTCAGCATTCACCAGACACTACCACTAGGACCCCAACTCAGAACAAAGTAAGCTGGCAGACCCGTATAGCCTGCATAAGAAGCACACTTCATCACCCTGGGAGCAGAGTTCAAATCTGAAAGAAAGGAAAAAGGCCCCCCAAAAAGGAAGAGCATAAAATAACAACAACTAAAGCATTTGACCATAGAAAGTTATTGTGGTGACAGGGAAGACCAAGACACAAACTCAGAAAAGGACAACATTGTCAAAACTCCTATGTGCAAAACTCCAAAGAAAAATATGAAGGGGTCTCAAGTCTAGAAAGATCTCATGGAAGAGCTCAAAAAGGAGCTTAAAAATCATATAAGAGAGATAGAAGAAAAATCTGGAAAATAAATGAGAGTGATGCAAGAGAATTATGAAGAAAAAAGACAACACACTGGAAAACTGTTCAAAGCTAGAATTGCCAAAAAGGAAAAGGAGAAACAAAAATCCACTGGGTGGAAAAACGTCCTTAAAGAATACAATTGGCCTAATACAAAAGAAAGAACAAAAACTAATTAAGGAAAACAGTACCTTAAAAGTTATAATTGAGGAGTGGTTAGTTGGCACAGTGAATAGAGCACTGACCCTGGAGTCAGGAAGACCCGAGTTCAAATCCAGTTTAAGGTAGTTAACACTTACTGGTCATGTAACCTTGGGCAAGTCACTTAACCCCAATTGCCTTGCCTTTTCCCCTTCAAAAAGAAAAAAAAAGTTAGAACTGAGTAAGTAGAAGGTAATGATTCTATGAAAACATCATGAAGCAATAAAAAAAATTAAAATAATGGGAAAAATGAAAGAAATGTAAAATACTTCATGGGGAAAAAAAAACTGACCTGGAAAATAGATACAGGAGAGATAATATCAGAAACATTGGACTATCTGAAAGTCAATCAAAATACGAACAGAACGTTTTCAGATGAAATATTCAAAGCTATCTATAGGCATATGAATAAGTGCTTTAAATCACTTGGTTAGAGAATTACAAATTAAAACCACTGTGAAATACCCCCTTACACCAATCAGATTGGCTAATGGGATAAATGTTGGATAAGATGTGAGAAAATGGTGACACATTCACTGTAGGTGGAGTTTTGAACTGATCAAAACACTCTGGAGAGCATTTTGGAACTATGCTCAAAAGGCAACCAGATTGCGCATACCTTTAAATCCAGCAATATCACTATTAGGTCTGCATCCAAAGACATCATTAAAAAAAAGGGAAAAGGAACTACATGTATGAAAACGTTGATAGAAACCATTTTCATTGTGGCAACATGTTGGAAATTGAGAGGATGCTCATTAATTGGGAAATGACTGAGCAAGTTGTGGTATATTAACATAATGGGATACTATTACTTAATAAGAAATGTTAAATGGGCAGATTTCAGAAAAACTTGGAAATGCTTGTATGAACTAATGCAAAGTGAAATGAGCAGAACCTGGAAAACATCATACACAGTATCAGCAACATTGTGTAATGATCAACTATAAATGACTCAGCTCTTCTCAGCAACACAATGAGCCAAGACAAGTAAAAAGGTTTTTGATGAGAAAATGCTATCCATATCCAGATTAAGAACTGATGGTCTCAGAATGCAGATTGAAACATATTTTTCTCACTTTATTCTTTCTCATTGTTTTGTTTCTTTTTTATCTGTTTCTTCTTCTACAATAATGACAAATATGGAAATATATTTTACATGATAGCACATGTATAAACTATATTAAAACACCTGCCATTTTCAGAAGAGGGGTGAGGGATGAGGGAGAAAATTTTAGAACTCAAAATCTTATAAAAATGAATGCTAAAAATTTTTTCTTGATATGTAATTGGGGGAAAACAAAATACTATTTTTAAAAGTATTTTTAAAAGAAGAAGCTTAAAGAATATGTAAGATCAGAGTGGCAGAGGTAAGATGGTAGAGTAAAGATAGAGACTCTCCCGAGCTTTCCCTCAAGCCTCCTTCCCATATTACTTTAAATACTGACTCTAAAAAAGTATAGAAGTTCAGAGCCCATGAAAAGATTGTATCAATTTTCCAGCCTAAGACAATTTAGTAGGTTTGCAGGAAAGGTCTGCTGCACCACGGTGACAAAGGCACCCAGTCCAGGACAGACTACGCCAGTGCAGACCAGGCCCTTGCAAACCAGCAGCAGGCCTTAGGGCAACTGAATCACTGGCAGGAATGGCAGTTTCCAGACCTCTCAGCTAACAGATAGTAATGGGATTGGACAATGGTTCAGAAGGAGATTTATAGGAGTCCCTTTCCTGGCACCAGGGGCAGGAGTCTGTTGTATTGCCTGTACTTGGATCTGGGTCACAGTCCTGGATCTTAATCCCAGTGAGAGGAGGGGCACTAACAAAAAAGGAAAAATGACCTATGTGTACAAAAATATTTATGGCAGCTCTTTTAGCGATGGCAAAGATTAGGAAATTGAGGGGATGTCCATCAATTTAGAGAATGGCTAAACAAGTTGTTACATATGATTGTGAGAGAATACTATTTGTGCTTTAAGAAATGATGAACAGGGTGCTCTCAGAAAAAAATATACTTACATATATACACAAACACACACACACACACACACACACACACACACACACACACACACACATATATATATACATACTCATATATTCATGCATGAATACACATATACATACATACACACACACATGGAAAGACAATGAATTGATGCAAATCATAATGAGCAGAACCAGGAAAACATTGTACACAGTAATAGCAATATCATATGATGGTAGTTATTCTCAGCAATGTGATGATTCAAGCCAATTTTGTAGGACTTATGGTGAAAGGTGCTGTTCATCTCCAGATAAAGAACTGATAGAGCCTGAATTTGCATCAGATACTTTTTCTTTGCTTTTTAAGTTTTTCTTGTTTTTATTTTGTCTGTGTTTTCTTTCACAGGATGACTTACATGGAAATGTGTTTTGCATGACTATGCATGTATAACCTATGTCAAATTGCTTGTTTTCTCAAAAGGGGGATGAGATGGAGAGAATTAGGAACTCTAAATTTGAAGAAAAATGTTAAAATTATTTTTACATGTAATTGGGGTGAATAAAATATTTTTTAAAGAGTTGGTAGGGTCTAAGAAGTAAATAGGCAGAGTGGGACAGAACTGAAGAGAGACAAAATGGGTTATTCAGAATCTGTGGGATATATTTAGAGAAAAGGAATTAGTACAGTTTTATTGGAAATCTAATTACATATTAGGTAGAAGTGAAAGATGATGTTGGTAGAAAGACACATCGCTACCATTACTGACATAAGAAGTGGCCCATAGCCATGTTTGTAGAGGAGGGCGGGGTTATATAACGTAACAATTGATAGTATAGTTTGAGATATACATAAAGTTCATGGAAGAGAGTAATGTGAACTAAAGCTAGAAATTTTGGTTAGGATCAGTTGATGAAATTATGGAGAGTCTCAAAAGATAGGATTAAAATTTGTGATTTTTGCAACTTAAAATAGGGAGATACTTAAGGTTCTTGAAGAAGATAGTGACATAATTTACTGAAGTCAAACTGGAAGCAGAGACCAGTTAGGACAACAAGTAAAGGTGACAGGTGAAAAAAGCCTAAACAAGATTGGTGGCAATGTGAGTTGAGGGGAAGGGATAGATGTGGGAGAACTTCAGAGACAAAACTAATATTGTATCTTACCAGAGATTAGAGAGAAGAAGAAGTCAAATAAAACAACAAGGTTTTGAGTCTAGCTTTCTTCAAAAGAAATATAAATAGGGTTTTTGGGAAGAGAAGGTTATAAATTCAGTTAAAGGACATGGTGAGTTTGAGGTACTACTGATGGTCAATCACAATGGAAAGAATGCAAAAAATGCTTATTAAATCCAATAAAATTAATCAGAAAGCCATAAGACATAAATATATAGATTTGGGAGTAGTGATCATAGAATGAATAATTTGAATTTGGAAAATAAAAGTAATTTCCACTTGAAAAAATGCAGCAAAATAGAGTAATTTGAAAGGAATGAAGGTAGGAAAGAAGCTAGGAGGGAAGAGAATTAAGCATAGGGCTTAGAGAATACACACATGGTATAACAGAAGGAAAATGTATTAGGAAATGAGACCAAAAATAGGCAGGATTACTAAGAGAAGTTAAAAGTTGAAAAAGTCTAACATGTGGGATGATAGTGTCTAAATGTCAAAGAAGCTGAGAACTTAGAAAAAGAAGGTAGATTTTGATATTAAAAGGCCATTGGCAAAGATCTCAAATAGGGCAATTTCACAAGAGTAGCAAAGAAGGAAGGAATTGTTCGTGAGTTTTAATTGGGAGCTTTTGAAGAAGTTGACAATGATTATAGTATTTAGTATAGCTCCAAAAGAAAGAAGTATGGAACAATAGCTTGAGAAAGTAAGAGGGTCAAGTGATTGATAACAGTTTTTTTTTTAAGACGTTAAAAAATAAGGGAGATCAGAATGTATTGGAGGTAAAAAAGAAAAAAAAAAGAGTGAGCCAATGAGCAGAGATTACAGACTTGAGAAGTAAGCATTCAATGGAATAATCTGAGAATGAGTAGGACTAATGGTTAAGGAGGAGTTAGGTTTGAGAAAGAGGAAGCCCCATTATGTCCTAAGAAATTCGAGGAGAGTCCAAGTATTGTCTATGGGGGAATTTTGATGTATGGAGAAAGGGAGATAAGGAATCTTCAAAAGGGTGGCAGATGGTCTCAATCCTTTTTAGCAAAGTTGATTTGAGTGAGTGTGGGATGGACATTACAGTGGGAAAAAAAAATCTTCAGAACCATGGTCAGTGGTTATTATCAAAAAGTTTAGTTATGTGATTCAACAGAGTGGACACCAAGTGGATTGGAGAAAACATATGGATAAAGATCAATGAAAGCAGAAACAGAAGCACTGTCCCCCAGACAGAACATTTTTGAAGAGAAGATTTCAAAGTGTTCAGAGAAAGGCTAAATAGGATCATAAAATCATGGTATTTCAGAGGTAGAAGAGACCTTTGTGGTGTTCCAATCCAATCAATACATGAAAAGACAATTCTCTCTTCAACATAACCGACTTTTTTGTAGCATAATTCCTTTTTGTTAAGTAGTCTCATGACTAAGTGTTCATGGGTAGGGCAAAGAAAAGCATTACAAATGACTGACTGGAGTGATATATAGAGAGAATATCCTGAGGTTTGTGAGCCTTTTTCAGCTCTTCATACTTAGTCTATTGTTGGAATGAATTCATAAAAAGTGCTACTGCCCTCATCTCAACTCTTTCTACAGGTCAGAAACTTCAAGAAGATATAAAACACAAGGGGCAGACATAATGGACCACCATCCCCACTGTCAGAGCCAGGTGAGAGGATAAAAGCCCATACTTTGTCAAGAGGCTGGTTGATTGGAAAAAAAAGAAAAAATGGAGGGAAGAAGCAGACCTATTATCCAACATCTTCTAGGGCCTCAGATTTAGAGAATAAGAGAAAGGGCTTCCTACAAAACTGAACCCTTTAAGATCTCTGGGTTTTAGTGGGATGATGGAATAATAGGTCCCTAGTTAGACCTTTCTTCAAGAGCAGAATTACCTTGGGGAGGGGGGGAGGAAGGGAATCTCAAAAATCTGGATCTTTCTCTCTCTCTCTCTCTCTCTTTCTCTTACTCTCACTCTTTCTCTAAAAGCACACATTATACACACACACATGAATATATATATTTTCCTTCTTTCCTTCCTCCCTATCTTCCTTTGTTACATTCTTTCCTTCCTTCCCTCCTTCTCTCACTCCGTTCTCATAGAGAATGACACCCTCACCTGCAGATTCTCTACCCAAAGAAATATACATGGTGATCACTGAACCCTCACAAGATGTCTCAGAATTCACAGACTAGATTTCTTTTTTAAGGACCATGCCTTAAGCCCAAATCACTCTGGATATATAGATTGATACAAATATAGATATAGATAGATATGCTTTCATATAGATGCTCTATCTCTATCTCTATCTATATCATAACATATCTACCATATACAAACATACATAATTAGTGAACTGTAGAATATTGTGACACTGTCCATTGGAGGCCCTTCTAACTCCTAAATGTTGAGACCATGGAAAAGAAGAAGTAGCGTGGTAGAGCTACATTACAACTTTTATGCCTTTTTGTTTCTGTGATTAACAAATGTGAGCAGAGACTTATTATCATTTAGCCTTTGCATGACAATGTCATTTTTCCTTAATTCTCAATGAGGACATCAGGAAGAGAACATCATAACTTGCAAGTAAATTGGATTTAAGTGGGGCAGAGCTTTGCAGTCACCAGTCTCTCTCCCGCCTCCAGAGTCTTCAAAGTTCAATTGCAAGATACAGCTAAGAATGACTAGAGATGGCCCCAGATGTAAAAAGAAACTTTTGTCTTTCTAAGCTAAGGTCTCAATTTATCTGAGGTAATGTCCATTCAATGATTAAGGCTAGGTAAGAAATAAGGAAAATAATAGACTCTTTTACACAGTCAAAAAAATCAGCGAAGGAGGGCAAGATGATCAGGATTTCTGGTCAAAACAGAAACAATTGCTATTTATACTTGCTCTGAGCCATCAGAGACCAAACAATGATGGATGGATGCATGGATGGATGGATGGATGGGTGAAGGGATGGGAGGATGGAAGGATGAAAAGATGAAAGGATGAAAGGATGGAAGGATGAAAGGATGGATGGATGGAAGGAAGGAAGGAAAGAAGAACAGAGTTGCATTTTCCAACTGACCAGTTGGGTGCCCTGTAGGGCAGCTACTACTCACAAATTGTTGACTGTTGTTTGTCCTTCATTCTCAAAGAGGACCATAACATTGGGAAGGTGATGCTGTTGACTTGCAAGTGAACTGGATTTAAGTGAGGCAGGGCTGTGCAAAGTTACCTATCTCACTCTGTCCTCCAGAGTCATCTGGGTACAGTGGCAGGATATAGATCAGGACAACTGGAGATGGCCCCCTGGTTGTTGATATTAACTGAGGGAATTCTTGCTCTTTCCCATGGCAGGAAATTCTCCTTCAGAATAACTCCAATTTCAGGGTGAGCAACCTATCACCGGCAGGCAAAATCTAATCTTTCACTTCTTATTGTACAGATTGTGAACTAAATTATTTTTAATATTTTTCTCTTATTTTGGTGGTTGCTGTGGTAGTGATAGGCAATGATAACTCTCTAAATTTTAAAGAAGTGTCACCTGAAAATGACATTAGTTCCATTAAGAAAAAATGACGATGGGGTGGGCGGAGCCAAGATGGCGGCGTAGAAGCAGCAACACATCGCAGCTCTCACATAGCCACCCCAAAATACCCATAAAATAGGACTCTAAACCAATCCTGGAACTCCAAAACGCACACAAAGATACTTCCCACTAAAGT
>CM053582.1:493452986-493474530 GCA_028627135.1 Pseudochirops cupreus
GAGGGGGGAAGACATAGGAGAGAATAGATTGGGGGAGGAGGGATACACTGGGATGGCTGTTTTGGGCAGTGGGTAGGGGAAAGATGGGGAGAAAATCTGTAACTCAAAATCTCATGGAAATGAATGATATAAACTAAAATAAAATTAAAAAAAATAATCAGATCAGTTTAAGATTCTAACATGAAAAGACACAAAAACTCCTTATAACAGAGGGAAAGGAGGAAGGGAGAGGAGCACTGTATGAAATTTGCTCTCATTGGTTTAAGGTCAAAGAGGGAATAACATACTCACATAAGTATAAAAATTCATTGTGCCCTAAGCCAGTAGGAGGGATGAAGGGGATTCAAACTGGGCATGAGGGGAGTGGTTAGAAGGGAGGGAAATAGTAGTAAGGGGAAAGGGCAGGTAAAGAGGGGAGGTCACAGGCATGGAATACTGAGGGAGGTGGTGGTCAAAAAGAAAGCTTTTAAGGAGGGGAAGGGAAAAGGAAGCTACAAAAATACAAACAGGGGAGGCAATAGGATGGAGGGAAAGTCATAGATAGTAATCAAAATTGTGAATGGGAATGGGATGAACTCTCCCATCAAACTGAGGTGGATAGCAGAATGGATTAAAAACCATAATCCTATAATATGCTATCTACAAGAAACACATTTGAAACAAGGGGATATGCACAGGGTAAAGGTAAAAGGCTGGAGTAGAATATATTGTGCTTTAACTAAAGTAAAAAAAAAAGCAGTGGTAGCAATCCTTATCTCAGATAAAGCAATAGCAAAAATAGATCTAACTGAAAGAGATAAGGAAGGAAACTATATTCTGCTAAAAGGCACCATCAAGAACGAAGCAATATTATTACTTAACATTTATGGACCAAGTGGTGTAGCATCCATATACCTAGAAGAGAAGTTAAGGGAATTAGAGGAAGAAATAGATAGCAAGTGGGAGACCTCAATCTACTCCTCTGTGGACTTGATAATTCTAACTTCAAATTAACAAGAAAGGAGTTAAGGAAGGAGGCAAAAAGAATTTTAGAGAGGCTAGGTATAACAGATCTCTGGAGAAAACTGAATGGAGATAAAAAGGAATATACCTTCCTCTTAATGGTACATGGCAATACACAAAAATTGACCATGTACTAGGGCATAAAAACCTCACAATTCAGTGCAGAAAGGCAGAAATATTAAATGGATCATTCTCAGATCATTCTCAGATGCAATAAATATTATATATAATAAAGGGCTATGGAAAGATAGACTAAAAACTAATTGGAAACTAAATAACGTAATCCTAAAGAATGAGTGGGTCAAACAAGAAATTATAGAAACAATCAGTAACATCATCAAGAGAATGACTATAATGAGACAACATACCAAAACTTGTGTGATGCAGAAAAGGCAGTTCTTAGGGGAAGTTTTATATCCCTGAATGCATACATGAATAAATGAGAGAAAATGGAGGTCAATGAATTGGGCTTGCAATTGAAAAATCTAGAAAAAGAACAAATCAAAAATCCCCAATTAAATACTTAATCAGAAATAATGAAAACCAAAGGAGAGATTAATAAAATTGAAATTAAGGAAATTATCAAACTCGTAAATAAAATTAAGAGTTGGTTTTATGAGAAAACAATAAAATTAATAGACCCTTAGTCAATATGATAAAAAAAGAAAGAAGAAAACCAAATTTAATAAAAAATGAAAAGCATGAATCTACCTCCAGTGAAGAGGAAATTAAAACAACAATTAGGAATTATTTTGCACAATTCTATGCAAATAAATTTGACAATTTTAGTGAAATGGATAAATATTTACAAAAATATAAATTGGCCAGATTAACTGAAGAGGAAGCCAATTACTTTAATAACCCCATCTCAGAAAAAGTAACTGAACAAGCCATTAGCGAACTTCCTAGGAAAAATTCTCCAGGGCCATATGGATTTACTAGTGAATTCTACCAAATATTTGAAGTTCAATTAATTCCAATACTCTACAAACTATTTGGAAAAATTAGTAAAGAAGGAGTCCTACCAAATTCTTTTTATGACACAAATATGGTGCTGATACCTAAATCAGGAAGAGACAAAACAGAGAAAGAAAATTATAGACCAATTTCCCTCATGGATAAAGATGCAAAAATATAAAAAAATATTATCAACAAGACTACAGCAATTTATCACAAGAATAATACGTTTTGATCATATTGGATTTATTCCAGGAATGCAAGGATGGTTCAATATTAGGAAAACCATCAGTATCATTGATCATGTCAACAATAACACTAGCAGAAACCATATGATTATCTCAATAGATGCAGAAAAATCTTTTGACAAAATACATCATCCATTTCTATTAAAAAGAACACTAAAAATATAGGAATAAATGGAATTTTCCTTAGAATAATAGGTAGCATCTATTTAAAGCCGTCAGCAAGTATTATATGTAATGGGGATAAACTAGAAATATTTCCAATAAGATCAGGGGTGAAACAAGGATGTCCACTATCACCCCTCTTATTCAATCTGGTACTAGAAATGTTAGCAGTAGCAATTAGAGAAAAAAAAATGAAAGGAATCAAATTAGACAAAGAATAGACTAAGCTATCACTCTGCAGATGATATGATGATATACTTGGAGAATCCTAGTGAATCAAGTAAAGAACTTCTTGAAAAAATAAATAAATTTAGCAAAGTTGCAGGATATAAACTAAACCCACACAAATCCTCAGCGTTCCTATATATTTCCAATGAAGTCCAAAGGCAAGAGATAGTCAGAGAAACCCCATTTAAAGTTACTATAGACATAAAATATTTGGGAATGTACCTGCCAAAACAAGCCCAGTATCTATATGAACATAACTACAAAACACTTTCACACAAATAAAAGTAGATCTAACTAATTGGAAAAACATCAGCTGCTTGTGGCTGGGTCAAGCTATTATAATAGAAATGAAAATTTTACCTGAAATAAGTTACATATTTAATGCCATACAAATCAATCTACCAAAAAATTATTTTATAGAGCTAGAAAAAATAGTGGCAAAATTCATTTGGAAGAACAAAAGGTTCAGAATATCAAGGCAATTAATGAAAAGAAATGCTAGGGAAGGTGGCCTGGTCGTAGCAGATTTTAATCTGTACTATAAAGCAGTAGTCATCAAAAATACTTGGTACTGACTGATGAATAGCATAGTGAATCAATGGAATAGATTGGGTACAAAAGACTCAGTAGTCGATGATTATAGTAATATACTATTTAATAAGCTCAAAGACCCAAGTTTGGGGGATACAAACTCACTATCTGACAAGAACTGCTGGGAAAATTGGAATATAATACGGTAGAAACTGGGCAAAGACCATCATCTAATGCTGTACACCAAAATCAAGTCTAAATGGGTGCACGATCTAGGTATAAAGGTTGATTCTGTAAGTAATCTGTAGAAGTAAGGAATAGTTTACTTCAGATTGATGGAGTAGGGAAGACTTTATGACCAAACAACAATAAGAGAGCATTATAAAACATGAAATGGATAATTTTGATTGCATTAAATTGAAAAGTTTCTGAACAAACAAAGCCCATGTAACCAAGATTGAGAGGGAAGTGGGAAATTGGGAAAGCATTTTTACAACCAGTATCTCTGATAAAGGCCTCATTTCTAAAATATACAGAGAATTGAGTCAAATCTATAAGAATACAAGTCATTCCCCAAATGATAAATGGTCAAAAGAAATGAATAGGCAGATTTCATAGGAAGAAATTAAAGATATCTATAATCATATGAAAAAATTCTCTAAATCACAATTGATTAGAGAAATGCAAATCAAAACAACTCTGAGATAACACGTCTCACAGGCCAGATTGGCTAAGATGACAAAACAGGAAAATGATATATGCTGGAGAGGATATGGAAAAATTGGAACACTAATGCATTGTTGGTGGATTAGTGAACTGATTCAACCATTCTGTAGAGCAATCTGGAATTATGCCCAAAGGGCTAGAAATAATTTCATACCCTTTGACCCAGCAATACCACTTCTAGGGTTGTATCCCAAAGAGATCATAGAAGTGGGAAGACCCGTATGTACAAAAATATTTATAGCAGCTCTTTTTGGAATATTATTGTGCTATAAGAAATGAGGAGCAAACAGACTTCATATTTATCTGGAAAGGCTTATACAAACTGATGCTAAGTGGGAAGAGCAGAACCAGGAGAAATTTGTACACAATTACAGACACAACATATGTGTGATGACCAACTTTGATAGACTGGACTCTTCTCAGCAATTCAGGGTTATAAGACAACTCTAAAAGTCTCAAGATGGAGAGAGATGTCTACATTCAGAGAAAGTAGAAAGAACAGAATTTGAATGCAGATTGAAGTAAACTATCTGATCTCATTCTTTTATTTTTAATTATTTTACATAAATTAACTTTTGTTCATGTTTAGTTTATGTCATTCATTTCCATGAGATTTTGAGTTTAAAATTTCCTCCCCACCACTGAAAAACAGCAATGTGTACCCCCTCCCCCAATCTGCTCTCTCCTATATCCTCCCCCATCACTCCTGACTTTCCAGTAGGGCAAAATGGATCTCCTTACCCCAGTGGCTGTATGTATCAATTCCCAGTTGCATGTAAATAATAATAATAATAATACATATATATATTTATACACACACATATATATGTATTAACATTTCATTTTAGAATTTTAAACTCTAGATTCTTTCCTTACCTCCCTCATCACCCACCCACACTGGAAAGACAAGCAATTCAATATAGGCTGTACATGTGTAGTTATGCAAAACATCTCCACAATGGACCTATTGTGAAAGACTGACTATGTTTCCTTCCATCCTATCCCGCCCATTACTTGTTCTATTCTCTATTTTGCCATCTTGGCTCTGCCCCTGCTCTCATTATTTTCTTGTTTGGTTCTATTTCCTCTTTCCCATTGTTCATTCCATCTGTTACAATCCTTCCTTATAACCTCACTAATGTCTCATGTGAAAATATTTCCAGATCCTATACTTTATTGCCTGCTGTAATGGTGGGGAGCAGGGAAGAAGGGGAGGAAGATTTGAAACTCAAGGGATTGTGGAACTGAATCTTATAAACTAAAAGTAAGTAAACAAATTAATAAAAACAAAAAAGGGGGGAAAAGGGAGAAAAAAGACTTGTTATGAAGTCTGTCTGCTTCTCATTTCTTATAGCACAATAGTATTGCATTACATTCATATACCACAACTTGTTTAGCCATTCCCCAATTGATGGTCATGCCCTCTATTTCCAGTTCTTTGCCACCATGAAAAGCGCTGCCCTAAATATTTGTGTACATATCAGTCCTTTTCCCATTGGTATGATCTCTTTGGGATTCAGTCCTAGAAGTGCTATTGCTGTGTCAAAGGATATGCACATTTTATAGCCTTTTGGGCATAGTTCCAAATTGCTCTCCAGAATGGTTGGATTAGGTCACAACTCCACCTACAATGTATTAGTGTTCCAATTTTCTCACGTTTTCTCCAGCATTTGTAATTTTTACTGTTTTGTCATGTTAGCCAATCTAACAGGTGAAATGTGTACCTCAGAGTGGTTTTGATTTATGTTTCTCTCATCAATGAAGACTTAGATAATTTTTTCATATGCTTATGGATATCTTTAATTTCTTCTTCTGAAAGCTGTCTATTCATATCCTTTGACCATTTTTCAATTGGGGAATGACTTGTATTCTTATACATTTGACTCAATTCTCTGTATTGTTTAGAAATGAGACCTTTATTAGAGACATTGGTTGTAAAAATTCTTTCCCATTTTTTTGCTTCCCTCCTAATTTTGGTTGTATTGGGTTTGTTTGTACAAAAACTTTTCAATTTAATGTAATCAAAATTATTGTTTTTGCATTTTGTAATGCTATTTCTTGTTTTGTGATAAAGTCTTCCCTTCTCCATTAATCTTGTAGGTAAACTATACCTTGCTCTCCCATATTGTTTATAGCATCAGTCTTTATATGCAGATCATGAACCTGTTTAGATTTTATTTTGGTATATGTTGTAAGACATTTGTCTATGCCCAGTTTCCGCCATACTATTTTCCAGTTTTCCCAGCGTTTTTTGTCAAATAGTGAGTTCTTATCCCAGAAGCTGGAGTCTTTGGGTTTATCAAACTCATTATTTTATTTAATTGAATATATAGTCTCTGTGAGGAGTCATCTATGGAAATATTCTATATTTCCTTCTTATATTTTCTTCAAGTATGCTTTTAATAGGTTAGTAGACCATTTAAATAAAAAATTGATGCAGGAAAAACTTGGTAGATGTGTTTTCCTAGCAAATAAGTTTGCAGAATAATTTGTTTTATTTCCACCCACTCTTTGAGTATCATTATTAATCATTGAATATTTAGATCTTAGAGTTCCAAAATTTGGTGAATGTTAGCTTCCCTGTTCTATCATACATCTATAAATCTCTTGAAAGAACCTAAATTATTAGTGTCTCAAACCAAAACCTTTGCATTCTTTATATAGCTACATTACTCATAATGTATCACCATTCTCTTTTATAACGTTTTTCATAAATTGATACTCAAAACTAGTGTTGAACTTGACTACCATGTTACTGGCTAAAACTGTAACTTCTACTTATCACAGATCTTTGAAATTTGAATCAAATTTTGTCATTTACCTCACAGAAAAATTCCATGAGCCTAGTATTTAAATGCATGTCTTTAATAATCATCATAATAATAGTTGGCATTTAGTTACACCTTTAAGACTTGTAAAGTGATTTACAGTTATTATCTCTTATGATAGAATATTACTGTGCTATAAGAAATGATGAGCTGTTTGATGAGAGGGTTTTTAATGCATGAAAAACTGGTATGAAATAATGAAAAGTGAAGTGAGCAGAACACAGAGAAAGTTTTGATAAAGTAATAGCATTATTGTTTGAAGAATAATTGTGAACAATCAAGTTATCCTGAGTCTTATAAATACTCAAATCTGCTATAAAAATCTATGAAGGAAGAAGGAAGATGCTATCTACCTCCAGAGAAAGAACTGATAAATGGAAGTACACATAGTATGGTTTTCCATATATTTACAAATCTTTGTTAAATGGTAGCCTTCTTTAGTACAGGATGGTGATGGAGGGAGATAGTTTAGAATTTATGATCTAGATATATGATATGTATCATAGAATTTATAATATAACCAAAATTCAACAAATTTAAAAAGATTATCTCATAATTTTATCCTTATAATATTGGGAGGTAGGTGCTAGTATCATTACTATTTTAAAGAAGAGGAAAATAAAGTACATAGAAGTTAAGTCACTTATAAAGTGCTTGTGGTCAGATTTCAATCCATTTGTTCCTGATTCTAGGTTTGGCACTCTATATAAGCACCACCTAGCTGCCACTATTTTAAAGAAAAAGGAACTGAAACTCAGAAAATTAAGGTAGTGAGTCTATGGTCACACACCTAAGAAGTATAATAGGTAAGATTTAAATAGTTCTCTTATTCAGTCACAGTCAGCTACACTAACCAAGCATAATTGTGAATTTTCTCACAATTCTGATTGTTCCTATCTTTTTCAATTTAAATCATTTGAGATACAATCTGTTGTTTTAATGTTAATTTCATACTACAGGCGATTTTTGTGTTTTCTTTTAGTCATATAGTTTGAATATATGTATACATATATACGTACACATAGTATGTGTGTAAACATATACATATATAAATTATAACTATTATAGTTTGAAACTCTTCTTATGAAAACTTCATATCCTTTGACTGTTGATTCAATGGGGAATTACTCTTGGCATTATCCAAATCATTTCTTACCTAGTAAATCCAATGACTTTATCTCAATCTAATCTTATTTGAATCCTTTGTGGTTTGTGATACTATCAATCACCTTCCTCCCATAGATACTCTTTACTCCCTTGGCTTCTCTTAATATGCTTTCTTCTGGTTCTCCTCATATCTGTCTTTCTATACCTTCTGTTTTCTGTTGTGAATTATCCATACGTACCTTAGCATGGATATTTCCAATTTCTCTTTCTAGACCTTTTTGCTCCTGAAGGCACTATTTTCCCACTTCTCCAGGGTTTTCATCTTGGTGTCTACTTTGACCTTTTACTCACTTACCTCAAATTTCCAATTTGTTGGCTTTTTATCATTTGAACCTTTATAGTCCCTGTATATTACCTTATGTCTTCTAACAAAGTCATCACTCTTTTGTAGTCCTTTATCATAAAGCCTTGTACTATTAAAATAGATTTCTGCTTGATCTCCTATGTTACCTCTGCCCACTTCAATCTATCCCCCTCTCAGTTGGCAATGTTATTTTCCTAAAACACAGTTTCCCCACTTAATCAACTCAGCTGGAACTTCTTTACCTCTTGTATCTATAATAATATCATCCCTGACACTTTTAAAGCCCTTTACAATGTGGAGCCCTAAAAATTTCCATTCTTTTTATATTTTCTTGCCTTCAACATGCTTACTGATCTGATTGGTATTCTTTGTATAGGACACTCCATCTCCCAGCACATACATTTTAAATGGCTGTCACCCATACTATAATTTTGTCCCTTTTTACATTAACCTTCTGGTTACGCTGGTTTCTTGCAAACTTTGCTAAAATTCCGCGTTCTGTGGGAGATGTCCCTTACCCTCTTGCTGGTACCTTCCCTATGAGATCGCTTTTCATTTATTTTGTATTCATAGTTATTTGTCTGTTGTCTCAATCATTAACATGTGAGCTCTTTGAGGGTAAGGATTGTTTTAAATTTTTTTTTATTTTTCTTCCTTTGGATCTTCACACATGGCACAGTGCCTGGAACATAGTCAGCACCTTATGAACGCTTTGTTTACTTTATTGAATAACTGACTGAATTCCAGTTATGTATAAACAACAGTCTGCTGGATATTATATTGGGCAGGTACAAATTCAAGTGTATAATATTCTAAATACCACATATATTCTATTGCTAGAGTTCAAATAACGTTCAAAGATTACATTTTTAATGCTTAAGTTTCTTAAGAAGATTTGTGAAGGGAATAAATATAGTCGTAATGCTCTCATACTTGAATGCCCTGACAAGGTGCTCTATGATTTTGAGAGAATGTCACTTGGAGCAAGGTGGGAATAAGTAATCTTTGCCATAAGGTTAACTGCTAATTGTGGGCTTAATATGTTTGTCTTTTGGTCTACCAATTAATGGTTTTGATGACAAGTTCTCTTTGGAATGAGGTATTGAAAGACTTCTTTAGAGCATATGGGTTGCGTAGCCATATTTTTAGCCCTCCTTCAAAAGCAACCCAAATTTGATTCTCATTTGTGTAATTATTTTGTATAACTCAGGTGGGTATCAGAAAAAATGAATAATAAATTTTATCTATGTTTTAGGACAATGGTTTAATCTAGGAAGATGAAATTAAAACAGAATTTTTAAGTTTCAGATTCAACTCAAATAAATTAGTGACTGGTGTTGCTACCACCTTTATTTACATTTAGAATGCAATTTCAACCATTTTCCAAATGTTTCTATGAGTTATCATGATGACTAGGGTTAATTGTTTACCTCTGTGAACTTAAAAATTCTTTTCCCAGGAAAATTATAAATTTTGGAGTGAATGCAGGACAACTGGGACACTAATGCATTATTTGTGGAGTTGTAAACTGAACCAACTATTCTTGATTCTTGGATCTACCACTGACTATTTTGGTGACTTGCCTGTGATCCCTTTGATTCATCAATTATCACTACCAGGTCTCTATCCCAAGGGTATTATAAGAAAGAGAAAAGGACCTAGGTGTACAAATATATTTATAGCAACTCTTTTTGTGGTGGCAATGAATTAGAAATAGAGCAGATGCTAATCAATTGGGGAATGACTGAACAAGTTGTGGTACATGAATGTAATGGAATACTATTGCTCTACAAGTAATGATTAGCAGGCCAACTTAAGAAAAATCTGGAAAGACACATGAACTGTTACAAAGTGTATAGTTAAGGAGATAGGTGCAGCTGCTTTAACAATTTTCAGCATCGAATTGCATAGTATAATGAACATGCTCACAAAAGATTAGAATCAGTAAAACATTTATTTTGTATACAAAGACATTATAAGGCAGAAATAAAGAAGTATAGAAATACACATATAAAGATAAAGCCTAAAAGAATAATAGAAATATTTACACACATCACCAAATTGGAGGAACACCTATGTCTGGATCATGCATCTGGGGAATTCTGGTTCAGCCTCCAGAGTCTTGATTGAGAAAATAGCCAAGGCAGAGCATCCTCTCCACAGGTGAGACTGAAGAGTAGGGCAATTTCTCCAGGTTATATCTAGTTTTAAACAAAAAAAAGGCATTGAGCCTATTAATTGGCTTATGTGACTTAGAGTTACTGCACTGAATGTGTAGCAACTCGGGACTAGGTCAGAGTTTAAAGGAGAAAAGGAGTTAAAAGGAGAAAAGCAGCCACAATTGATAAGGCAAAATGTCTGTGTTCAAAAGGATATACAATGGATTCAGTTTGTTCCTAGAAGTGTGACCAATTCTTGCAGGAAGAGGAATCACTATTTTCACCTTTTTTTTTTGTTCTGTTTCTTCTTTTATAACATGACTAATGTGGAAATATGTTTTACATGACTGCAAATATATAATCTATATCCTATTCTTTGCTCTCTTGGTGGGGGAAAGAAGTCAGGGAGAATTATATAATATATATATATATTATATATAAAAATTAATATTTAAATTATCCTGACATATAATGAGAAAAATAAAATACTATTAAACTCCTTTTCCCTCTCTCAGTGTCAGAGTCCTCAGTTTTCTAATGATGGAGTTAGACTTGATAACCTCCAAGATTCTATCAAGTAAAACATTTCATGATTGTACTCACTAATACAAGAACTATCATGTCCTGTTATAGAATAGAATATATGGTTTTCCTTATAATACTCAACACATGAAAATGTAAAGCTTCAGAAATGGTTTTTGGTGATAATGTAGGATTTTTGATAGGCAGAATTGTTGGAAATGATAGGTACCATCTTAGGTATTAGAGTCTTATTCCAATTCTTTCATTGTGCAGAAAAAGAGGGAAATTGTGTGATCTCAGGCAAGTCACTAAAATAGTCAGTGGTAGAGCCAAGGATGGAACACAGACCTTTTAATTCTCAATTGCAGAATACTTTCTATTACTGTTAAAAGTTATTAGTGAAAGCATTCATTTTAGTCCTCTGACTCGATTATTTTATAGGGCTATTTTTTTTAGATATATTAAAGACAATCCATGTAAATTAAATTGATCCTATACAATAGGTATTTTTCCAATTTCTTTCATGTGGATAGTAATACCAACTTTATGATCCTAGACAAATGTCCTTAAACTTTTTTTTACTTCAGTTTTATTTTGATCTTAGAATGTGAATAATAATATCTACGTTATATTATATATCTACGTTATATTGATCAGAAATAGATAAAGATGAGTAACAATTGATTCTGTGATTTAATTTTGTTGCCAAAATTATCTAAAATAGTGTCTTCCAGAAGGGAGTGCTCAAATTTATTTCATAGTTTAAGAAACAATTAATAAATAAGATGGGTTTTTTTCTTGAGATTAAGTTTACATTATTAATAAGACAATTGAATAGTGCAATAAGTATATTTGAATTGTATGATCCCCAGTTTTTTGCCCATAATGGTTCTCATTGCTTACAATCACACTTCTCTCTCTCCCCACCCCTGAATACATGAACATGAATAATAAACTTCACAATCATACTAACTGTATTGGAAGTTTGCAAAACAAGATAAAGTTGTGGCTTTGAAGTGAAGGAGATGGATCCAAATCCTACTTCCTATTGGAGTTAATTGCCATTAGAAACTTTGTGATTCTGGGCAAGTCACTTAATCTTTATGAGTCTCTGGGTTGTCACGAAATTCATAGGTGATAATATATTGAGGGATTTTTGGAAACATTAAAACAAAATATAAATTCCATTTTTTGTCCTTGTTTCCCACCATTATATACTAATTAAGAATTTATGACCTTTAAATAAATACATTAGCACTCATCAGGAACTGCTGTATCCCTGAAATGAGGCAGAAAGAAAACCAGCCCTTTCTTCATCCTTATATTCATTTGGGTTCAACTAGAATTACATGAAATTACTGACAGCTAGGGAATAAAAGGCCTTGTTCATTTCCTACATAGGGCCTCTTTTTATGATAAAATAGCTACATGCTACACTTTCCTCATTTGTACAATAAAAAGAGACCATCAATGCTTCTAATCTCCTAAAGTAAAACAACCTCAAATTCCACATATGTGTCTTTGATGAAACCGACACTATTAGTGTTTTGAGGAACATGATGTTCAGCACATAAGAATTATTCTGTCTCTATTCAGCAATGACTAGCAAGTACTAGCTTCCAACATCTTTGAAGGGTATTTGCTCATTTCGTCAAGTTATTTTTTTCTTTGACTTACAGCAATTGTTGTACAAAATTGAATAATTTTAAAATGAAATACATTTCAGCATTTCTGATTGGGTGGGTGGCCTCCTCAGAGTCAGTGCATTTGAGGGGAAATGATTGCCTGGAGGCACACAGGTCTACTCCTGGCAATAGGAATAAAAAAATGCTAGCTTCAGTTTCGATTCAAATGAAAAGGTCTTTGAGGAACTGGCTAATTGATTGAAATGTTTTTCTTTTCTTTCCTTCCTCAAGGCCCTATCTTATTTTCATGTGGTCTGCCTAATCTTAGGAAGTTTGTGAGATTGACATGTGCAGCCAAGAATTTTTCCCCCAAAACCAGGTACTCATTATTGGTGGCCCTTTGACTTCAATCTAATTGGAGAGTGCATTAAAAGGTTCAATGAACTTACTATACATTCCTACCCCAACCCTCCCACCTGCTCCTTTCTTTATGCATTAGACAATTATAAAACAATCAACAAGCAAATCATGATTAAATCCTAAGTGGACCAGACCCTGCTAAGTGTTGTGGGTTCAAAGAAAAAATAAAGACAATTCTTGTCCTCAAGGAGCTTACACTCTAATGAAGGAAATGAAAATCAAACAGAAATTGATACATACAACATGCGCAGAGAGTAGATGGAGAGTAACTCTAAGGGGTAGGACTATAGCAATCCAAATATCTCAGTTGCCTACACAACAATGATTTTTCATCACTTATGCAGTGTCACATCTCTCTATGTACCTTCTGTTAAACTGACTTTCACAGAAGCATTAGACTAAATCAATTAACATCTTAAATTTTTTTAATACTAATGGTTTCTTGAGGCCCGATTGATCATTACTTTTTGTCACACCATCAACACATACCTTTTCTGATTTACATAAATGACCATAGTCAGTCAACAACTTCTCCTATTATTACCAAAGATGGCCAACACTCAGATCTCCAATGGGAATACTACATTTCAGAGATTTCTAGGATACTGTTGCTTCCCCTTTGGAGCTGTTCTCTAGCTTAGGAATTTTACATTACTCAAAGATGGCTTTGTAAAAATGCCATGATAGTTCTGTGTATTGTAAATCCAAAGCACTTTTTAACAAGTCACATAGGCTATCATTATTTTTTGACCTATGATAAATCGATTAGGTCAAAAAATTATGATAGCCTATGTCATCTTTAATAAAGGGCTTTTCTGTCCAGCCATTTTTAGTTGACTCAGATGCTTCTGACTAAATCATTGAATTGGAGGGGACATTAAAGGTCACATAGTACAATCCCTTCATTTCACAAAAGAAGAAATTGAGGCAAACTAAGTTTAATAAATTTTGCAATATCCCACAAAGAATGAGGGGCAGGTTTCAAATCTAGTTCCATTGGCTAAAAATCAAGATCCTCACAAAATAGTTGTGATGATCAAATGAAATGATGTACCTAAAATATTTTTGTTTTGTTTTGTTTGTGGAGTGGGATTATGGGATGTTAGAATTTTTGGAATTATGGAATGCTAGAATGGTAGAATTTGTCGTTCATATCCTACTTTTGGACACATGCCGGTAAGTTAACAGGCATTTTTCAGTGTCTACTTATGTACTAGGCATTGTGCTCCATCCTGAGGATGCAAAAAAAGATAAAAAATAGTCCCTGCCCTCAAGAAGCTCACAGACTGATAGATTTAACATGCAAAACCCTATATATGCAAATAAGACATTTTGCACACACATATATACATGGGTATATGTGTGTACAGATACAAGTGTGTATATATAAATACACACAGTTGATCCTCATTATTTGGGATTTTCCATATTTGTGAATTTGACTACTCTGTAAAATTTATTTTTAACCTCCCAAATCAATATTTACAGTCTTTTTGTAATCATTTCTGGTCATGACCAGAGCAGGAGAAATTTTGAGTCACCCTACATAGATGTTGCTACCTGAGGTAAAACAAGCCCATGCTCTGCCTTCTTGTTTCAGCTTTCATAGTGTAAATAAGAATCCTTTTTGAGGTATATTTAGTGTCATGTTTTCATATTTTTGTTCTTTTTTGTTGGTGATTACCTTGTTTAAAATGGTTCCCAAGTATAGTGCTAAAGTGCTCACTAATGTTCCAAGCAAGAAGGCTGTGATTTGCCTTGTGGAAAAAATAGGTGTTAGATAAATTTCAATCAGGCATGAATTATAGTGCTTTTGGCCATGAATTCAATGTGAATGAATCAACAATATCGTACATCCAGAAAAGAAGGAAGAGGAAATTTGCACAACTTTATGTGAGTGCATTCTGGAAAATGCTAAAATAAATATGACCAGAGGCTCATAGTCACGTAGCCCTATATTTCCACTAGGAACAATGATTCAGTATTCATTAATTCAGTATTTATTGTGACTTTCTACAATATAATTTCTATGAATGATGACAATCAACTGGATACATACCTATGTATGTATAAATACACATGTAAGCTAAATGGGAGATAAACTCTGGTCTTAAGTAGGAAAGTGTTAAGAACGAAGAGGACTAAGATAGGTTCTTGTAGATGGTAGGACTTTAGCTTAGATTTGAAGAAGCCAGGGAAGCCAGAAGAGATGAGAAGGGAGGGCTTTCTAAGCATAAAGAAGGACAAGTAAAAATGACTGGGGTTCAGAGATGGCATATCCTGTTTGAAGAACAATAAAAGGCCCAAAGAAATCATAAAAATGGAAAAAGTACCCACAAATCCAAAAATACTTTTAGCAATTCTTTTTGTGGTGGCCAAGAATTGGAAATTGAAAGGATGGCCATCAATTGGGGAATGCCTGAAAAAGTTGAGGTATATGAATGTAATGAAATACTATTGTGCTATGAAAGATGATGAGCAGTCAGACTTCAGAAAAACCTGGAAAGACTTCCTTGAACTGATGCTGAGTGAACTGAGCAGAACCAGAACAGTGTACACAGTAACAGCAACATTATGAGATGACTAACTTTGATAGACTAAGCCCTTCTCAGCAACGCAAGGATCTAAGACACCTCCAAAAGACTCGTGATGGAAAATACTATCCACATCTAAAGACCTATGGAGTCTGAATGCATATCAAAGCATTATGTTTGTTCTTTCTTTTTGTTTTGTTTTGTTTCCTGTCTCTCATGGCTCCTCCCATTGGTTCTAATTCTTCATTACAACATGACTAATGTTAAAATATGTTTGATATTTGAGATTATGTAATATGAGATTATATATGGAGCCTATATCAGATTGGACACCATCTTTGAGAAGGAAGAGGAGTAAGAGGGGGAGAAAATTTAAAACTCAAAATCTTATGGAAGTGAATGCTTCAAAGTAAAAATAAATTAATTAATTTGAAAAAAGACAACAACAACAAAGAAAGCAAAATGAAAAGAATCAGCAAAACTATGTAAACAATAAAAGCAACACTGAAATAAGAAATAAACCAATAAAATGCCTATTACACTGAATGGCATAGTGGGGGGCGGTATGGTATAAGAAGACTGGAAAGGTAAGGAAGAGATGAGATTATGAAGATTTATAAGTCAAAACATGATTTTAAATTTTATTCCAGAGTAATAGGTAGCCACTAGAATTTATTGAGCATATTTGTGTTGGGGGAGGACACAGTTATACAGTCAGACTTGTACTTTAAAAGATCACTTTGATAGATGAGTGGAGAATGAGCTAGAGGGGAGACTTGAGGTAGGTAGTCCAACAAGCAGATTATTGACATAATCCAGTTGTAGTCCAAGAAGCAGGCTATTGATATAATCCAGTTGTGAGACACTGAGGGCCTGCACCCATGTGGTGACAGTATCAAAGTAGAGAAGGAGAAATAGACGAAGTACAAGTAACAGGATATGGCAACAGACTGGATAGAGTTGTGTTTGTAAGAAAGAAAGAAGAGTTGAGGATAATATTTAGGTGGTGAGACTGTGACTGGGAGGATGATGGTATACTTTGTAGTAATAGGGAAGTTGGGACAAGAGATGAGTTAGAATGAAAAGATAGCATGTTCAGTTTGGGACATTTTGAGTTGTTTTTGGAATATTTGGTTTGAGATGCCCAATAGGCAGTTAGAGATATGAAACTGGAGGTCAGGAGAGAGGTTAGAGATAGAAAAAAAATAGATCTTACAATTTTCTACATAGAGATGATTATTGAATTCACTAGAACTGATGAGATCACCTTATGAAATAGTTCAGAGGGAGAAGAGAAGAGGGCCCAGGAGAGAGCCTTGAGGGACATGATAGTGTCCCTCACAGTTAGTGGACACGACCTGATGAAATTCCAGCAAAGGAGACTGAGAAAGTGCCCTATATAGAGACCTATAGGTCACAACCTATTGAGTATTAAGGAGAAGAAGGTGGTAGGCAATGGAAAAGAATGCAGAGAAAAAAATATCATTAGATTTGATAAGTAAGAGATGAAGTAACTTTGACAAGAGCAGTTTCAGTTGAGTGGTGGGGTCAGAAGCCAGACTACTGAGAGTAAAGAAAAGTGAGAGAGGAAAGTAAGTGGAGGCATCTATTATAGAAGGCATTCTCAAGGAGTCAAGACACAGAAAGGCTGGGGAGATAGAGATGATATAGAATGATAGCTAGCAATAGTTCAAGTAGGGATTTTCTGAAGGTATGGAGGTTATAGACATGTTTATATAAAATAAGAAAGCAGAGTTAGACAGGAAGAAATAGAAGATTTATGAGAGAGTAGGATTCGGGAGGGGAGGGAATCTTCTGGATAAGATGGGATAGAATGGAAACACAAGTGCATGTAATCATGGACAAGTCATTTACTTTCTGAATCTCTGTGGAAATCTGGAAAGCTCTGGTTTGGTGAGCCTGTGTCTGCTCTAGAGATTGTCTTGTCTCCTGCCAGACACCCTGCTTCTTGGAGACTATTTTAGGAACCATCCATCAGACTTCTTTGAAGTATCTACATGTGACATCAGAGTGACATTAGAGTGACATCAGGGAATCAGATGCATCTGAATAAGACCTTATCTCTTTCTAGAAAATTACTGGTTCTATTTTGCATCTGTTTCATTTAATGTATGAAAATGACACAGGGTTGACTTAGTTTAACTAGGAAGGAATGTTAAAAGCCTGACATAATCTGGGTGTCAGATCCAGAGAGTACTTATAACAAGACCATAATTCTCCTTCCTTCTAACACTGCCCTTAAACTCATCTCCTCCAAGGCTCAGATTTCCATTCAGCTTTGCCCTGCCCCTGCAAATATCTAGATGTTAGGGTATATCCCGAAGAGATCGTCTCCAAATCCAAAAACAAAAGGAAAAAAAATCTAACAATCAAGTGTCCCTGGGACAGAAGTCCCTGGGGCAGAAGTGACCTGGCTAATTTTGGAGCATGTGTAAATCTACTATTTTGATGATTCGGTTACATGTAGTATATAGAATAGAGGTCTCACAGTCGGGAATGTTTGAGTGGAAAAGTGACCTTATTCATTCTGTTTACCTCAGTTTCCTCAACTGTAAAATAGTATTCATTAAGGTACCTACTTTGTAGTATTGTCATAAAGATTAAATGAGATGATATTGGTAAAGCACTTAGCACATTCCATGTCATACAATAAGATTATATATGTGTGTACATATACATATACATTTCATACACACACATACACACATAATTCCTTTCCCTTCCCTCTCCCTATGATTCACTATGAGTTAGGATCTACACCTGGCTTTGATCATTAGGCTGCCTGTTTGGCCTTTTCAACTGACTATTAGACAAAGTCCAGGGATTATCTAGAGATCTTGCTCCTGATTGTGTCAGATAATCACTTCTGCTGCCACCCCTGGTTTGAGAAGGAAAAGCAGAGGAGACTTTTCAGCTCCTTTGGTATCCTGGTGAGCTGGCTTAAAGAGTCAACCTGAGCTGTGCTACTTTGAACTTTTTTTTCTTATTGGACAATGACGCATCTGGGCAGTCAATCTATGCCCCAGAAATACGCAATTTGAAGAGCTGTGAATTTCTCTAGTTTAAAGAAAATTGTTACTCCTATTAAGAACTAACTTTATGAATCGCTGGCAGTTGTGTCAATTTCCAGACTTAGCTCAAAAATAGCAAAGAAAAAGTAGAAGGTCAGTGGGGAAACTCTGTCTTACCTGGGTGAGAGAAGAACATGGGTCCAGCCTAGCCTCAGGGCAGTGGATGGGGGGCAGCAGCAGTAGGGTCAGCAGTGCTTGTTTCTGGAGCTCCAGGCCCACAGATGATGGGGGGATCAAGTAACTGTTCAGAGAGCAATTGCAGGGGTCTATTTACTGAGGCAGGATTCTCTTGCTTTGTCCTGGTTGGATCTGGATCGCAGTCTTGGATGGTGGTACTGGGGTAAGGAGAAGTAGCGGAGTGGCAGAGCTTGTGGAGGTTGTAGAGAGGGAATCCTCCTTACAGTTCCAAGGTAGAAGAGTGCTTGTAGTCACTCACAGACCAGAGTACAGCTCAGGAAAGGAGTAAATACCTCTCCTTTGACCACACCGTCTTAGAAAACCTGAAAATTTACAAGTGCCTTAAAGTAGCTCTGACAACATCTGCACAAAATCCAAGAAAATTGAGACAGAGCACTCTTCATTCTGAAAGCAGAGTTCTACCTTAACAAAGAACTCAAAAGTCAATTAATTGGCTGGGAATATGAGCAATCAGCAAAGAAAAAAAATCATACTATAGAATCTTACTTTTGTGACAAATAAAGCATACAACCAGAAAAAGACAACAAAGTCAAAGCTCCTACATCCAAAGTTTCCAAGAAAAATATGAATTTGTTGCAGGCCATGGAAGAGCTCAAAAAAAGATTTTTAAGATCAAATAAGAGAAGTAGAGGAAAAATTGGGAAGAGAAATGAGAGTGATGCAAGAAAATCATGGAGAACTAATTTTAAAAATGGCCTTTTAAGGGTTATAGTTAAATAAAAGAGCTTCTAAATACTATGCCCTGGTAAGAAAGTGAAGAAAAAAAAATTCTGCCCTTTTTTTTTTAAAGGCAGTTGGGGTTAAGTGATTTTTCCAAGGTCGCACAGCTAGTTAAGTGTCAAGTGTCTGAGGCTGGATTTGAATCCAGGTCATCCTGACTCCAGGACTGGTGCTGTATTCACTGTGCCACGTACCTGTCCCCTCTCCTTCCCTCCAAGAATTTTCTCAGCTGAATAATGTCAGGATCTATAGAAAGAAGAGAACTTCTTCATATATTACTTAATGGACATTAAGACATCCAGGTCAGAATTACAAGTTATTCAAAGCACATGTGCTTCTTGGTCAAGTTGTCCACTGTGAATTTTTGGGAGAGTGTGATGTGGATGCATTTGTGTATTGTTTTCTATTTTATAATTTACGAATTTGCTTAAACCTATTGGTATCCATGATGCTATTTCTTTTGATTTCTTGTTAGAAAATATGGTTACTTTATAATTGAAAAGTGTCATGATTATGAAAGTCAGGTTGTATAAACAGTACTCACTGTGGGTATGTAATGTGTTATAAATGCCTAGTTTCCTAGATTAAACAACACCACCACCATATTGAATGGTTGCTCAAGAACTAGAGTGATGTGTAAACAAGTAGATTTTCCCAAAAGGGTTAATCTAGGACCCTGAGAGAATTTAAACATAACCTGTAACTGTGGTGACAATTAGTGTGTGATTAGGTTAGAGTGTCAGGCAAACTCGGAGAAAGAATGTCATCCAATTCCATGAAAAGAGTGCTGCAAAGATGAGTGTTTTGTGGTATCAAGTGGCTATTTATGTTGCCCTTTGCCTATAGAACCCATGTGTGGCATAACATTTTTTTTGTTAATGTGTTTCAGATTGAATTTTCTGTGTACTAATCAGTACCTCCATAAGAATATAAACTCCTTGAGGCAAGGACTGTTTTTTTTTTCATAGCATGATTATCAGGCCTGTGATATGAAAACAAATGTTTATTGAATAAAATAATTGAACGAATCCTGGTCTTTTGGTTGATAGTAATTCCAGTGTATGTGTGATCCCACTTGCCCATCCTTGAATCATTCCCTCAGTATCTAAAATTAATTGATTTCCATTGTGTGGGACAAAAAGTACTTATGATAAAGGCCTAATGCTTTTTAGTATTATTGGCTAATTTGTTTCTTCTGTGGAAATCTCAAGTCCCCCAGATATAGCTACAATAGACTAAGAAAGCCTCAGTTTCCTCATCTATAAATTGTGGCAATAATACCTGAAGTGTTTACTTCAGAAGGTTGTTGGGAGACTCAGATGAAATCATTTATGCAAAGTGCTTTTCAAAATTTAAAGTACATATAAATGCTAGCAGTTATTAATTTGCTGCTGATAACAATATGAGTGATGCACATAAGCTGATTTTTAGGGAGTAACCAAGGCCTCATATCTGACAGAGCCTAATCATCTCAGATGATTCCCTTACTAAAGATCTATTTTAATTATGAATGTATTTTAGTCCTTCACAAAGTCCTGCTCAATAATTCATTATAAGGTGGATTTGACTCTAGATCCTTGGACAGGCATACAGAATGCAAGTTCTCAGAGGTTCTCCCTTGATGTAAAAGTTGTAAGTACAATTCTAGCAACAAACGATGTCTATTCTCTGAAGACTGGCCTAGCTCAGTGTGGGGATACTAAGAACCAATAGGCTGGTGTAAAGCCAATCACAAGTAGCTCGCCTGAAGAGTGCTATTTTGAATAACTTTAAAGATCTAATTGCATAGTATAGTGAACTTTCTGTTTATTCAGCAGTAAACTAAAGCAAAACATTCAAGAAACTAAAGCACAACATTTTCAACAATATAACATAAGAACTTATTACTAAGGTGGTCACATCGTCTTAAAGAAAACATATCGGGCGGCGTAGAAGCAGCAACACATCGCAGCTCTCACATAGCCACCCCAAAATACCCATAAAATAGGACTCTAAACCAATCCTGGAACTCCAAAACGCACACAAAGATACTTCCCACTAAAGTCAGCTCGGCTACGAGGAACCATATCAGCACTGCGAACCGAAACCAGCCTGGCCTGAAGCCGCGGCTGTGCCCCGGGG
>CM053582.1:493475030-493496573 GCA_028627135.1 Pseudochirops cupreus
TGTTATTAACTACATCCAACTGGAACTTGAGATACACAGGCACTGTGGTTGGGAGATCCATCCTGCCCTACTGAAAAGTCAGAGGGGTGAGGGGGGAAGACATAGGAGAGAATAGACTGGGGGAGGGGGGATACACTGGGATAGCTGTTTTGGGGTGGTGGGTAGGGGACAGATGGGGAGAAAATTTGTAACTCAAAATCTCATGGAAATGAATGATGTAAACTAAAATAAATAAAAGTTTAAAAAAAACATTCTAACTGAAAAAAAAAACCTGAGATTATTAAAGGACCACAATTAGGTAGCACATTGTAGATAATATTGGTTTTAGATTCAGGAAGGCATGGCTGTAAATCTTGTTTTAGATATTTACTAGTTCTGTGACCCTGAGCAAGTCACTAAAACTTTGTCAGCCTTGATTTCCTCATCTATAAAAGGAAAAAGACTTATGTGGGAATTAAATGAGATAACATATATAAAAAGTTTTGCAAGTCTTAAAGTGCTCTATGACTGCAAGCTATCATGACTGCCACCCCTGCCACCACCACCACCACTAAGTATATGTCACCAGTATGATAAGCTGCCAAAAATGAATTCCATGCGACTTCAATTAAGAGAAATAGGGCCTGTATCATAGAAGGTTGTACTCATGCTATAGTCTACCCTTGTCTAGCCATACCTGTGCTCAACTCTGGATACCATATTTACTAAGAAACTTGACCATTGAGAAATGCCTTAGGTGATACTAAGATATCTGTTGAATGGTCTGGTAATGCTTAGTATGGGAGAAGGTAGTTATTCTCTAGATATTTGAATAAGTTTGTTGTTTTTAATCAAAGAGAGATAAGCCTTTTTCTTCTTCCTACTACAAGACCAAGCTAGAAAGCAATTGGGGGGAAGTTGTAGATGTAAACTAAGATTGAAGATGAGGAAATAAATTCCTTGATAGTAAGAGCTATGCAAAAATTGAATGGGGATAATGTATTGTTCTTTGCTTGAAATCTTAAAGTAATAAGTAGATACATCACTAATAACTACATGACACTATTTGGATACATTATGATTCTTGGCCACTTATGCATTGGACCAGATGACTCTCAGTACACTCTCCTTCTAAGATTCTGGGATTCTTCCCACAAAGTATTTTGTAAACTATTTAAATTGCAGAATTAATTAATTACCCTATTAGTCTTCTTGAACTTACTTTTTCAGGTTATCATTATTTAATTTATTGAAGCCTTTTCTTTTAATACATCATCATTTCCATATATAGTCGCTTCCTACCATATAATTTTAAAAATGGCTAAAAAATTATGAACAAACCACTTTATTCTGAAAAGGTATGAATCATTCCACAATTAAGGTCTCCTTTCTATAAAAGAGAATGATGTATGATGGATTTTCTTTTCTTAGGGTTCATTATTGGTCATGTAGCTTATCTGAACCCAGTTCTTTTTAGCTGCTTGTGTTTACATTGTTATATTCATTGTCTCCTGAGTTAGCTAATTTTTCTCTGAAGCCATTTACACAAGCATTCACCTTTATCTTGTATTTAGGACAAGTAAAATGTCTCCTGAAACACTCACAAATCACCTTGACTTTTCATCAGAACATTCCCAGTTTTCGAAGTTTATAAATGCCTTTGAAACTAGGTGGGTTTCACAAAACTCTACTAATTAGCAATTCTCAGAACCATGTCATTAAATGTATTTATAAATAGAAAGCTCTTTCTCGTGATGGGAACAGGGACAGAAAGAGATAAAGTCCTGGTATCTATTTCTGGCTCTGTCACTGACTCACCCTGCATTACACAGGGAAGCCAATTAACCTCCCCCAGTTTTCCCATTTGTGAAATAAAAATTTGTTCACAGAGATGTTGGGAAAATGGAGGTTTGTGGAGTGTTTGAGATGTGTGGATAAAAGGTGTCATGTAAATGTGAAATCTAATATTTCAAGGGATGGGTTTGAGCAAAAAAAAAAACAACTCGATAACCTTCAAAACCACTTGTAGCAAGCTTCACAATTAGAAAAAAAATAACACAATCTCGTATTTCTATTCCATCTTGCCTCTGAAGATCCAAAAACATCTCATAAATATGTATTTGTATATATGTGCAGAGTGGTGAAGGGAAAAGGAAATTCATTTGAAAGGATATATTTGAGTCTTACCCACCTCTATACTGACTGTGTGGCCACAGATACTCTACCTCACGTCTTCAAAGACTTAGTTTTTTGATTTGTAAAATTCACTTATCCATCTTACGAGATGGTTATGAGGATGCCTTGTAATAATGCAATGTGCTTTGTAAACCACAAAGTTTTAAACCCTGAAGAGAAAGAAGGTAATACAGACCATGTGATTGAAGCCACCTTCATCACCTCGATCACCATCTCCCCATAGACACTAATGCAGATAGTCCAGGACCCTGAACCCAAGAACTTTGGAGATAGCATTGTTTATAGTCCAGTGCCTTCACACATCCTCCTGAGAAACTATCACTGTTGAGATACAGCCTGGCAACTGCTCCTTCACGTGCTACAGCCTCATTGAAAGATCCAAAAAAGAAAGCTCTTCTCATTAAAGTCCTTGGCATTGTCAAATGATTCAACATAAAAAACTGACATGCTTTTTTTCTATCAGTGGAAATGACATAAAAAATCACCAACATCTGCTTTGCTGCTGCATTGGAAGAACCATGGGACTTTTCCATGCGACTTGCATCTGAAGCCTTCCATATGTGCTGTCTTCTCTAGTAGAATGTGAACTCCTTTTGAGCAGGTACCATTTGCTTTTCTATTTTTATCTCCAGAACTAAGCATAACCCTTTGCACATATTAAGTGTTTATCAAATTTTTATTTCATTCAATAAAATGCTCTGTAAATGCCAGCTGTCATCATTATCATCACTGTGAAATCATTAACCTATATATACTCCAAATTCCCATGAGATTGATGAGATCAAGGGGAAGAGACAACATAGTGCCTTGAACGTAATAGGAGCTTAGTAAATGCTTGTTAAATTGAATTGACTCTTTCTGCTCTTGTGAGTTCCTTTCCAGAATTCTTTTCATTCTTTCCCTTTTCCTTACTTGCTAAATCTGGATACCACTATAATACTGTGAAGTCAGGTGATAGCAGTAAAAACAGACTAATCCATTGAGGCAAGAGTGTCATCCATCATATCTATAGTGAATGTTCTTAGCTCAGTGTCAGAAGCAATTGGGATAAGCTCTGAAATGTTTTCCCAGTTGGGTAAATCTCTTCACACTTGTTTTTAACCCCTTTTCTGCCTTAAGACTCAGGACAACATAGCTCACCAGAGTTAAAGATCAGTGTGTGGCCATGAAACTTTCAAGTTAATTATCCCACATAGAGTTCATATGTCTTGTCTTGTTTTTATTAACTCTTTGATCTAAGCAAATGAACTAATTTGGTGACAAACAGTAAGCTGTTGCCCTCCTGTTGAATCCTTCTTCATCCTTTCATGAATTCAAGCAGATGCCCCTGGTGATCCACATTAAAGTGATTGCATGGATGAATATATCTCTTTAAAACATTGAACATCCTAATATAAAATGTTCATCTAGCTCTAAGCAGTGACAAAATTAAAATTTAGGAAATCCAATTCTAGGAATAGTTTAATAGGAAAATGATCAAACAAGAAGATTTAGTCAAGACCATTATTATAATCAAGAAGATTTAGTCAAGATCATTATAAATTCTATATGTGTATGTAGGAGGGGAAGAGTCACTTGAGTTCTGGGAGGTATTTGTACAGTTTCTCATAAAAAGTTTGATCAAGTTGAATGATAATTAGGATCAAAATACCTCAGACACTTACAGGGGCAATTATTGGTTCCTTCTTTCACTAAAAGCAACAGTTTTTTATTAACAGACTTAATGGAAATGATTTTTTACCAATGGATGATCAAATTTGTTTCTGTGTAGTCAGCTTACTGTATCCATCGGTGATCTCGAGATTGCAGACTCTCTCTCTCATATTGTCAATGTTCAGAAATTGAATGGGTATCTTGTTCCTGAACACTAGTCTTGCTCCCATGACATTACAGATTTAGTAATGACTCACAAATACTTGTGATTTCTATGGTTTGGGAACTCCTAGCAAGGAAAGTCCCTCTAATAATGTAGATCAGCAGTCTCCCCGCAATTAAAGTTTTAGAAAGCTATCTAGGGCCTGAAAGATGGCAATATTTTCCCAGCTCCACATATTCAGTATGTTTCAGAGTCAGGTCTCACCGACTCTGAGGCCAGATCTCTAGTCACTAATACATGCTACTTCTCAACTTACATCTGTATATTGGGTTACCAGGTGGCACAGTGGATAGAATATCAGATCCAAAGTCAGGACAATCTGAGTCTAAATGCAGCTTTAAACATTTCCTATTTGGGTGACCCTAGGCAAGTCACTTACTCTCTGTTTGTCCCAGTTTCCTCCACCATAAAATGAGTTAATTATAGCACCTAATTCCCAGGGTTGTTGTGAGAATCAGATCATAATTGTAAGGTGCTTAGCACATAATTAATGTTATAGAAATGTTAGCTATTAGTGCTCTAAAACTTGCAAAAAACCTTCTGTGACCGTGTCATTTAAGCATCATAATAATCCTAAAAGGTAAACTCTACAAACATTATCATTTTCATTTTGTAGATAAAGAAACTAAGGCTCATTGAGGCCACGTGACTAGTATATTATAAAATAGACAATAAGTGTAAGAGGCAGGATTTGAACTCAGGATTTTTCTGCCTTCACATTTAGTGTACTATCGATTATATCACAGTGATTCCCATCAAAGCAGGCTCTCAGATCAAAATTCAAACTAAGAAGATTCGTCTACTATGGAATTCAAACAAAACCCAACAGCTTAGAAAGATTTGAGTTCAGTAGCACAATGTCTAATAAGTGGCCCCAGTTGAGTAATCCTGCCTCTGGTTACTCAAATGACCCCTGATACCCACTACCCTTAGGAGGATGTTCCCAAGTGTGTTGGGTGAGATGTAGAGTCTTACGTAATTGTTTCATCATCATGCCCTATGTCTCAGGTGCTTGTAGGAAGCCAACTACATTTGTGCCCAATTCTTGATGCTTACATTATAAGATATGCAATAGGACAAACCATATTTTGTCAGGTTGTCCATTTGTCAGTCAACAAGTGTTCATTCATTACTACCTACTATGCATCTAGCCTATATTTCTAGTTTCTGTCGGGGATACCTTGTCATTGTTGTTGTTGAGTAGGGGGTCTCACTCTTTGCAATACTATTTGGAGTTTTCTCGGCAAAAACACTGGAGTGGTTTGCCATTTCCTTCTCCAGCTCATTTTACAGATGAAGAAACTGAGGTAAACAGTGTCAAGTGACTTGAGGCCAGATTTGAACTTAGGTCTTCCAGCCTCTATGCCTGGTGCTCCAGCTGCCTCTGGGGAAACTTGTTAGATATATATTAGTGATGATGATGCTAGCTCCATATAATAAAAAAAAAAAAACAACATTGGGAGTTTCTATTTCAATGGATCACAGATTTAGAGCTTGAATGGACCTTAGTAACAATTCAATCTCTTCATTTCACAGATTTGAAAAGTAGGTTCCAGAAAATATAATTTATGTCATAAGTGGCATGGCTTGGATCTAAACCCAAATATTCTCATTTCATATTTGGTCTTTTTTTTTTCAATATTATGGCTTTCATGGGGAATAGACATTATCTTGGCCTCATTTCTCCCCTTCTTCATGGTGAGATTGAGTAGACTTATTCTTTTCTTCTGTAAGAGATAAGTAATTACAACATTTGAGGATAGGGTTAGGAAATGGGAGTTTGGACAATGAACATTTTCTTCCCTAAAGGTATACTAAGTCACAGCATGGTAACCATGACTTGTTGACTATCAGGCCAGTGTCTTGGCACATGTCACTGAGTAATGACCCACCCAAATAACATAATTTAAGATCTTAAGGGTCATTATAACAGCATAAACCATCTAGTTTGAAAGGCAACAGAACTGTTTCAGGATCACTGAAAATAAAGACAGTGACATTTAGGAAACAGCAGGAACCCACTACTTCGTGACAATATTTCATTCCACTGACAGGTACATGCTCAATCGTGTGCTGTGTGCACAGAAAATGCCCGCCAGTGCAGCTTCCTGAAGCTGAGTGCCTTTGGGATTGTGACGGAGGGTGACAGCTACATCACCATGCCCCACCTTGGTTATGACACCCACAATGACAGGGTGTGATATAACACAAGATGGCTCACCAGCAACACCTCTGACAGAAAAAGGGAATAATAAAGGCTAATGAGAAACAAGTGTTGTTGCCAAAGTCCACACAACCTTAGCCCACTGAAAAGCCTCACTGGTGGCTTACTGTCTTACATTGTGTTCTACCCCTCCAGCAGTCCACTACAAATACAGGAAGAAAGAAGAAATATGCATTTATATAATAGCTCTATGTATCAGGCATTGTATTAACTGCTTTTTTTTCAAACACTTATTGTGTCATTTGATCCTCACAAACACCCTAGCAAGTAGGTACTATTATTATCCTCATTTTACCGATGAGGCAAACTGAGGTTAAATGATTGTCCACAGTCACACAGATAGTATGTGCCTGAAGCTGGGGTTAAACCCAGGTCTTCTTGCCTCTAGCCCCAATGCTCTATCAAATATGCTACCAGCTACACAGAAAAGCACATGGTTCAGCAGTAACAGAAGGCCAGTATCCTGAGTAGATAGATGTGAATGTTTGATGGTTGTGATGTGAAAATACTGATCCTATTCAGGCTCCAAACAGCCCTCTGGGTGAAAGATCCTTTAATACTATCTACACAATAGCCACTGAGTTCTCACAACCATTTGGAAATCAACTAAGTTCAGTCGACGTTGGAACAATTTGCTTATAAATAATCTTGCATACTGATTTTACTGACCTTGGTTTTAGATAAGCTGCTCCACTCTGGTTAGCTCTCACATCAGTATTTTGCACCCCTGGTAATTAGTCTATTGCAGGCTTGGATCCTGGAATTCTGGAACATGGAAATCATGAGTATATCCCTCATCATAATGATGTCTTTATGTCTTTGCATGGCTTATTTGTGTTGTTCTTTAGCTTCTAAGAACTAGTCCCCAACCTGAAATGTTTCCTTGGATCTCAGAAAACAAAGGAATGAACACCTTCTACCTTGACAGCTGCTTCTACTTAACATAATTTGATGCTCACTTAGCACCTGACCTTGGCTCTCATCCACCCCCTCAAGGCTGCTTGTAGAACAACTCCACCTATATTTTAGGTTGACCTTTTGTATGCTGGAACAGTTGCATGAACCCTCAAGCAAACATCTATCAGATTTTACTGATTCTTCGAAGAAAAAATAAAGTGGGGTGGAACACCACTGGTAAACATCATCCTGCTGTTAACAAAGGGTACGAAGACAGAAGAGTTCAGCTAGGCCCATACATACATGGTTAACTTTGGAGGATTCACATGAAACTAGGTCTTGGAAAAGGTGGCATTTAAAGTAGCTTTATGCTCCATTCAATTCTGCTTACACACTGATCAGGCTGACCTGCCTCTTGTGAAGCTCAGGAACCAGTAAATTGTAGAGGGTGGGAGTGAAAGGCTAGTAAACTCTGGGAATTTTATAGCAGCTCAGTTATGGTGTTTTGGGCCTTCCTTCCTGTTCCTTTTCTACACTAAAAAATAATAAAGGTTTAGTATATATCTATTCTGAATGGAGCATTGTATTTGGCTCTGGGAGGAGAAGATAGGGTGTAATCACTTTATGGAAAATAACATTAGAGCTGATCTTTAAAAGATGGGTAGGAAATCAGTGAGTAAAAAGGGAGTGAAAATCATTTAAAGCAGTGGTATCAAACTCAAAAAGAACCAAAGCTACTAATCCACACTTAAGGATCCCTGGTGGCACCATATTGATTTGGTCTTAAAATGTAATATTATCTGGTGTTATTGTACTTTATTTATTTTGTTACAATTTCCCAATTACATTTTTATCTGAATCAGGCCACATTCAGGAGTGTTGTGGGCTTCATGGCGCCCCAGTGCTGAATGCCCGACATTTCTGATCTAAAGAAGAAAGAGATTTGTTTGTCCAGAGGTGAGCGGGAATCAGCTCAAATGTGCTCTTGAGTTGACTGTTAAATTTTCAACCTGAGCATTTATATCTCAGAAATAGCATACAGTATAAATCAAGGCTCATTTTTTGGTTTGTTTTATTGATTCTCTAGACTTGTAAAACTGATCAAGAAAAATGTTAATAATACAAATTAACCTTGAAAATATGTAGCTTTGGTGAGTTGATTGTCAAACAGTTGTGAACATACTCAAGTATGTGCCTTACTTAGCCACTTAATTTGCATTGTTTTTGAGGAAGAGTGTCTGAATAGAGCTCTTCTGGCTACCATATTTGATAGAACTAACAGCACTACAATCTCTGAGCCAAAACCAACTCCAGTTACTGCAGGATCTAGTAACCCTAAGTCACGAGTTCTTTTCTATCTTTGTATACAAATTGCACCTGCTTTTTCTCTTTCAGAGGACCACTGCACTCTTATCTAGTTTAAGGGTATGCTTTCAGACCATCTTAATGTGTGATTTTCTTGGCTCATTTTGCCATTCCCACAGGATCTTAATCTTTTTTCCTGACATTGATTGACCAGAAAGGATTACTGATTCATCTAGGTTACAGTTGTTGGGTTTTTTTTTTCAGTCATTTTTCAGTTTTATCTGACTCTTCATGACCCTATTTGGGGTTTTCTTGGCAAAGATACTGGAGTGATTCGCCATTTCCTTCTCCAGATCATTTTACAGCTGAAGAAATCAAGGCAAAATGCATTAAGTGACCTGCTCAGGTTCATACAACTAGTAAGTGTCTGGGACTGGATTTGAACTCAGCTCCTCCTGACTCCAGGACCAACACTATCCACTGTGCTACCTAATTGCCCCTTTAGGTTCTAGTACATTTGTTAAATAAAATCAAAAGTGATATGTACGGTAGTAATCTCCTCTGTTTCTTCAGTAAGCCACAGTTGCTCTAGTTAATCTCAATTTCCAACTTCCAGGCTTTTCTTCTTGCTTTGTGACTTATATTCATCAGCATTTGGCCTCATATTATAAGTGTATGGAGGCCCATGGAGGAAGGAAGAGAAGCAGGTTCTTTTTATCACTATCCATTTCACCTTTGCTTATTGTTTAGCAGGTGATGGAAATTCTCAGACCACCCAACTCCTGTGTGGACAAGCCTGGAGAAACCTGTTTTTGGATGCTTCAGTAAGGGTTCACCTAAGGTTCTGTGTTTAGTTGATGTTAAGGTGTCTTCACCCAAGGAATATTGCCACAGCTCCTTATCCATAAAATGTGTGCTTATTATAGAATACTATTAGAACTAACTTAGGGACTCTATATTAACATGAAAAACAAACACTGCCCACTGCATCAGGGCCTTCAGGCAATACAATGAAAATGTACCATCTGCAAACATGAAGCTATTACAGAAAAGACTGTATAAGGAACAACATGTGAATAAGGAGAGAGGCAAGAAACTGTTAGGCGTGTTAATGAGATAAGGAATGGTCTAGTATGGCTGGAGCAATGTGTCTGTATGGGAAAGTAATAAGACAGAACAGCAAGATATGATAACACGAAATTAGTGTGCAGAGGGAGGGCTTGAGTTCCAGGGGAAAGGGGGGTTTGAATTTTTCCTCAGACAGTAGGTAATGAGCAGCTACTCAAAGACTTTGAACAGCTGACTAGCATAATCATATCTGTGTCTGTTTTGTGTGGTTATGACTTCAAAACCTCTTGAGTAGTCAATCAGAAGTGTCCAGGTCATGCATTCAACAAGATGGAGGACTAGATAATTTTTCTAATCCTCATTAATTCTTGAAAAGCTCCCAAAAGAAGGAATTAGGCACCAAAGGAAAAAATAGTTACAACTGTCTGTGCTACCAAAACATGAAAAAGCTTAACAAGGTAGGAATCTTATCAATTACAGCAAAGATAACAGATATGAAACTCACCCAGTTAGCACTTCTGCTACCAGCTCCCTCTCTAGCAATCTGAAGAGACAAACCTTTTGACTTCCCATTCAGCTATTTCCCAGCTACAGCAATTTCTCAGCTTCTGTTTCAACATCTATCAGTACACCTTTTCCCTGCACTTACTCCATCATTCTGAGGCAATAGGTAGCAGACTTCAACTCTGCCCACTCCCCTTGCAGAACTATAGGAAAGCATCAGCATGCTTTTCCTGGGGTTTCCCTGAATGCGGCAGCAGCACTCATCCAAAAAACTAAAGGATAAAAGTAACTGGATCAGGATGTCATCATGCACAGAGAACTTCACCAGACTTAAAAAAAAAAGCGAACTTACATGCAGCTTAGAAGAATCTTGTTCCTCTAGGTGATTAAGGCCAGTAAAAAGTGAATTCCCAACTTGAGAGGAGATTTAGACTACTTTGAGATTCAACCCTGAGGGGAGCCTGTGAGGGTTTCTGAGGGCACCAGAAAGTGAACATACCAAATATAAGGTGTGGGGGGAGGGGTAGAGAGTAACACTTCCAAAGATCACAAGAGGAAGACATTTTTGTTATAAACCTGGAGCACAAGCAGAAAAAGTCAACAAGGAGAATATTAAAACAGAACGGAAGATGGCTGCCAAGCTATCTAAATGAGAACAAATGTCTCTAAATATATGTTGCAAAACAAATGAAATCTCACTGATACTTGATGAGACAGATGAGCCTGTGCATCCCCTAAAGAGCATAAAGCTCTACTAAGATGTTCTTTCGTTGTTCAAGACAACAAAAAGTATCTTGAAAGAAGTTTTAAAGTAACAAATTGCAGAATTTATGGCCTGTGCAGCAGAAATAATTAAAAACAGTATACATATATATCTGTGTATGTGTGTGTGTGTAACACACACACACACACACACACAGTGGCTAGTTTCTTCAAAGAAAGAAATGAGAGAGAAGTCATTCAGAGATAATAAGGTATGTCTCTACTTTCCCAAGGCCATCTGTAAGTAACATCAGGCATGATTTCTGTTTCTGACAGTATACAAAGGACCTAATGTCCTTCGTTATTTTCTTCTCAGAAAATGCAGTTAACTTTCATGACTGGCTGCAAAAAGTTAGGCCCTGTCTCATAAATCTGTCACTTCTAATAATCTATAACATATGCCACACATGGATTTACCCAACCCCTATTTAACCTCATTTACATTTTCATTCTAAATAACCTCTTAAATAAGTTTCCTGTCTACTGTCTAAAATTGTATTTCAGGATCTCTTTTTTTTTTTCCTTCCATGAAATTTTCTTCCTTCTTCTTCCTCTTCTTTTTCTTCTCCCTCTTCCACCATCACTGTCGTATTACTACTACTACTACTACTACTACTACTGCTACTACTACTACTACTACTACTACTACTGATGATGATGATGATGATGATGATGATGATGATGAATAACTAGCATTTTATAACACTTTAAGGTTTTCAGAATGTTTTTTTTTAACAATATCTTACTATATCCTCACAACTACTCTGTTGCTTAGGCATTATTATTCTACTTTATAGATGAGGAAACTGAGGCGGATAGCTGTTAAATGACTTTTCTAGGGTCACATAGTTAGTAAGTATCTAAATCTATGATTGAATTCAGGTCTTCCTGTATTCAGGTCGCACACTCTGCCGTACTAACTAGCTGTCTTCAAGCTTCTGCTAGTTCTTCCTAATGCCAGTATTAGTAGATTTGATGAACAGTATATAGTTGTTCTATTTATCCTTCTTCTTGAATGTACCTACTAGTATATTATTATCGTATTTTTAATTGTTTTTTCCACATACTAAAATATCCAGACCATTATTTTCTATTCTTTGCCCTCATCTGCAATCCATTTCATTCTTTCAATCCCTCTCAGATGCCCTTCAATAAATGTTGAACCATTTTAACATAACCACCATTTTAAGTACAATGCTACTATTCTGAGACAGTTGTGCTCCCTTGGAATGCATTTATAAAACAGAACTTGAACCTCTTCCAAGGTTGTTTATTTCTCTTGGAGGTACTAACATTTTTCTCATCACCTAGAAGTGTCTCAACTTCCATGTCATCCCTGACCCCCACCCACACCCTACACACAGTCACTATCTCTAGTCATTTGCTAGGATTATTTTTTTCTACCTCAACATCTCTCATATCATTCCTTTTCTCTGCTCATACCAGGACTACACTAATTCAGGTCCTAATCCCCAATTTCCTGAATGAAAGCAGTGACTTCTTAACTGTTTTTCCATATATATAAAATTTGCCTCTCCTTTTCCTTTTCATTATTACATTGTTCAACACCAATTATATTCTGACCAAACTATTCAATATGTTTTTCTCTACGTATATTATTTTCTACTTATATACATATACATATGTGTTTTTTGTCTTTGAGTCCCCAGTGCCTAGCACAACATAACAGTTCACAGATACATAGCACTTAAATGATTATTTCTTTGAAGTTAATAGCCTCCTACCTGGTCTCCCTGCCTCCAGCCTCACCCTCTGCCATCCATCTACCATGCCAGTATCAAATTGATGTTTTGAAAACATAATCTAATCCTGTAACTATCCTACTTAAAATCTTTAGTGATTCTCTACTATTTCTAGGATGAAATAAAATATTAAAAAATTAGCCTGGCATTTAAAACTTTCCACAACATCACTCCCAACCTTTGCAGTCTTATTTCCTATTATTCCCTTTCATGCACTCCCCATCTAGACAAATTGGACTTGTAGATGTTCCATTTACACAAAAATATTTCGTCACTTCCCTGCCTTTGAGCAAGTACTGCCCCAAACCTATACCACACTCCCTTCTCAGACCTGTGTCAAAAAATTGCTTCCTTAGAAGCACACCTCAGGGATTCTCTCCTACATAAGACCTTTTCAGATGCCTCAGTGGTTCATGATCTCTCCCTTTTGAAACTGCTTGATATTGCCTTGCATATACTTTATATTTACTTATCTATGTACATGTTGTGCTGACTTCCTCTTACCTCTAGTCTAGTGGAATGTAAGCTCTTTAAGTCAGCTCCTAATTTATTTCTCTCATTGTGTTCCCAGCACTCAGAATAGTACATTTTTTTAAAGAAAGGTCTTACAAAGTGTTTATTGAATTCAATCTAACTGCAGTCACAATTCTAATAATAATGCTCATGATGATAATAATAAAATAGACCTTAGATCCAAAAACTATAGTACGTGGTTCTAAGTTTACAGGGGAAATCTACTTGTTACCATTTTTATTTTTCATTTCTTTTTACTAAGCCTACCCCCATATATTTGTGATCTCCTTCCACCATGTTAACCAAATTTTTACTGCTAAGACAGCCTCTTGCAGACCACCAAAGCACATCTCCTAAGAGATCCTGAGAAATTATATCTATGATTCTTTTGGTCAACTCATCATGTAAGGGGCACAAGGAATTCTGCCAAGCTACTTATGCAGACCCTTACTTCTGTAAATTCATGCAGACCATCATTAATCAATTTCCCTCTCTCAGAAAGTGTTCCTCAGGCACGTCTCCGATTAAGATAAAACTTGATTTCCTTCTGAGCCAACTGTATTTCCATCCCCCATTTGTCCATGATTAATACCTAACAAGCTAAGCACTTTATTTGTTCAAGTGCTAATTTCAATGTGGAAGGCTCCCTATAGTCTACAGCCTTTTGCCAGTGGAGGTTCCAAAGCAAAAAAGAATTTAGGGATAATGAAGATTAACTGTTTCTTGTTTTCTCAAAACTGACTGAATAGGGCTAAAGGAAGAAAAATGATACTCTTTTTCTTATTTATCTGATAGTAACTTCCTCTGCTAAATATCTGGGCACTGGCATATTGTTATGAATATTCAAAAGATTTTTAATGGCTTAATAATTTTTCTTCCTTTGTTTCTACGAACTAGAAAGTCATAACACACTCTGAAATAGAGGATCACACTTGTCAGAAACTGATAAAGTAATTTATCATTTGGAGATCGCTGTATCTTGAAATCATAGCACTAAGGGCAGTCTAAGCACCAAGTAGTGAGTCACTTCTTCCATATGGGTGAACAGAAGAGAAATCAGGCAGATGCATATTAGCATGGATTTGCCTGGTTGATGTTGCTGTTTCTCAATTCTGAAAGGGTCTTATTTAATTAGCATTCTCAATAGCATTTATTAATGACTTACTTGCATATTATGCCATGCCAGGAGTATATCTTCAGAATCTAATCTTCCTGTTTCAGTCTTCCTGGTTGTTGTTGTTATTGTTGTTGCTGAGTCACTTCAGTCATATCTGACTCTTTGTGACCCCATTTGGGATTTCCCTGGCAAAGGTACTGAGTGGTTTCTCATTTCCTTCTTCAGTTCATTCTACATCTGAGGAAATCAAGGTAAACAAGATTAAATGACTTGCCCAGAGTCATACAGTGCTTAAGTGTCTGAGGCCAAGTTTGAACTCATGAGTCTTCCAGACTCCACACCTGTCACTCTATTCACTAGGTCACCTAGCTGCCCATTCTTTTTTTTTTTTAATATCCACATTAGTCATATTGTGAAAGAAGAATCAGAACAAAGGGGGAAAAGCACAAGAAGAAAGAGAGAAAACAATAGAACAAAGGGGGAAAAGCACAAGAAGAAAGAGAGAAAACCATATGCTTCAATCTGCATTCAGACTATCTATACTTGTTTCATGGATGTTGATATCATTTTCCATCGTGAGTCTTTTGGAATTGCTTTAGATTATTGCATTGCTGAGAAGAGCTAAGTCTATCAAAGTTTATCATGACACTAAATTGTTGTTACTGTGTACAATGTATTCCTGGTTCTGCTCAATCCACTTTGTAACAGTTCATGTAATTTTTCCCAGATTTTCTGAAATCTGCCTGCTCATCATTTCTTATAGCACAATAGTATTCCATTACATTCATATACCAGAACTTCTTCAGCCATTTCCCCATTGAAGGATATCCCCTCAATTTCCAATTCTCAGACTGCTGTGAATAACTTTAAGGATCTAATTGCGTAGTATAGTGAACTCTCTATTTATTCAGCAATAAACTAAAGCATAACATTCAAGAAACTAAAGGACAACATTGGCAACAATATAACATAACAACTTATTACTAAGGTGGCTACATAGTCTTAAACAAAACATCTTTCAGTAAGTCACATTCTCTTCAGTCAAAATAGAGTACCCAAATAAAGTCTCCTTTCATCTTGACTGAGGCTGACTTCCAATCATCCTTGAGCCAATCAGCCTTAAGGGGTAGCAGAAAGTACAAAGAGCACCCACCCCTAGGTTACAATAAGTCATAATCTCATCAACCAACATAGAGTGCCCAAGTAAAGTTCTCTTTCAGGTCTTCTGTCTAAAAACAACAGAAGGGTACTTTTGTCTGACAGACCAACAGACAGAGTGCTACAGAGTGCCAAAATCACAAGCATTCTCCTCAGTTCTGCTTGGTCTCAGTTCATGCTCGAGCTTTTTTCTGCTCTGTTCCTTCCTGTTCTATCTTTCCTGTTTCCCCTCTTTTGGCAAGCTCCTTCCAATCGTGGGTTCCATGTGATGAGTTAGGTCTATTAGGGGCAACACAATGTATACTGTTTCCAAAAAGACTTGATACAATCAAAGGCAAGGCTCAAAGGCACTTAAATAGCTGAAACAAGCTGCAAAGTACTACTTGGCTTGCCATTGCACATTACACTGCTTACCACAAAAAAGAACTGCTATAAATATTTTTGTACATGTGGTTATTTTCCCCTTTTTTATCATTCCTTTGGGATATAGACCTAATAGTGTTATTGCTGGATCAAAGAGTATTCACAGTTTTATAGCACTTTGGCCATTGTTCCAAATTGCTCTCCAGAATGGTTGAATCAGTTCACAACTCCAAAAACAATGCATTAATGTTCCAATATTCTCACATCTTCTCTAATTTTTATCATTTTCCATTTTTGTCATATCAGCCAATCTCATAGGTGTGAAGTGGTACCTCAGAGTAGTTTTAATTTGCATTTCCCCTCTCAGTAGTGATTTAGAGACTTTTTTCATATGACTATAGATACTAGCTACCCAATCTTATAAGTAGGCACCTAGTAAAAGTCAAATTGACTTTTATGTGAATATATTTCCTTCCTGAGGCTATGTGGAGTACTAGAGAGCCAGTCTCACCATTAGAAATACCTCTGGTACATATTGGCTATAAGAACCTGGACAAATCATTTAACCTCTTATTGTTCTCTTTTGTCATTATTGTAACATTTCAGTTATGTCCAACTCTTCATGACCCCATTTGGGGGTTTGTTTGAAGAGATACTGGAGTAGTTTGCTGTTTGTTTCTCTAGCTCTTTTTGCAGATGAGGAACTGAGACAAAGAAGGTAAAGTGATTTGCCCAGGGTCACAAAACTAATATCTGAGGTCATATTGGAACTCAGGAAGATTTATTCCTGACTTCAGGTCCTGTGCTCTGTTCACTGTGCCTCCTACCTGCCCCACTCTTCTCCAAGAGTATATAAATTACAGAGATGGTCCCAAGTTGCTTCGATTGATGGGATTTCTTCACCTAAGACTTCCCTAATCCAATGAAATGATAAGTTTAGTCTCTATCCTTATGTCTCCTTGTACCTGAAAGAGTACAAATGGAAATTTGTTGATAGCCTCCTAAATATCAAACAAATTTATCTGGAAATGTGAGGTAAGTGAAAAAATAAACCCTTAGTTCATAAATTTCAAGAGCCTCCATTTTTCATGTGGTCAACATTAAACAATGTGGTTCTTCATGGCTATAAATAGATTGGGGATGATTAAGCATGAACTGAGAGGGAGTGAGCTTTAGCAGAGGTTGCAGACAGTGTCAGGGAACTTGACTTCTGATCAGGGCCCTAATTAGCCAGTAATCTTATACATAATGGTCCAAATATCCCTATCTCTCAAATCAGCTGGTTGGATTCAATGAACACTGAACTCCATTCTAGCCCTAGGTTGAGTGAAACATAAAATATTTTGATGGGGGAGATTTTTGTCTTTGTTTGTTAAGATAATTGGGGTTAAGTGAGTTGCTCAGGATCACTCAGGTATTAAGTGTCAAATGTCTAATCTGAGGTCAAATTTGAACTCAGGTCCTCCTGACTCCAGAGCCAGTATTCTATCCACTGTGTCAATTAGCTGTCCCAAGTTTGTTTGTTTGTTTTAATTACTGTGTGCCTAGTGTATTCCCTGGCTTGTAATATATGACTAAAAATGCTTGTTCAACTAAATTAAATCAAATTATATTCAATTTATTTATTTTAGGAGCCCGCTTTCTCTGAAATAGATGCCAACCATACATAGCCCTTTTGCATTTTTTTTTACCAGTTTGATGCACCCCTCAGTCCATTCATTGATTGGTTTTGCAGAAAGACAATGCCATGTTCTTTAGAACCTTGGATTGATTAACAATCTTTGCCCCACATTGGCTGCTAGCACAGATTGGTTGGAATCAGCTGTTGCTCTACAATCATTTTTTTTTCCAGCTTACAAGATTCATCTGGTGACCTTCATGTCAGAGTAGATCAACACATGTCTTTAACACTGGGCATTGTGTGTTCTGTCAATAACAAGTAAAAGAACAGTAGTGAAAAAAATATCAATGCATAATTCTAACTATCTAAATTGTCAATCTAAACTGTAGCAAATCATAAAGCTGTTAGTGTTCAAGTGTTAGACCTCGGAAAAATCTAGTTTGATAGATGAGAAAACAGAAATCCCAATAGCTCAAACATCTTGCTCATCTTGCCTATAATTGCAGAACTAGTGAATGCTGGAACTGAGACTTGAACCCAGATATAGAACCCAGAACTACAGAGTCTCAGTCTAGTTTTCATTGTATCACTGGTTCTTAAGGAGGCCTGAGAGTCAAGCCTTTACTTCTCTCATTGCCCACATTCCTTCCTGTGCCATAGGAAAGATACCCAGAGCAGGTTTTATTTTTAATTTGGGGTCCAAAGATCTCTAACAAGTCCATGCAGAAATTGGATAGAAAAATTTTATCTTTATTTTTGCTATGCTTTGTTTCCTTTATAATCTTTATTATTCAATTTATTTGAAAATGTTATTCTGAGAAGGTGTCCATAGGTTTCTTCTAATTACCAAGGGAAACCATGAAACAAAGAAATAAACAAACAAAAAAGCTTAAGTACCGGTGACACAGAGTCTAAAATGCTTCAGCCAAAATCAGAAACCATACGTCATATCACAGATTTAGAGCTAGAAGGAACTTTTGAGGTCATCAGGTTTAATTTCAACATTGTGCAGATGGCATCATCTGAGTACAGTAATATATGCAGGAAGTGGATGAGGAATTTCCATTTTTATCAGAGTAGGGCCTCAGGTCTGGTGATACAGTAGAAAGAAAACTAGATCTAGTGTGATTCTGGGCACTGGGACTCGTTGGGCTTCAGTTTTCTTATCTGTAAAATAAGCAAGTTTAGTTAAAATAACTCTAAAGTCTCCTTCTATTTAATGACCCTATACAGTACATTAATTCAATTTTTCAACATAATACTAAGCCTTTTTAGTTTTATATTTTAGACTTCTAGCAGATGAAATGTCTGACCTCCCCCCAAAACCTAGCAGCCTGAAAATTTCACACATAAAACAGTACGGATGGTATTTCTTTCTCCAAAGAGTTCATATAAGCCTCAGATAACCATTCAGACTTGCACATATTTGTCTCCCAAACTTTGAATTTCACCATCTGTTCACCATATTATGACTAATTAGGAAAATCATCACATACTATACTTTGAACCACAAAAACCCCAGCATGTTTTGTAAAGACCTGGCTTGGCAAATCAATGGATATTGCTAAAGTTAACTGCTCAGGCTTAATGAGTTCAACATTACATGCACATTTCAACAACTTTACAGATGAGCTGTAAACTGGGAGGTGGGGATCAAAACTGAGTAATCTCCCCTTTTCCTAGATGCCTCCCTCTTTGTGACAGTCGCAATGATGCAAATGAGAACCTTGAAATCAGTATTGTCACAAAAAGCAAAATTGGACGGCAGAATAAATTAAACGGTAATTTATAGAAAAAACCCCACATGGCGATATTTCTGCAAATTCACACTAAGAAAATCAGGGTAGCGCTGATGGCAAAAACCATCAGTTAGTCAAGAGACTTACTATGGGTCCTGCCTAATATTTATGAAAAGTTTCTTTTAAAACGTGAGAGGTCCTTCTAGTTCCAATGGGATGATTATGCCAAACTGGCCTTTTATCAATCCTTATCCTTCTTGAACTTTCTGCAGCTTTAACACTACAAAGCAGCCTCTTCTACTACTCTTTTTTTCTGACCACTCTTTGTCAGTCTCCTTTTGCTAGATGTTTGTCCCCATGTAAGGGTCTGTCCTGGGCATTCTCTTTATTCTCTAGTCAATCTCATTTGGTCATCTCAACAACTCCTCTATGATTATCATGACTGAGAAGATTCCTATATAAGTATACATCCAGCCCTAAACTCTCTCTTGAGATTCAGCCTCATATCACCAACTGGTTTTTAGATTGCTTCAATTAGATGTTCCTAGATATCTTGAATTCAATATGTCCAAAACAAAATTCATCAACTTAATCCCTAAATTCTTCCTTCCTCTGAACTTCCCTATTTATATTTAGGGCATCACTATTATTCTAGTCATCTTTATTTTCAAACTGAAACTCATCCTTTCCTCTTCCTTCTTTCTTACACCACCGTACCCAATCAATTGCCATGTCCTATTGATATTCTCTATACAAACTCTATTATATCCAACCCTTTCACTAATATAGACATAGTTCTAGTTTTGCTTAGCTCCCTCATCAACTTCTGTCTGGATTACTGCAACAGAATTCTAGTTGGAATACTCCTAGTTTGATCTTTTTTCATCTTGAGTACATCCTCTAGGTATCTGTCAAATAATCTCCCTGAAGCAGAAATCTTATCATTCACTCACCATCTCAATAAGTTCCAGTGACTCCCTATTTCATACTAAGATAAATTCACACTTCACAGATTGGCACATAGAGCACCTTTGCAATTTGACTTCTGTCTTCTTTTCCAGGTTTATTTAATATTAGCTGCCTTCATTTCTTTTATATTTCAGCTAAACTGGTCTACCTCTTCTGCCACAGAGGACATTTACTCTTCCAACTATATTCCTTCTCAAACTGGCTTCCATATCTGGAAATCCCTCTCATTTTACGTCTACCTTTTAGAATTCTTGGTTTCCTTCAAAGCTCAGGTTATATGACAAGTCCAACAGGAATCTTTTCTTGATTCCTTTGGCATTCTTTCTTTTCATTTTATTTCCATATATCCAATATTACCCAGTAGAATAAAAACATGTATAAAGGCAAAAAACATCTGGGATTTTTTGTTGTTGTTGTTTGTTTGTTTTTGTTTTCCTTATATGTTCCAGGCTCAGCACAGTGATTTGCACATAACAGTTATTTAATAAATGCTTGTTGAATTCAAATGAATTTGATTGTATCAGCTTGTAAAGCCACACACAAGCAGCTTTCCAGAGGTCTACTGCTGTGAACAGCTTTTCAAGATTCTGATTACACAGTATAGTGAATACTCTATTTATTCAATAAAAAATCAGAGGAAAACATTCACAGAAAATCAAGGTATAGCATTCACAATGTTACAGCTTATCACAGAAAATCAAAATACAGCATTCACAACAACTTATCAATAAATGGCTACATAGTTTTATTTTTTGTTTGTTTTTTTTGCTTGTTTTTTTTTGTTAATTTTTTTTTAATTTTATTTTAGTTTACATCATTCATTTCCATGAGATTTTGAGTTACATATTTTCTCCCATCTTTCCCCCACCCTCCGTCCCAAAACAGCCATCCCAGTATATCCCCCATCCCCCAATCAACTCTCTCCTATGTCTTCCCCCCTCACCCCTCTGACCTTTCGGTAGGGCAGGATGGATCTCGCAACCGCAGTGCCTGTGTATCTCAAGTTCCAGTTGTATGTAGTTAACAATAATAATAATAATAATTGCATATATATATGTATACATATATATTTTTAACATTTGATTATAGAACTTTAGATTCTAGATTCTTTCTCTTCCTCCTCGTCACCCACACCCACTGGAAGCACAAGCAATCAAATACAGGCTGAACATGTAAAATTACGCAGAACCTCTCCATTGTGAGCACACTGTGAGAGTCTGATTACATGTCCCTTCTTCCTATCCTGCCCCCCTTAACTACTCTCCACCCTGTCCCTGTCCCTCTACAGAAATGTGAACATTCATCAGCCCTCCTCCCACCCTGCCCTTCCTTCCATCATCCCTACCTCTCATCCCCCTTCCCCCTACTCTTCTATGTGGCAAGATGCCCAGTTTAGAGTTTATGTCAAACCTTCCCTAAGCCAAATTCCATGAGAGTAAGGTAGACTCTTTCCCTTTTGCCTTCCTGTTCTCCCCCTCTATTGTAACAA
>CM053582.1:493497073-493514289 GCA_028627135.1 Pseudochirops cupreus
GGCATTCTTCTCCTCATTGGCTTTTTGGGCCTCCTTTGCCATTTGAGTTACTCTATTTTAAGGTGTTTTTTTACTCAGTCAGGTTGTTGACTTTTCATGATTTTCTTGCATCATTCTCATTTCTCTCCCCAATTTTTCCTCCACTTCTCTTATCTGGTTTTCAAAATCCTTCTCAAGCTCCTCTATGGACTGTAATCAGTTTATATTTTTCTTGGAAGCTTTTGGTGCCAGAGTTCTGATTGTGTTGTCTTCCTCCTCTTCCACGTTTTGATCCTTTTTGTTCCCCAAAAAGGAGTCTAAAGTTGGATTTCTGAGCTTGTTTTGTTTCCTTTGCTTGCTCATGTTGCCAGTCAATTACTTAACTTTTGGGCACTGTGGAACTCTGCTCTCAGAGGGTAGATCTTTGTCCCAAACCACTGGGGTTTTCGCAGCTGCCAGGGCTATTAGGAGGCCACAGTCTCTACAGCCCCCACGAGCTTTGGCTCACTGGTCAGGCACCTCAGGACCACAACCTAGGACCACAATCCTGATCCAGGCAGTTTCAAGGCCAGAGCACTTAGCCTCTGAATGATCTCTTGGCACCTTTGCAATCTTCAGGCTGGTTGCTCTGAAGGAGCCACAAGGAGGCGGCTGTAGGGCCTCCACTTCAGACCACTTCTAGCTCTGGAGACAGATGGTTGGATCCTCTCCCAAAATTTGCACAAAAACTTTTCAATTTAATCTAAACAAAAGTATTAATTCTGCATTTTATAATGCTGTTTATCTCCTGTTTGGTCACAAATCTTCCCTTCTCCATTAATCAGACAGGTAATCTCTTCCTTGCTCTCCCAGATTGCTTATAGTGTCATCCTTTATATCTAAATTGTGAACCCATTTAGACTTTATTTTGGTATATCCTGTAAGGTATTGGTCTATGTCCAGTTTCTGCCATACTATTTTCTACTTTCCCCAGCAATTTTTTTCAAATAGAGAGTTCTTATCCCAGAAGCTGGAGTGTTGGGATTTATCAAACAGTAGATAACTTTAGTTGACTGCTACTGTGTCTTGTATCCTTAATCTAATCAACTGATCCATTCTTTTCTCATCCAGTACTAAGCAGTTTTAATGACTACTTCTTTATAATACAGTTTAACATCCGGTATGACTAGGCCACCTTACCTAACATTTCTTTTCATTAATTCCCTTGATTTTATGGACACTTTGTTCTTCTAAATGAATTTTTTCACTATTTTTTCTAGCTCTATAAAATAATTTTTGGTTATTTGATTGGTATGACACTAAATAGGTAAATTAATTTAGGTAAAATTGCCATTTTTATTATATTAGCTCAACTTAACCATTAACAACTGGTATTTTTCCAATTATTTAGATCTGACTTAATTTGTGTAAAAAGTGTTTTGTAATTGTGGTCATATAGTTCTTGGGTTTGTTTTGGCAGGTTGACTTCCAAATATTTTATAATGTCTACAATAACTTTAAATTAAATTTCTCTTTCTATTTCTTGCAATTGAGCTTCATTAGAAATATGTAGGAATTCCAAGGATTTAAGTAGGGTTATTTTATGTCCTGCAATTTTTCTAAAATTATTTATTATCTCAAGTAGTTTTTTAATTGATTTTCTAGGATTCTCTAAGTGTATCATCTATTATCTGCAAAGAGTAATAACTTAGTCTCTTCTTTACCTAATCTGATTCCTTCAATTTCTTTTTCTTTTCTTATTGCTTTCCAGGGGCCACTTGATACCAGCATCAAGTGTTAGCAGAGACGTGGGATGAACTGGGCCAGGCAGGTAGTCCAGGATAGAACTCCAATCATTGATTCTCTCAACAAGATTTTTATAGAGCAAAGAGACAAAGAAGGTAACTATAGGTCATTGTATTTCCATAAATCAGGCAGACCTTGAAAGTTAGCTATCATGTCCTTTCTTTATCTAGTGTTCCTGTACAGGATGAGCAAGAATTCAGGGTGCTCTGTTCTTTGCATGTCATGGAAAGTGGTGAGCCAACATTTTGTTGTCCTGGGAGCAGCTGCAAGGCATTGGCTGCTTCTACCTGCCAAACAATTGCTACAGCTGACATATTTGGAACCAAATTGAATAACACAGGTGATAGTGGATATCTTTGTTTCAGCAATTGTCTTACTGAAAATGCTTCTGTTTTATCTCCATTACATATAATACTTGCTGATGGTTTTAGATAGATGCTACTTACTATTTTAAGGAAGACTCCATTTATTGCTATGCTTTCTTGTGATTTTAATAGGAATGGGTATCATATTTTATCAAAAGCTTTTTCTGGGGATGGCTTGGTGGCACAGTGAATAGAGCACTGGCCCTGGAATCAGGAGAACCTGAGTTCAAATCTAGCCTCAGACACTTAACACTTACTGGCCATGTGATCTTGGGCAAGTCACTTAACCCCAATTGCTCTCTCTTCTCCCTTCCAAAAAGCAGGAAAAAAAGAGGGTTTTTTTTCCTGCATCTATTGAGATAGTCATGTGGTTTCTACTTGCTGTTGATATGATCAATTAAACTAATGGTTTTCCTAATATGGAACCAGCCTCGCCTTCCTGGAATAAATCCTACCTGATCAAAATGTATTATGCTCATGATAAGTTGCTGTAATCTTTTTACAAATGTGTTATTTAACATTTTAGCATCTATATTTGTGAGAGAAATTGATCTATTCTTGTCTTTCTCTGTTCTGACTCTTACCAATTTAGATTCCAATACCATATTTGTATCATAAAAAGAATTTGGTAGAACTCTTTCTTTACCAATCTTCCTAAATAGTGTATAAAGTATTGGAATCAATTGCTCTCCAAATGTTTGATAGAATTCACTTGTAAATCCATCTGGCCCTGGAGATTTTTTTTTCCCCTAGGGAGTTCATTGATGGCTTGTCCAATTTCTTTTTCTGAGTATTTTAAGTATTTTATTTAAGTATTTTATTTCCTCTTTATTAAGTATTTTATGTAAGTATTTTATTTCCTCTTCAGTTAATCTGGACAATTTATATTTTTTGTAAACATCCATTTCACTAAGATTGTCAAATTTATGGACATATAATTGGGTGAAATATTTCCTAATTATTGTTTTAATTTCCTCTTCAATGGAGGTAAATTCACCCTTTTCATTTTTGATACTGTTAATTTGGTTTTCTTCTTTCTTTTACTATTATTCTAAAGGTAAAAATTTTATTTAAATTTTGTTCACAATATTTTCCTTAAAAAAATTTTTAACCAAGTTGTCAAAAATAGACATAAAATGCTTCTTGGCATTGGCATTTTTTTTTTTTACAATACATCAAGAATCAGTCATTATTCCGGGGGGGGGGGGGGAGAAACCTCTGCCATGTGATCATAATGATTTTGAATACCTTTCTCATTTTCATATTCCCTCACATGTACCCATACTCCTGAAGAAATTATATAGATTGGAATATTAGCTCAAAATTATCTGTTTCTGAGAAAAAGTGACAAGCCTTCATTTAACAAGGAGTGATTCTGATTAGATGTTCAATAAATGCTTGCTGATTTCAATAAAGTCAAATGACAAAGGGCCAGAGAGTGGGCAATCTGGCAGTGCCATTCAGAGTAGTTAGCTGGAAAGGAGAATTGTAAATGTTTTTGCCTCATTATATTCTATGGAACATATGCCTACAATATGGACTATCATACTGACCAGACCACGTATCTCCAAAATCTGTAAAGAACCCATCTTTCGTAATGCCTATATCTATTGTTCTGTGAAAATTATTTTCAAGTCTTCACAGGGAAAAATTATATTGTAGCTTTAGATAGCTATAGACAATCCTTGGAACTAAGGAGATGGTAGGTGAGAAATATCACATTTCACATCAAAATATGACATTCTCTCCTATATGACCTTCCTGTCTTTTGCAAACCTCTCTCCAACTGAATAAAAATAAAATGTATTAGATCTCTTACTTTTAGAATGATTCTTAACATGAAACACGAAGTTGATGTATTAGACTAAAGAATCCATTTATTGTTACATGGAAGCTTGGTGGGGAGTACCAAGAAAGCAAAGAGTTGGGGGCTATAAAATTATTGTGGGCATTATTGGTGTCTCCAAAAAAAACTTGTGGAGTGTGATGAAATGTTTTAGAAAAATTCTTCATTTCCCTTGCACTTAAATTTTTCTTTCACTCTCCCATAGTTTCACTCATTTGAATGTATGCATGCTTGTGCACATGCACACACACAAACACTTCTCACCAATATCTAGCAAGATTATTTTTGCTAATACTTTTCTGAAGGACCACTTTTGTGCTTTTTTAGAAGGAGTGCTCATTGGGAAATGTCTGAACAAAATATGAGTATAATAAAATGTTATTATTTACATATATGAAATAATTAAAGAGACTCTTTCTAAGAAACCTCAGAAAACATGTAAGCTAATGAAGAGTGAAGCAAATTGAACCATGAAAATAATTATTGTGACAACGCAATAAAAAGAGGCAACTTTGAAAGACCTAAGAATTCTCATCAATGCAATGACCAACTATGATTCCAGAGCACCAATGATGAAATATGTTACCAATTTCCTGCAGAAAGATTCGGGGTGCAGAAAGAGAGAGGATAGAAATATCTTGAGAAGATGGGAAAGGAGGGGATCAAAGGTCAAACAATGCAATTGGCAAGATGCCAGACATTAATGAAGCTGTTGAAAGACAATATATGAGTGATATGAGATTTGGAGAGAAGTAAATGGCCCAAGAGAATTTGGTGAAGCATGAGGAAATATCCTCAACTATGAGGGTGGGAGAAGAGGAAAATATGGAAGATTTGAAGAAGAATGGAATGATTTAGAATAGGTGTGGAAAGTGATATTACAAATCAATTAGAGAGGTGTAAAAAGATTGCCAATTACCAGTGAGAACTCAGTTGAGGTTATATAAAATAAATTTGTAGGGGACCAATGTTGCTGTTTTCTTTAGCACTATTTAGCAGCAAGTGCATAGGAGAGAAGTTGTCAGAGTAATCTTGTGAGTCATTAAAGGTTGCAGTTTGGAAAACCATGATTACAATAGGGAAAGGGGACAAAGAATTGATGTCTCAAGAATATAGTACAGTTCAATTAATTCATCAAAGGTTTAAAGTAGGGAAGCATAAAGAATGTAGTTAATGCAAGGTTAATGGCCTATGGTGGAGGAAGCGGGAAACTGAATGACTGAAAGATTGAAGGACATGGTGAGGATGAAGAAAAGGATTATGGGTCATGATGAATAGAGTAAGATAGAATGGAAAATGAATAAATTCTAATTGGATGATTGAGGAAGTCATTCTCACCAGCCAGCTATAATGTGACATAGGCTTGAACTATTGTGGTTTTTGTGAAAATGGAAAAGAATGAATGTTTGATTGGCATTTCTTTTTTGGTTCTATGACAACAAACTCTCTCCTTGGCCAGACAAGTCAGATATCAAAAAGGAAAAGAATAGATGAGACTGGTAGACTGATTAGTCACAACCTGTCTCCATATACAGAAAAACAACTTAGGGGACTAGGCATCCTAATAATCAGTTATTCATTACATCTCTTCCTGGCATTAGTATAATCACTTAATACTCAGTTCGTGTTTCATTGTAAATACACTTGGTACTCAGTTCCCAAATTTGTCCTAATATATGTGTGAATTGTTGTTCATATTCAAAGAGGACCATGACATCAGGGAGATGTATGACATGACTTGCAGTTGACTTTAATTTAAGTGAGGGAGGGCTGTGCAAAGTCACCAGTCTCACTTTCTCCTCCAGATTCATCTGGGTCCAGTGGCCAGATATCAATCAGAATGACTGGATATGTCCTAAGATTCAGTGGGAGACCTTCACCCTTTTAAGCTATTTAATATGCATGTGTATATGATACGTTCAGAAATATTTATATGTTTCTGTATATGCATATGTGTATACACATACATATACACACATATATGTGCATATACATTTATAGATATATAATCCTGATTAATGTGTATATGCACATCTATATATAATTATACATACATATGTATGTATATATAAATATATAGAGTCACATCTGTATATGGGTGTGGGATTTTTTACATATAAACAAGGGTAGACATCTATGTGTATATGACAGAGAACCAGACCTGGAGACAGGAAGACTTATCTTCTTGAGTTCAAATCTGACCACAGACATGTACTAGTTGTATGACCCTGGGCAAGCACTTAATCCTGTTTGTCTCAAATTCCTCCTTTTAAATAAGCTTGAGAAAGAAATGGCAAACCACTCCAGAATCTCTGCCAAAACAAACAAACAAACAAACCAACAAACAGACTCAAATGGGATCATGAAGAGTCAGACGAAACTGAAAACAACTGAACAACAACAATATAATATATGCATATGCAAACATGTATATGTGCACACAAAGACATACACATATACACATATATCTCCATATATATCATATATATATATATATATACACACCTATATATACATATATCATACATTACATATATGAAATCTAGTTTTCCCTGAGTCTTTGGAAATTTTTCTTCACAGTTGTCCTTGCTTCTGGATTTGATATGTAGCTGAAATCCAGCTAAATCTAATGTTCCTATTAATGTAGTGGAATAATAGAAACAACAGTCACCATTCAATATGTTTGTGGAATGCACAAGATTGGGAGTTGTTGGAAGCATCTAGGATGACTGAGAATGAATATATAATGATTGTGAAATTTTGGCTTAGAAAAATGAGCCAAGATGAGCCTGGGAACCTTGGGTTATTAGAGTTTATGCAAAACCTGTGCCTAAAACACAGTTGTTCCTTGTGTGGAATGTTGACAAAGTTGGAATAGGTTATTTCATTTTTCACAAGGTTCCGCATATTTATGGGCTCTCAAAACTAATCACTCATCTGTAGGTCTGATTTTAAATGGAGCAACATTCAATGAAGCCACTTATAAATCATAGAAGCAAGTCCCCAATAACAGGATCAATCATACAGTTTTGAATTTATAGAGTCATTAGAGTTCATCTTATATAAATGAGGAAATTGAGGCCTAGGGAAGTGAAAACTATTGTTTGATATCGCAACTGAGTAGTGCCAAAGAAATAAAATTCATGTTTCTTAACTCCCAGTTATCATCATCATCTTCATCTTCATCATCATCCTCATGCTATGCTTTTCTCTGACATTCACAGGAGAAAAATAACTTATTACAGAAACAAAATATCTTCCTTTGTTTTCAGTAAAATGAACTTCAACAAAATGAACAAATATAAGATAACTAGATAATTTATCAAAAAACTAGGCAGAATTTATATAGTGCCTTAAGCTTTTTTTAAGATTATTGCACATATAATAACTAATTTGAGTTGCAAAACAACTCTAGAAATTACTAATATAAAGGTATTAATGCTCTTTTTATAGATAAAAAAAAACAAAAATTCCCAGAATTTTAATGATTTGTGTGATGATCACAACCAAACAACAATGACAACAACAATAAAAAACAATTAGAGGCAGGATTGTGTGATGGGTAGAGAATCAACCTTGAAAACATGAAGACCTAAGTTCAACCCCTGTCTCTAACACGTGGCTATTCAGGTCAGGTAAATTCTGTGCCCCAGGCAATTTTCTAAGTTACAAGTTTCAAAAATGATTCTAACCTGCATTAGTAGAGGAAGTTGCCTTACCTAAATATTCCTTATAGCAATGAAATTCCAGTCCTAATCTGAGTCCTAGTCCTAGTCACTATCTATCTATCTATCTATCTATCTATCTATCTATCTATCTATCTATTTATCTATCTACCATCTATCCATATTTCTTCTTTTCCTTTTTTCTTTTTCCCACCCTTCCTTCTTTCTTTTCTTTTCCTTTCCTTTCCTTTCCTTTCCTTTCCTTTCCTTTCCTCTCCTCTCCTTTCCTTTCTTTCCTTCCTCTCTTCCTCCCTTCCTCCCTCCCTCCCTTCCTTCCTTTCTTCCTTCCATTCTTCCTTTCTTTCTTTCCTTTTACATATATTCATCCATCCATCTGTTAAAAATCTTACAATATCAAATTGAAGAAATGATGTACTGAATTCCTCCCAGTCAGAAACCGTCATGTTACATAATAACTGTCATTGTTCTATGGTTGTTTAAGGACAAACAGCTTCTTTTTACCTATAAACTACTTTTTTAACTATGGAATTGATCCCCTACAATACCACTACATTCTCCCAGTGGTGAACAATAAGGTGATAAAGTCATTGATGGAAAATCTGTTATCCTTTGTTAAAGATGAATAGTTTGCTGCATCAATCTATTCCATCCATATGTTCAAACTTAAGTTTAGATATGGCAGGCACTTTCAAAATCATGGTGGGCAGATTCTACTTAGGGTCGAAGAAAATGATGGCTTCTTTTCAGTTCTATGAAGGAAGTTTGATTTCAGGGTAAGTTTATGTGGATGTCAAGTCAAGAAAAATTATCTAGGGAAGTGAAGGAAAGATTTGACTTCCATATAACTTGCCAGTAAAACAAATTGACTGATTTAGAATAAGTCTGAGTATTGAACAGAAGTTTAATATCTTGCCCATCGCAGCTTAAAGATCTATCTAGTTCATGTCCAGAAGAAAGGAAGGAACACTATCCTGGCTGGTCTTTTATACTTGGACACTTCTAATTTTGTTAAGAAATTTTCAGTTGAAATCTCTTGGGAAGTATGAAAGCGTATGATGACAATATTGAATTTAGGGAATACATTTGCTTCATTAAATTTTGCACTTTAGGAGAGAAGTGGTGAATTGCTCCAGAAAATCTTTCAGAGACATTTCAACATCTTGATTTAAAATTTTGCCTTTTTTTCTAAATTAAATCAACTATTTCCAGCAGACAGGTTCAAATTTTCCATCTCAATTCAGTTCAATAAAAACAACAAAAAATATTAAGTTTCTACTGTGACAAACTCAGAGAGGAACTATAAGTCAGGAACACTTGGGTTCAAGTCTCTCCTCTGATACATACTAGCTATGAAACTTAGGGTGACTCACTTAACTGTTGTGTGCCCTTGGCTATTTACTCAGACCATGCTACAAGTTTCAGAGAAAGCACTGATCTGCAGTATAGAGGCTATTTCCTTAAACTGGAAGATTCAACTTACATCAGTGAAATCACATGCCTGGTACTAATTGTTCTATGTGTAATCCTTTATACTATAAAAATCATGTTATATTCTACAGGTAATATCTTATAATAGATATAAAGAAGACTATATACATAATTTTGGTCAAATGTAACTGTAACCATTAGCGGTATTTGTTCAGAATGAAGCAAAGATGTAGTCAAGTAAATGGGAAAAAATTTGAGTTAGACCACAGCTAAAATCCCCTCCCCCCCCAAAGACTTATGTAAATCGACATTATGTCCATGACTACATCCAACAATATCAGCAACTGAATTCACTGTAATATCATCATGAGATCATCTAAAGATATTTCTTAAAAAACATAGTGCTCTGCTGGCATGTATAAAAACACGCACAACTTACTGACATTTATATAGCTCTTTGAAGTTACAGAGCTTTTCTCTCATAGAAATCCTCTGTGGCAGGATATTCAAGTATTATTATACCTACTTTTGCCCCTTTGGTAGAGATTTGTGATTTTATCAGTGTGAGAAGCTCCTTAAAGAGCTTCTCAGGAGGTAGTTGGGGACACTGTCATTTGCTTATGGTTGCAGATCTAGTGTGTTTTCGATTGGCCTGAACACAGGGCTTCTAGATTCTTTAGATAAATCTTTATTCTACTATACTCTGTTACCTCTCTTCCCCATTTTACAGATGAGAAAACATAGGTTCAAAGTAGTTAAGTGACTTGATTGTAGTCACACTGCTAGTAAGTATCAGACATGGGGTAGAGCCAAGACTTAGGTACACATGGTGGCTCCTATACTTTCCATTGGCCATGGACACAGTGTCATGATCAAATTGTTATAATGTCATTTTGACATGTTTATGCAATGTATTTTTTGAACACTAGTCAGAAAATAATTCATGTGCTGTCCATATCATTCGTCAGCAGACAAAATATAGATTTGCCCTCCAGAAAAAGAACACAGGTAAATACCATATGGAATACTTATTCATTTAACGATCCCTTTATTGTGCCTACTATATTTGAAATGGCCTTCCATTCTCACGAAGTTCATAAATTCCATTCAGATCTCACATTTATTTTGTCAACCCAGTTACTTTTTTAGGCAAATGAATGGATTCTTCTCTTTACAATTCACATTTAGTAATAATCCTCTTAAAAGCTGGTTTGGTTTGCATTCTGTAGTCCATTTGGTTGGCTCCACGTATGAATTTCTCTTGGCAGAATCCAGTAAAATAAAATACATTACCACAGATTACAGTCATTGCCAATAATTCCTTTTCCTCCAGCACTTTCCTGAGCTCCCTAAATCTGTCAGTTTGTGTCTTCTTCTTAAAAAGCCCTCTTTTGACCCTCAGATGCCACCCTCTAGTCTAAATAGATTGTTCAGCACCAGAGAAAAGACTTATGTCTTATCATTAGTACCCAACTCTGTCCAACAACAACAGCAACAACAAAAACTAGTAAAAGGAGGAAGGGGAAGGGAAAAGAAACATTTATTAAATGCCTACTATTTGTTGGGCAATGTGCCCATTGCTAGACAAACATTATCTCATTTGGTCATCATAATTAACCTGGGATGTAGATGTTTTTATTATGCCCATTTTATAGTTGAAGAAACTGAGACAGAGAGATATTAAATGACTTGCCTAGAGTTGCACAGCTGATATCTGAGGATGAATTTGAAATCTGGTCTTCTTGCCTCCAGGTCCAATACTCTATCCATTCAGCCACCTAGCTGCCTTAGCACCCAGATTGAGATGTCTCACGTAACCAATAAGAATCAGAAGAGCTTCTCAGTTACTTAATAATAAATGAAGCCTGGATCATTGACAACACAGGATATTATACTTCCTGGTTTGGTAAGGGAGAAAAAAAAAGTCATAGTCCTTGCACATAGTAAGTGCTAGGTATAAATATTTGCTGCCTTCATGAAACAATGTTCTACCTCATTTGCTCCAATTATCACTTGGGAGCATAACCTGTTCAAAAAAAGGAAAGTGTTGACTACACTGGATGAAATAGTAGTTTGATATCTGTTTTTAATTCAACCATCTGAAGAAATTAAATAAATTCAAAATCAAATTTGAACATATTGGATACTTTTATACCATATGAGATCAATCCTGTAAAACTTTAGTGATCCCTAGAGACTACTCAAAGATCATTGAGTTCAATGACCAGTTTAGATAATGTACCCCCAAAACTTTTGTTCTTATTCTTGTTGGTGGTAGTGGTTGATGGTGATGTTGGGTTTGTGTGTGTGTGTGTGAATGAGTGAGTGAGAGAGAGAGAGACTATGATTGCTTGTTTCTTTGTGCGTATGTGTGTTTGTGTGATTAAAAGGCCATGATAAAGTCTGAATTCAGGTCATTTGTTGTTTACCAGAACAACTTACAAGTCTTTTTTTTTTTTTAAGGCCAAGCTAAATTATTTTAGTTTATATACTTTTCCATTCAAATAACACTATTTGAGAACCTCTCTAGAGACCCTTTGCAGTACACTGAGTATGACAAACAGATGTATATGACATGGTATCTGCCCTGAGAGGGCATATAATGTACCACAGGGCAGAATGCGTAGACTGCAAATAACTAAAATACAAGACAGCTTATGCTATGTGTCGCACGAAAGGTACAGATCCTGATATGGGAGTTTGGGTCACGGAGAGGTCCCTTTTGAATTCTATTCTGGTTGGACTGATGAAGATTGGTTTCATTAATGAAATAAAATTTGCACTAGTCCTTCAAAGGTGGGTAAGTTTTGTTGGGTCCAGGTGGGAGAGGAGAGACATCTATAACAGGAGGAGAAAAATGTCATGAGGAAAGGCTTTTGTTGAAAATTTGTGGTTTGCTTGGGGACTTCTAAGAAGTTTGATTATAGAATACAGTATAAATTGGTCAGTGATATGAGATAAAAATGGAAGGATAGTTTGTGTCTAGATCAGGGAGATCCCTGAATTTTGAGGTATCATTTTCTCTTAATTTAATTCAACAAGAAAGATTTAAATTATAATTGAACCTTAGTTTGTTGATGACGTTAGTGGTGGTGATGGTATTGGTCATGGTAATGGTGGTGATGGTGTGTGAAGGCAGAAATAGGAGTGATTCATAGTTAATTGTAAGAATGTAGAAAGAATTTCTAATGCAAATGAAACATGGCTAGATAAAATATTTTCTATCTATCTAGGCAACAATAACAGTGCCAATAGGATTGCATATAGAATGAGATCTGGGTTGGAAACCTAGTTTCTGGGTTGGAAACACCAGAAAATTGTATGACATTGGAAGGTGACTTCTGTATTCTAGCTGCACTTTCCTCCTCTGTAAAATGAGAGGAGATTAGATTAGATGACCTTTAAGATCTCAGCCATTATATATTTATGTGTTTTTAAGTTACAGCCAAAGGAAGTAAAAGACCCTGTACTCAATGACAAAGTACGGTTGTGATGAGTTGAGTTTATCTGATTTTGGGGTTAGCCAGCCTATATGCAACCTGCTGTGTAAAGAGATTGGTTCAAATGGAGGAAACACTACCACCACAACCACCAAGAACATGTGTTCAGGCTCTGAGGTTAAGGTTTAAAAGTTGAGGATCCAATGACAACTTTTTAAAAGTAGGCACTACATCCCTCTAATCAAATTACTGGTCACAAATATTAACTCCTTCCCTCTACCATCTGGTGACTTCTAAGGTATGGGGCACAAAACCATCTTGGGGCTAAAAGAAGAGAGTAACATCTATAAATCAAGCTGTTGATGGGAAAGTTAAAAGAACGGAAAATCATGATTAATATACTTCTTACAGAAATAGGTCTCTAGTTAAGGAGGTGAACAATCAGGACCTGCTCCAATGGACCTCCAGTAGAACATTACCTCCATTGTAGTACCACTTCCTTCCATGTTTGGTGTTTAGTAGTAACTTCTATTGTAATTGAAAAATAATGATTTATGAGTGAGTAGGTTTAAGCTGGCACTGGCATTATTAGAGAGTTGTTAAAGGGTATGTAACTATATCAGGGGACAAGGGAATCAGTCATAAGATTGTAAAAGTTGGAGGATTTATAAAGCTCCTGGGGAGCATCTTTGGAATGTGCAAATTGAAGGGTTTGGAAACTGTGTTCCTCTTAGATTGCTGAAAAGCAGTGTGGCTTAGCATTCACAATCAGCTCCTACCTTCAGACGACTGTGTGGTAAAAGCATCTATAAAACCACAAACCCACTATTAGGAATAAATCAGAATGATTTATAGACAGAATTTATGGTGAATGGTGATTGAAAGTTGTTATTTTCCTTCACCTGTGGTTCCTGGAACCTGGATTGTTCCATGAGGAAAAAGTAAGTCATAATAGTTGCCTTCTCATTAAGCTCTTTTGCAGGTCACAGAGGAAAGAAAAGGAACCCAGGAGCGTCTCTCCAGGTCACTCTTGCACTACTACCCACCTTTGCCTGGAAGCTACAAAGTTGCCTTACTTATTCTCCAAATAGCTGGCCAACTGTTCAACTATACACATGCTCACATACCTACCTACTTCCCAGAATCATCTGTGAGTTCTCTGGAATTATGAACAATGTCTTTAAGCTTCTCTGTGTTTTTGCATGCTTGATGGAGCCCAGTGGTACTGGGGGTGAGGGGGAAGGGAAGACCTATTTGTAACACATAACTGTTACATGCGTACCCTTTTGCCTGTTTCCCCCCATCACACATTATAGAAAGCACATTTTTTGACACAAAGGGCATAATGTAAATAAGCTATACAGTAACAAATTAGACAGCTCTATAGCAACCTCGAAGCACTATTTATAGTTTCTCTGGTGTTACCTAGGCTGGTTCCAACTTCAAGAATTACAAGCTACCAGATGAGAGCCAGAGTAATGTCGACTAACAATAGGTTCAGGGGAAAGTGAGATTTATTACTGGGGCCCAAATAGCCAAGTAGCATTTTTTTGTTTAAATCAGGGACACCCTTTTGTGTACTGTGTACCACAGGATTTCACACAAGAAACATGGAAGGGGAATGAATATCATGTGGCCATGTTTCTTTCTGGCATCCCCTTCTTCCTGAATAGGCACTTTCATAACCTTGCATTGAAGCTAATTATATGTAATTCATGTTATTTTTCCAATTTTTTAGAGTATTTTTTAGAGAATGACCTGGGTGGAATAGGAAAATTCTTGGGTTGGGGGAGAGGGAGAGGAAAAGAGAGAGTGCTTGGGCAAAGAGGCTTATCCATGGTTCCTCATAATATCTACATGAGATGATTCGATATTTTCACAGCCTTACAGATGAGGAAATAGAGGCTCAGAGAGCTAAAGGAATTCATGAGTGCTATTTTCAGTATAAAAGTATGCCTTTGTTATGTCTTCTCCATAAAAGCAGGAGACTGGGTGGGGTTCAGGTATAGGGAATGTTCACAATAGCAGTTTAGAATAATATATGACAGGATAATCAGTAGGGGTGCAATTAGTTACAAAAATGTCAGGAAAAGCAGAAGCAGAAATCAGAGACTGAGATAAAAGTTTTGATAGACTCTAAAGGGGCTTATGTGCTCACATTTATTTATTTATTCAAGGGCATACCCTACCTCATCAGGAGTTCTACCTCCATTCATGCATAAACCTTTGCCATTTGTTTGTGAAGGTCATAAAGCGTCCTCAGGATAAACGACAAACTTACTTAGCTAAGTCTAGGGTAGTTGATTGTTCTACGACCTAAGCGCCTGTGGAGTCTAATTCTTCCTGTGGGAGTGAATCTGGGGTTTAAGTAGTGGCCATTTCAACATGAATGGTATAATAAGTATATAAAATATAATGGACAGGTGAGAAAACTTGATGAATACAATGACCTTGGCTGGTGATGAAAGCTCTTATTGCCTATAAAATAGGTCAAGCAAAGTGCAGTGAAAAATATGCCAGGTTTGGAACCAGAAGATCTGAGTTAGAACTGTGACTTCTAATTATTGTTTTGTGATTTTGAGGCAGGACATTTAATCCCTTTGTTCTTCAATTTCTTCCTCTATAAATGGGAGGTGGGTAGACTAGGAGATCTTTTATATCCTTTCTGACTATAAATTTTATGATTTTTAAAAGTATCTGAACATTGCTTAAGATTTTCTGGATGCTGAAGAAAGGATATCAAGAAGCCCAAAAAGTTTAAGAGATGGTTATTGAATACATGATACACACTATATTTCCACCTAGACTATTGCATCCTGGGTTCCTGGAGGGCCAGGATGATGTCATGTCTCTTTTGTCTAAGTGTCTAGCACAGTGCCTTGCAGTTAATACTGACTAAATTAATATTTGTGAACAAATGAATTGTTCCTTTCATCTAAGAGCTTAGAATAAAATTTGGGAGATACATGGACACACACATACACAGAGAAATATGACAACATCAAGTGCCATATGTGCTAGTAAGAGATACAGACAAGGGATAAAGGCTCGTATTATTGTTCACTCCACTCTCTGCTTGTAGTTCTGTATATTAAATGGTATCATGTCACATCAGTAAAATAGAAGCTAAGCATCATTGCCCATATCCTTTCCTCTTCCTAAAACATATTTATTCTCCTCCTTCCCCTGTTTCTAAATATTGAAAGCATACCCACCTTTCAATGCTCAGTTCAAATTCCACTTCTTCCCTGAAGATTGACCTAATCTCCTTTATCACCATCCCTCAACCATAGATTTTTTTTTTTAGAGTGGGAAGGCAAGGCAACTGGGGTCAAGTGACTTACTCAAGATCGCACAGTTAGTCAAGCGTCTGAGACTGGATTTGAATGCAGGTCCTCTTGATTCCAGGGCCAGTGCTCTATTTACTGGACTACACGGCTGCCCCATTTTCCATACATTAAACATGACTTTTTACCTCCTCTAAATTACTGTAGTACCACTTTGAAACCTTCCTAATACAAATCTAGTCTTATACTTATCTATATGTCTGATCTTACCTGCTAGATGGTAAACTCTGTGAGAATAGAATCCACTTCTCATTTCTCATCCCTCTCTTCCTATCACCATTGCTGAACACATTGTGTTCATACAGTAATGCTTATTGCTTGATGATTAACAGTGTCTTGCACAGCACTCTGTACATAGGAATTATTTGGTTGGCATATTTAGAGGTAACAATTAGGTGTCTCTGACAGGAAGCAGCATAGTGTAATGGATACAGGACCAGTCTTAGAAAGAAGATCTGGCTTCAAATCTTATCTCAGGTACTTATTGACTGTTTGATGGCAGTCAAGTAACTTAATATCTCAGTGACCCAAGTAACTCTCTAAGACTAAAAGACAACTTGTAGAACAGTTGCTGATCTGCATTGGTTTTTTTTTTCCTGTGGATGTTCTCTATACCAAAGAAATCACAGGTTATACACTATATCACATCATCATCCTCATCACCATCGTCATCATTATCACCTATTATCTCTTCCCTGAAATAAAAGTAGATGTGACCAAGCTTGGAGATTTCTTTCAATGTTATTAACTTCCCTTAATAATATAACTGACGTAGTATAGCACCTAGTTCAAATATTCTACCTTCAGGCAGTGATTATAGGATCTTTTATGAGAGAGCCTTTATTCTCTCAAGAATGCCCAAATTGAATGCATACACTCCAGATAAAAAAAAAAAGACTCTCAAAAAATGAACAACGTGAGACATTGTTCCAGTGAGATAAATCAATTCTTACTACCCAGTCTTGGAAATACCTCAATTCTAAAGGATACTACTTTGACTTAAGAAATCATCTCTCTGCCCAGCCAAACAGAAGCAAGCAGACAAACCAGACCATCAGAATAGATAAGAAATGTTAGAGTTTTGTTGTTGTTGTTGTTGTTGCTGTTATGATCATTTGCCTAAGCCTGTGATTCCATCTGTATAATTATTTAGAGAACTCCCATTTTCTTTTTTTTTCTTTTTTTTTTTAGAAATTTGAATTTATTTTATTAAATTTTTTTTGAGTTACATATTTTCTCCCCGTCTTTCCCCCACCCACCACCCCAAAACAGCCATCCCAGTGTTTCCCCTCTCCCCCAGTCTATTCTCTCCTATGTCACTTTTTGGTAGGGCAGGATGG
>CM053582.1:493514789-493525119 GCA_028627135.1 Pseudochirops cupreus
TCTGATTTTTTCATGAAGAATACTTGAAAGTCCACTATGTCATTGAATGACCATATTTTCCCCTGACGAATTATACTCAGTTTTGCTGTGTAGGTGATTCATGGTTTTAACCCTAGCTCCTTTGACCTCCAGAATTTCATATTCCAAGCCCTTGAATCCTTTAATGTAGAAGCTGCTAAATCTTGTGTTATCCTAATTGTTTCCACAACACTCTAATTGTTTCCTCCTGATAGCTTGTAATCTTTTCTCCTTGACCTGGCAACTCTGGAATTTGACTATGATATTTCTAGGTCTTTTCTTTTTGGGACCCTTTTTAAGAAGTGATCAGTGAATTCTTTCAATTTCTATTTTGCTCTCTGTTTCTAGAATATTGGGGCAATTTTCCTTGAGAATTTCTTGAAAGATGTTGTCTAGGCTTGGTTTTTTTATAATGGCTTTCAAGTAGTCTTATAATTTTTAAATTATCTCTCCTGGATCTATTTTCTAAGTCAGTGGTTTTTCCAATGAGATATTTCACATTGCCTTCTATTTTTTCATTTGTTTAGATCTATTTTATAGTATGTTGATTTCTCATTACCTTCCATTTGATTCAATCTCATTTTGAAGGAATTATTCTCTTTAGTCAGTTTTTGAAATTCCTTTTCCATTTGGCAAATTTAGCTTTTTAAGGCATTTTTCACGTCATTGGCTTTTTGGGCCTCTTTTGCCATTTAAGTTACTGTATTTTTAAGGTGTTATTTTCTTCAGTCAGTTTGTTGACTTGCTTTTCATGATTTTCTTGCATCATTCTCATTTCTCTTCCCAGTTTTTCCTCTATTTCTCTTACTTGGTTTTCAAAATCCTTCTTGAGGTCCTCCGTGGCCTGTAACTAGTTCATATTTTTCTTGGAAGCTTTTGATGTAGGAGTTTTGACTTCATTGACTTCTTCTGGTTCCATGTTTTGATCCTTTTTGCCCCCAAAAAAGGATTCTATGGTCTGATTGTGCTTCCTCTGCTTGCTCATCTTGCCAGCCAATTACTTGACTTTTGACTTTTGAGCCACAATAGAACTCTGCTTCCAGAGCAGAGAGAGCTGTGTCCCAAATCCCTGGGTTTTTCACAAATATTGTTAGAGGTCTGAGAAGGGAGCCCTCTCTACAGACACCCCAAGCTCTGGGATACTGGTCACCAACCAAGGACCACCAACCAAAACTTTAATCCATATCTAAGTAGGTCAAAGCAAGAGTGATTACTCTCTGAATGGTTGCTTGGTCCCTCTATAATCTGCAAGCCAGGAGCTCTGTAGGTAGCCATGTGGCAGCAGCTACAGCCACCATGCTTCCTTCACTTCTTGCCCTGGAGCCAGATTGTGCTCTTCTATCACCCAATTCCAACAGACTTCTCCATTGACCTTTTACTTTCTTTTTGAAGTTTATGTGTTGAGAAATCTGGAAATCACCACAGCTGCTGGTGATTCACTCTCCTGAAGTCTGCTCTGGCTGGTCTGTGCTTCTGGTCGGGGTTGCTCTGGGTCTGGGATCATGTGGATCATGTGGACTGCACTAAGCTCCCAGCTTTGTGCAGTAGACCCTTTCTGTCAGCCTGCCAGGTGGCCTTCAGTGGGAGATTTGTTTCTCTCTGTCACTTTGTGGGTTCTGTAGCTCTAAAATTTGTTTAGAGTCATATTTTACAAGTATTGCAGGTGGTTGGGGTGGGATCTCCAACAAGTTTCATATGTCATTCTTCTCACTCACATAGCTACCTACTTATGTCAAATCATTATTACTCTTCTCCAAGATTATTATAGTGGACTCTTAAATGGACTCCCAGCATCCAGTTTCTCCCTCTACAATCCAGCCTCCATACAGCTGCCAACATAGTCTTCAAGCAAATCTGAACATGTCACTTTCCTGATTGAGAATCCTCTCTGTTTCCCATAGAAAAATATATAATCTATTCTTTGACATTTGAAGGTCTTTGCAATGTGTTTCTAACCTGTCTTTGTAGACATAATTCATATGATTCCACTTCTTGTAGTCTACTTTCCATCTCAACTTATCTAGTTGCTATTCTCTGAATTAAACATTGAATCTCCTGCCTCTATATATTTATATAAGCTATCCAACATTCTGGGATTTCACTCTAATTTGTTTCAATATTTGGTTTAGTTGCTAATTCTTATGGGAAGTCTTCTCTATTCCTCCCTAGTGATTAGCATTCTCCTCCTCTTCAAGTCATCTTGTATATCCTTATTTGTTTACATGTTGCATTTTCCAGTAGAATTTATGGCCCTGGAGGACAGGGACTGCTTTTCATCTATAAAACTCAGTACATAGCACATAATGTATATCAGAGTAGGCTCTTAAAAATGCATGTTGAATTGAATTGAAGAGATCAAGGTTGCCTGAAAGTTGAAACTCCTCAGTCACCTGGCTTTGAGTTCAGTTTCTATATGCTGTTGTCTCTCAGTGTTTTTTCTTCTCCTTGAAGGTTTTCTTCCATCACAGTGTCCAGAGCCTAGTTCAGTAGTACTGATGCAGCTGTACAGTGGGCAAGACAGAGCCCTGCTCTTGAACAAAGATTGGTTCTTTATCTGGGTTATCTTATAGGAAGGAATATTTCTCCATCTTAAAATGCCTTCAGTAAGCCCCAGCGAATATATGTAATTTCCCATTTTCTCTTCTTTGCTGCCTTCTTTGTCCCCTTGTGTACCTAACCCTCTATTATCACTTGAAATATTCATGGTGTGTAATTCATGTGGCCACTGGATGCTACTTTGTGCAAGAAGCAACCAGATCAGAACAGAAGCAAGATGTCAGAAAGTTTTCAAGGAGAGATCATTTCTATAAGCATGGTACAACATTCTGAGCTATGACTCTGGCTCACTAATCCTCATTCTATTTGTTTGTTCTGGGTTTCAGCATGAGTTACTAGGAACCTGGCTTCCTGCAAGGGAGTGATATGTTCTCCATTGCTAGTTATTTTCTACGAATGTCTCCTCTTGTCATGTTTTCAATTAGTTATTTTTCCCAAAACACATTTATCGCTATCGTGCATAGGCAGGATTGATGCTAACCTATTTCTTGCTGTTAGAGTAGAGCCCATCCCTCTACTGCCACCTCCATTTGTGCCTTTGTACATGAACTCCGTTCTTTTATTAATATTTTTAAGGGCATTCAAGTAGCCCAATACTGCTGTTTTGTGTTTTTAATGCTATCTATTCTAAAGATTCTATCACTGCTCTACTATCACTTTTTCATCACTGAAATGACCATCATATTTACTCAGTTCAGCATTTCTACTTACATTTGAAATCCCTGCTGACCTTTTGTTGCAAGGAATACGTAGACTTGTTTGTTCATCTTCTTGTTTATTTTGTTCTCAATTTTTGGGGTACCATTTGTAAATACACAACAGATAATGCCAAAGAGGTCAAAAATGAAGCCCAATCAACTTTTTTTTTCTCCTTCTTCAATTGTCATTCTCTAAAGCTGTCTCATTTGGGATGAATACAGGGCCTGGGGTGATGTTTGCCAAGGATGTTAAGAGTAGATTGCAATATATTCCATACAGTGAATAAACCATGCAACCTTCTTATTATCTTCTCAACCAAGTAGTATAGAAAGCTGGGAAGTTCAGCATCCTTTACACTGACTGCTTTGAGTCTATCATGTACCCTCAGTTGCAGTTCCCTGTCTCCTTTAACCTTAGTGCTACTGCTGAGAGCCAGCAGCTGGTTCACTGAGCTTGGAAGCCTGCCGTAACTAACACATTGGATGTTCCTGCTGTTGTCACCAAAGAGGTTCCTCTTGGCTCCCATACTCATGCACATCTGCTGGGATGGCATGGCTCACAAAGTTATAAGTAACATTCACTAAGCATCAAGCCAGAGGAAATCAGGGCTTGGTAGTCTCTCTCAAAGTGTCTTTGTTCTGGGTCACCTTGAAGCTCAAAGGGTCACAGAGTGTTAGAGGTTGAATCTTAAGTGATAGTTTAATCCAATTTTCCCATTTTGAAGAGGAAATAACTATACAACACAGGATTTGGACTACTTAACTCCATACAAAACAAAAATTACATATTATTTCCTGCAAAAACCCAGCTAGATCAGAATAGAAGTAAGAATCCAGAACATTTGCAAGAAGAAATTCAAGTTACAAAATTTTGTAAGGAGCTCAAATTATATTTCTCAGCACATATAGGAGTAGAGCCTGGCATGGTAATATATGACTGAAATCTCTGCTACTGGGGAGGTTTAAGCTGGTAGAAAGCTTGTAAGTGCTGAGCTACAGTAGGGATTAAGCTAATCAACTGGTCACTGTAAAGCATTCACCAATATGGTTAGTTGCTTGCAAGCAGGTGAACCACCAGACTGCCTAAGGTAGGCCTTGGTAGGAAATGGAGCAGGTCAAAGCTTCCATGATTATCATTGTGATTGAATACATAAGTGACAACTGCATGGCCAGCTTCCTTAAAATATACAGATCCAGTTTAAAAAAAAAAAGATATGTAGAAGCTGAAATGACTATTTAAAATGTTCATTCTCTGAGGACTACAGGTGAATCCAGATTTGTATAAAGCAGACATGCCACCAAAATCTGAGCTTACGAAAGAAATGTAAAACATGGAATTCACTTTGCAGGAAGATACGTTATTTCTTGGAAGAATTCACTGCAAACTTCCTCTACATAATGTTTTTTCCTCCTTCCCCACTCCTTATCAAAATCAGGAAGGACAGGGGACTCTGGGAGTGCAAGGGATAAAATCTACATACACTTTCAGGGGCTGTCTAGAACCTGTGTTATAGCCTGGCTTCTTCAGTAAACCCAGCAGCACCAGCAGCCAAGAAGAAGAATTCATGTCACTGGTTATTTTGCACTAGTTTTTATTAAAGGACATTGAAAGCACTTTCTCAGAGTTGCTCTGAAAGTGAGTACTACCAAAAAACTCTCAAGTGCCATACTTCTGGTAAGGCCTAATTTAGTCTAGATTTTTTTTTTATTCTAGCAAATAAGTTTATTCATCCTGCTCCTTTTGGGGGCTCCATATCAGTCAGTCAGTCAGTCAACAAGCATTTTAAAGTGCTTACTCTGTGCCAGGAACTGTGCTAAACACTGGAGAGATAAAAAAAAATTCAAAAATATTCCCAGGGCTCAAGGAACTTACATTTTAATACAGGCAGCATCATAGAAACAACACTGCTGAATAAGTACAGGGTAAATTAAAGGGAATCTCAATGGCAATGGGAGGGGTAATTGAGGGGTTGGGGGAAGAACAAGGAAAGACGTCTTGAAGAAGCCATGATTTTAGCTGAGACTTGAAAGATGTGCTTTATAGTCCACTGGGAAGATAGAAGCCTCCTGTGGTTCTGTTTGTTTGTGGAAAGAGAGTCATACAGTGTAAAGAAGTAATCAGAGGAGCCAAGTTCAGAGTCCATTTCTAACAACTAATATCAACCAGCCTTTGGGCAAGATTCCACCTTGCTGAATCTCAATTTTATATCAAATGAAGGATTGGACTAGAGAGCCTCAAAGGTCCCATTGAGCTCTTGAGCTTCTATTCTCTGCTCTAGAAACAGTTTTGGGATATCGCAAGCTCATGCATATCTTATGTTTCTGACATCTCCTTCATATCCCCACTAAAGAAAGCAACCTGAGATAGAAAAGAGAGAATTTATCAACTTCAGGTCTTTCAAAGTCCAGATAAGGAATTCTCTCTGATTCTTAATTCAAGAACATGTATAACATGTAGACCTTCTAGATTATTTTGGTTATTTTTTTAAATGGTCCTTCTTGCTCTTTGGTTACATCTGTTTATAAGATCTTTGATTTTAGGGGGAAAAATTCCTTATAAAATAAAAAAGATTATGTTGTAGACAACAATTAGAGTTAAGGAAATTTGCTTTAAAATTGTCAAAATTATTATCTCCATAAAAACATAGAGTAAAGCTTTACCAAGTGAAATGAACAGCTAAGTCCCCCTTCAATGCTATCTTCTCTGTATGCTTTTTTTTAAAAAGTGTTAACATCCAGACTAAATTCACCTGAGCAAAGGCATATGTTTTACTATTTGCCAGCATTTCCCAAACTTTTAAGTGAAATTGTTTCTTTGAAGGAAATGATGATGGCTGAAAAGCTTATTCTTGTGAATTATGGATCAGAAATCTATCTGCCATATGTAAATATATCCTTTGATTCAAAGAGTGGTATCACATGGTAGATAGCACACTGGACTAGTAAACAGAAAGTCTAGTTTCAAGTTTTGACTTTTTCATGCTTATTAGCTGGAAAAACATGAACAAGTCACTGAACATTTCTGAGATTCAGTATCCTCGATCACTTTTTGTAAGAAAACACTTTATATGCATATGTCTTTACATATATAGCTATATAAGTACACACGTATGTAGGTAAGCTACAAGACAGACAGTTTTCTCCATTTTAAAACATCACACACACACATATAAGTAGGGCCATTTTTTTTCTTGTTGTACATATGGTTGCGAATACATCTTGGATATGAAACCCTCATCAGAGAATTTGATACAAACATTATTTCCCATTTGACTGCTTCTCTTCTAATGTTAGATGTGTTGATTTATTTTTCTGCTCAGGAACTTTTCAGTTTCAAGTAATTAAAAATATCTTTTTATAATTTTCTCTACTTCTCGTTTAGTTAAGAATATATCTCCTAACAGCACTAAGAAATATATAATTCATTTGTGTTCTAATTTTTAATAGAATGATCATTAATATAAAAATCATGTATTCATTTAGAACATATTATAGAATATGTTTCTCTATTATTTGGGTCATCTTCAGATATGACTCATTGACTTTCTGAACCTTCCAAAGTCAGATATTATAGAAAATAATTACAGTACTTTGTTTTTGCTTTGTTTTTTTTTTTTTCAGCATAGTATAGCATATAACCCCACGAAGGGCAAGGGCTGTTTCATGTTTTATCTTTATATTCCCCACACCTAATAAATGCTTATTGACTGATGATATATGGATGGGGCTGGGAGAGGGGACTTTAGATCGTCTTTGTATTTTTAGTGCCTAGAACAATGCCCAGTACATTTTAGGAGAAGAGAGGGGCAGAGTCATATTTGTGACTTCATTGTCTTAGATACAGAAATTCAGAAAAGGAAATGTGTACTACCCATGCAGAATGGTAACTACCTTGCAACCTGTAAGAACCATGAGAGGTTAAGTAACGTACATAGTATTACACGGTCATTATGACCCATCATCAGGACTTGAAGCCTGACTTCAAGGCCACCTGGTACACAGTAAGTGCTTGCTAAATGCTGATAATAATTATAGTAGAGTGGAATTCAAGAAAATCTATTGAGACTAAACCAATCTCTAGCACTACCTGGTTCTATGATCTTGAGTGAATTGTTTTAGTGATTGGTTTAAATTCCATCTGTAAAATTAAGGGTATAACTAGATAATGACTAAGGCTACCCCTCTTGCTTTTGTTTTTTACTCACACTTAATAGTTCTATGAAAAGTAGGCTTCTGTCTTGATTGTTTTCTTCCAGCTAAGTTTTCTGCTCCCTAAAAAATAGTGTAAGACAAGAGATGTTGCTTGAATTTTCCTCATTCTGAGGGAATGTTTAACTATGAGATGACTCCTACCTTGTTCTACTCATTCATGAAAATCTAAGGTGAGGTCCCTAATAGATCATGTACCAAAAACTTACCTAATAAACTTCCTAGAGGGTTCAATAACAGAGATTATAAAATATATATATATATATATATATACATATATATATATATATATATTTTACTATGGTGAACTTCCACTTACACTAGGAGTTTTTGAAGGTTTGACTAGAGATAGAGAACATAACAAACATTTGAGATTCCTTTCCAGGGTTATCACAGGCATTATAGTCTCTCAAAGTTCTCATTCTCCCTTCCCCAGCCATGAATTACAGAGCTTCTAGGAAATAACAACGCTTCTGCTTAGGGAGGAAAATTTGGGGGGACAAGACCTGAGAAAATTCCCTCTCTTAATGGCTTCCACTAAGTCACTGGCCTTAATACTTCAGGCTCTAGAAATATGTAATTCAGACATCATTCATTTTATAGGCACCATCATATCCAGGCACGTATTATGGAAAGCCTGTGGAATAATAATAGGGGAAGAAAATAAAGGTAGGTACAAATGTTACAGTGGAAAGGGGGCCAGATTTGGACTCAGAGGACCTTAGTACAAGTAATGGCTCTGCTAATTAGTATGTGTGTGAGGCTGGGCAAGTAATTTCACTTCTTTCTCTGGGTATCAGGATCTTTATAAGTAAAAATAGTGTGTTGGACTATCTAACTTCTAAGTTCTCTTTCAATGCTATGACTTTATGATAGAAAGACAAAGAAAGATGTTTTCTCCTCGTTGATAGCAAAGTGGATTGTGTGGTATTCCAGAAGCCAGGAAAATCTGAGTTCAAGTCCTTTCTCACACACTTACTATATATTTGACCCAGGCAAGTCACTTGACTGATTTCTGCCTCTGCTTCCTCACTTGTGAAAAAAAAAATAATGATAATAGTACCAACCCTCAGTGTTATTGTGAGGATAAAAGTCAATAATAATTTGTAAAGAAAGAGCTGAACACACTCTATAATAAATTGATAACCATCAAGAAATCTGCTACTGGCTAAGAAATAGATGGGTAGACAAGTGGAATAGATTAGGTAAACAATAAATGACCATAGTAATGAGGCATTTCATAAATCCAAGAACCCAAGATTTGGGGAAAGAACCTACAAGTTAACAAAACAATTTCTGGGAAGACTAAAAAGCAGTTTGGCAAAAACTAGGTAAAGACCAGTATCTCACACTTTATACCAAGACAAGTTCAAAATGGGTATGTTACTTAGAAACAAAAGGTATAAGCATAATCAAATTAGGGGAGCATGGAATAGTTTACCTCTAAGATTTATGGATAGGGGTAGAATTTTTGACCAAACAAAAGAGAGAGAACATTACCATTTGTAAAATGGATAATTTTGATTACATGAAATTAAAAAGATTTTGCATAAACAAAATAAATGTAACCAAGTTTAGTAAGAAGGTAGAAAGATGGGGAAAATTTTTACAGTAAGTTTCTCTGAAATAGGCCTCATTTCTCAAATAATAAAAATTGAAGTCAAATTTATAAGAATACTGGTCATTCTCCAATTGGTAAATGGTTAAAGGATATGAACAGTTTTCAGAAAAATAAATCAAAGCTATCTATAGTTACACAGAAAACATTCTTTGTCATTGATTAAAGGAATGCAAATTAAATCAACACACATATGTGGTTGCCTAATATGACAGAAAAGGAAAATGGAGGGCATGTGGGAAAATTAGGATATTAATGCACCATTGGTGGAGTTGTGATCTGATTCAATCCTTATGGAGAGCAATTTGCAACCATACCCAAAGGATATTAAACTTTCCATACACTTTGGCCCAGCCACACCACTACTAAGTCTATAGGCAAAGCATTGGAAATTTAGGGGATGCCCATCAAATGAGAAATGGCTGAACAAGTTGTAGCATATTATTGTGACTGAATGTGATTGTGACTTAAGAAATGGCAATCCAGATGCTTTCAGAAAAACTGGGAAAGACTTACATGAACTGATTCAAAATGAAGTGAGCAGAACTAGATTATTGTACAAAGTAATAGCAATACCGAATGACGACAAACTGTGAATAACCTAAATATTGTCAGCAATATGATTTAAGACAATCCAAAGAACTTAAGAAGAAAAATGTTATCTCCCTCTAGAGAAAGAACTAATGGAATCTAAATACAAATAAAACCATTTCGTTGTCTGTGTATTTGTGTTTCAATCTGTTTTTTCACAACATGACTGGTAAGGAAATATAATTTACATAACTTTACATGTTTAACATATATCAAATGATTCTTTCAATGAGGGAGGGAGAAAATTTGGAACTCAAAAAATTTTTAATGAATGTTACATTTTGTTTTTTCCCCCTGTGGGATCAGAAAACAAAACATTTTTTAAAAAATGTTTTAAAATAATAAAGGAAAGAACTTATCATCGTGCCAAAGTGTAAAATTAAGCAAAAACAGCTTTCCAGAGGACTGCTACTGTGAAAAGCTTTAAGGTTCTGATAATATACTATAGTGAACTCTCTATTTATTCAGCCATAGACTAAAGCAAAATATTCACAGAAACCAAATGTAATGCCAAGCAAAGGCAACTTCCAAGGTTCAGATTACCAGCATAGTAAACCCCATTTATTCAGCAAACATTCACAGAACAGAAAAAGTCAAAATACAGTGTAACTGGTTCCTTTAGCAAGTTCTCAATTCAATC
>CM053582.1:493525219-493546621 GCA_028627135.1 Pseudochirops cupreus
AATACCCAAGGAAAGGGCCTTCTTTCATCTTCACTCAAGGCAAGCCTTCAGCAATCTCAGTTCCTGGAGAGACAAGGCTCAACAAAGCCATAACCAGTGTCCTCATCAAGTCACTCTCTGCTTGTAGAACAGTCCCAGAACCCCTGAAAACATCAGCAAGGTCCTCTTCCAGGATTTCTGTGCAGGTATTACAAAAAAATCCTCCTTCAGGGTTTCTGAACCAACAGCCAAGTTCCAGGACCTCTACAACAGCAGCATTGTCCTTCACCATCAGCCGAATCTGGCAAAATAACATCAAAACAGACAGACAAAATCCCAGCATCACAGCCATGCCTCCTTAGTTCTTGGCAGTTCCAGGTGGCAGTTCCAGGTGGCAGTTCCAACAGTCTCTTAGCAGTCTTTCTCTCAGCAACTCAGGCTCCATGATACTGGATACTGCTCTCCCAAAAGTCCTTCTGGTCTTCTCTAGGCTTGGGACTCTCTCCCAATTCATGGCTCTTCCCAGTTCAGCCCTCTCTCTTCACATCCACAAGCCTCCTTAAGGGACTCAAAGTACAAAAGTCAAAGTTCTCCACCCCTAGGTCATACTGTCTTAATCTCTCCATCAAAAAGTCTTATTTTTTCTTGATTGAAGATTAGTTTCCCATCATTCTTAACTCAATCATCCTTAAAAGGTACAAAGTACAGAGTTCAAATCTCTCCTACCCCTAGGCCACTGTAAATCATGGTCTTCTCTGTCAGCACTAAGTACCCAAGGAGAGGTCTTTTCATCTTGGCTTGAGGCTGGCTCTCAAATTCCTTGGTTACTCTTCCATGGTTCCAGCTTTTGCCTGAATTTACCCAACTGTCACCTTGACTCAAAGGTAGGCAGCTCTCAGCTCTTCATCCAGCTCCTTGTGCAGTTCCATATTGAAGTTCATGGTGCCCAGTCCACCTCAAATCCTTCACAGTTTCTGTTTCTGGTAAAACAAAGCTTAACAGCCCCAAAACAACATTCATGCACATTGCCAGCACCATCATCAATTCACTATATGCCTGTGAAACCACTACAGACCCACAATCAAGGTCTGACAATTCAACACAAAATGTCGGTATAGTCCCAGAACCCCCAAAACCCTCCTCCAGGACTTCTGTAAACAGACAACAAGAAAACCTTCTTTCAGAGATCTCAGTAAGGTCCCAAGGCTTCTATACAAATAATTACAAACAAAAATCAACACAGACAGAACAGACAAATATACTGCCACCACCACAAGTGTTCCCCTCTCAATTCTGCCACCACAAGTGTTCCCTTGTCAGTTCTTCTCTCTCCCAGCTTGTGCTTAGCTTTTTATCTGGTCATTAGTTCCTCCCTGTTCTGCCCGCCTCTTACATCCTTCCTGTTCCTGTCTTTGGCAAGTCCCTCCCACTGGGGGTTTCACAAGTTCTGTTTCTTAACAAAGATTTGATATAATCATGGACAAGCCTCAAAAGAAACTTGAACTGAAACAAAGTGCTAAATAATTAAATAGCTGAAATAAGGTGCTAAGTACTTCTTTGCATGCTATCACACTAGAACATAGTATAACCACTTAATAAATCCATTAATCCAACTGTTCTTTCCTCCCTCCTCATTCCCTTCCTTCCTTCTTTCCACTGGTTAGCATTAACTGAGCCAGGCTTCCTCAGTGCTTTTGATATAAAGTAGTGATCATTTTGTATATCTAGAGAATTTTAGGCAGACATAAATAGAGGACTCTGAGTCAGGAAGATCTGTGTTAAAATGTCTGACCATGTATGTCCGGTATGTATGTATGTATGTATGTATGTATGTATATGACCCTGGATGTCACTAATCTTTCTCAGTCTCAGTTTCCTAATCTTTATAATGGGAATATAGTGTCACCTATTACAAGTGATTGTTGAGGAGCAAATGAGGTAAAATATAGAAAATACTGCACAAATAAAAGTAATATGTTAATGTTACTAGCATTATTCCTAATTATTATTTTTGAAATCATATCCCAAACAACATACTCTCTAATATAAGTAATATACCTCAATATTTGGAGTAAACAGATCTAGGTTTAAATCTTGCTTCTGAAACAGTTTCCATTGGGATCATAGTCATTTAATTTTTCTTATCCCCTATTTCAGAAAAAAAAAGATAGCTAATATTTATATAGTACTTACTTTGTCTCAAGCACTGTATTAAATGCTTTACAATTATTATCTTATTTCATCCTCACAACCACTCTGGGAACTAGATGATTTTAATATCTCCATTTTACAGATGAGGAAACTAAGGTAAATAGAGATCAAATCATTTTCCCAGGGTCACATGGTAAGTATTCAAAGCAGAATTTGAACTCAAGCCTTCCTTATTCCAGGCATGCTGCTATCTACTTCACCACCTAGTTGCCGATGGTAGCTATATCACACGGCATTTGCACGCTCAAATGAGACAATATAGGTTAAATCTCATGACAAATTTTGAAGTCCTGTGTAATTATCAATAATTTTTATTATTAAAGACTAATCTCACACATTTTCTTGCATTCTCATTCAATTTAGATCTCAGTTAAGAACTAATATTTCACATTTATATGGTACTTTGAGGTATAAAATTCTCTTTCCTCACAACAATCCTATGAGCAGGCATTTTATTTAGGTATTATGAATATTATTATACCTTTTAAGATGATGAAATTGCGACTTGCCTGGAGTCATAAACAAAAATCAGTTTAGGTGGGTGAAGTTTCCATAGAACTGTTGAATGAAGGAAAATGCTTTCAAAGGGGCTGAGTTTCTGTGTTAACACAAGTATAGAAACAAAATTATCATGTAAACTTATCAATTTGAAAGTTTTATTCCCCTTCCCCAGTAGAACATAAAGTTCTTTAGGGCAAGGACTAAATAGATAGAGATAGAGATAGAGATATACACATAAACATATGTGTGTACATGTGTATATATATACATGCATACACACACGTGTCTGTATGTGCATATGTACATACATATAAATACACATTTATGTATGAGTGTATATAGGTAGGTAGATAGATAGATAGATAGTTAGATAGATAGATAGGTAGATAGATAGATAGATAGATAGATAGATAGATAGATAGATAGGTACAGTACCTAGCACAGTACCTTCCTACATAGTAGGTGCTTATAAGAACAGGCATTTTATGCTTAGTTGATATCTACTGTATTAGATTAAATTATTTAATTACTGATTGATACTTGGCTTAAGGTTTAAAACTTTCATTTACACTTGCTTTCAAGGCCAAGGTAAAGCTTTATCTTCTCCACCTTGTCTAATTTGATTATTCTAAAAACATAGGACTAACAAATTCTTGGAACTTTGATGATAGCATTTATATAATGCTTAAAGATTTGCAAAATGCTCTATATAAATATACATATATGTATATATTTGTATGTACACACATGTATGTGTGTATATAGACAATTATATGTATTACACTTTTCAAAAGTGTTTGCTTCAGACTACCCTTTCCCCCAATTTGCCTTCTCTTCTATCATTTGCCCTCTTATCTCTTTCCCTCTTACTTTCCTTTAGGGTAAGATACCCAATTGAGTGTGTATGTTATTCCCTCCTTAAGCCAAATCCAATGAGAGTAAGGTTGACTGACTCCCTGTTCTTCCCCTCCACTGTAAGAGTTTTCTTTTACATCTTTTATGTGAGATAATTTACCCTATTCTGTCTCTCCCTTTCTTCTTCTCCCAATGTATTCCTCTCTCACCTCTTAATTTTATTTTTTAGATATCAACCCTTCATATTCTACTCACTCTGTGCCCTCTGTCTATGTATACATGCACACATGCACACACACATATATACATATACAAACATGTATATATAAATATATGTATACACACTTTATATATATATATGTATATGTATATTCCCTTCAACTATGCTAATACAGAGAAAAATCTCTTAATTTACAAATATTGTGTTTCCACATAGAAATAGAAACAGTTCAACTTTAATAAGTTTCTTATGATTTCTCTTTCCTGTTTACCTTTTCATGTTTCTCTTGATTCTTGAATTCAAAAGTCAAATTTTCTGTTCAGTTCTGGTGTTTTCATAAAGAATGCTTAAAAGTCCTGTATTTCACTGAATGACCATATTTTCCCCTGAAGCATTATACACAGTTTTTCTGAGTATGTGATTCTTGATTTTAATCCTAGCTCCTTTGACCTTCAGAATATCATATTCCAAACCTAACCCCCATTCCCTTAATGTAGAAGCTGCTAGATTTTTTGTTATCCTGATTGCATTTTCACAATACTCAAATTGTATCTTTCTGACTATTTCTAATATTTTCTTCTAGACCTGGGAACTCTGGAATTTGGCTATAATATTCCTAGGAGTTTTCTGTTTGGGATCATTTTCAAAAGGAGACCAGTGAATTTTTCAATTTCTATTTTACCCTCTGATTCTAGAATATCAGGGCAATATTCCTTGATAATTACTTGAAAGATGATGTCTAGGCTCTTTTTTTGATCATGATTTTCAGGTAGTTCAATAATTTTTATATTATCTCTCCTGGATCTATGTTCCAGGTCAGTGGATATTTCTTATCGCCTTTTATTTTTTTTTTCTTTCTTTGGATTTGTTTTATAATGTCTTGATTTCTCATAAGTCATTAGCTTCCATTTGCTCCAATCTAATTTTGAAGGAATTATTTTCCTCAGTGAGCTTTTGAACTTCCTTTTCCATCTGGTCAATTCTGCTTTGTAAGTCATTCTTCTCCTCATTGACTTTTTGGGCCCCTTTTGCCATTTGAGTTAGTCTATTTATAAGGTGTTATTTTCTTTAGTATTTTGGGGGGATCTCCTTTAGCAGGCTGTTGACTCATTTTTTCATGACTTTCTTGCATTACTCTCATTTCTCTTCCCAATTTTTCCTCTTACTTGATTTACAAAATTCTCCTTGAGCTCTTCCATGGCCTGCAACCAGTTCATATTTTTCCTGGAGGCTTTTAATGCAGGAGTTTTGACTTGTCTTCTTATGGTTCTTTATTTTGATCATCTTTGTCATCAAAGAATGATTCTATAGTCTACTTTCTCTTCCACTCTTTTCTTATCTTGGCAGACAATTGCTTAACTTTTGAGATCTTTGCCTTAGTATAACTCTGCTTACAGAGTAAAGAATGCTGTCCCAAATTTCTGGGATTGTGTGCAACGGTTGTCAGAGCTTTCTTCTAGGCTCCTGCCTCAGAACCATGAGGAAGATGCCCTCTCCTTAGCTACCACAACCTCTGCAACACCAGTGCTCTTCACCTCAGGACAGCCACTCAAGACTGCTTCTCACATCCAAACAGGGAAAAGCAAGAAAATCCTGCTTCAGTGCTAGCAAAGAGATTCCTGATTTTGACCTGTGATTAGACACTTGTTCCCTCCATCATCTGTGGGTGTGGAGTTCTGGAAACATTCTCCACAGTGGCTGCAGCCACCTCCAACTCTGCTGCCCTGGGGGCAGAGGCTAGACTGTGCTCTTCTCTTATTCATATCCAACAGAATTTCCATACTGATCTTTTAATTTCTCTTTGGTGTTTATGAGTTGAGAAATCTGAAAACTGCCACAGCTGTCAGTGATTCCACCCTCTGAGGCCTGCTCTGCCTGGTCTATGCCAAAGGTCTGTGCCAGCATGGCCCAAGTGGGGCTGTGCTCCCCTCCCAACCTGGTGTGATAGACCCTTCCTGTTGGCCTACCAGGTTGCCTTCAGTGGGAGATTTGTTTCATTCTGTCATTTTGTGGGTTATGTAGCTCTAGAGTAATTTTTACAGGTTTTGAGGGTGGTTGGGGCAGGAGCTCAAGCAAGTTTACATTTTACTCTACCATCTTGACTCTGCCATTCAAGATGAGAAAACTAAGTATGAGATACATAAGTGACTTGCCCAAGATCATATAGCTAATAAGTATCCAAGACAGAATTCAAACTCAGGTCTTCCTGACTCCAAGTCCAACTCTCTGCCACTGTACCTTCTAGATGCTTCTTATAGCATTTACAACACTCATAGCAATTAATTAGGCACTTCTCTGTGACATACCTTGCACAGTAACTTTACCTTTTTTCTGTATGCATTTTGGCACTGCTAAGGGGGCAGCTAGCTGAATAAAGTACTGACCTTAGAGTCAGCAAGACCTGAATTCAAATCCTACCTCAGACACTTATCATCTCTGTGATAAATCATTTAACCCTGTTTTCCTCAGTTCCTCACCTGTAAAATGAACTGGAGAAAGAAATGGTGAATCACTCCAGTATCTTTGCCAAAAAAAAAACCCCAAATGGGTTTATGAAGAGTTAGCCACAACTGAAAGAACTGAACAACAACAATCCTGGCAGCCCAAACAGACTGAGAGTTCTTTAAAAACAGACACTATTACTTGCATGTATTTCATACGCCTACACAGCACCCAGTACAGTACTTCACACACTTTAGATTATTGACAAATGTGAGCAGATTGATTTATTGAGTGCTGCACTCATCTCTCCAGCCCCCTTTGTGTCTTTATACTACTGTCTCTCTTTGACAGCTTCTGTTTTCCATTTTGATGTTCTTGACCCAGTCTCCTTTTCATCACATCTCTTCATCATTGCAAATCAAATCAAGTCCTCCTGTTTATTTTGTGGTTACAAAGTTGCTGCAAATGATTATCAGGTAGATTTGTACCTAGATTATTTATGCTGGACTGTAATTCTTTCCTCAATACAATTCATATCAAAGATGTTCACTAAAGCAAAATGGACCTTATTTTATTATAGTTTCTCTGTACCCCATTCATATAATTCCCTCAATTGTTACTTCTACAGTAACATTCACAGAGGATGCTAGCTTTATGAAAGCCATTCCCCTACCCAGTTATGGCTGTAGCTCTTACAATTTACTTCTCCATTTTCTTCCTTGATCTTTCCTTTACTGATCCATTTGGTCATCTTCTCTCCCTGCCTCTATCCTCAGCTATTGAAATAGGCTTCCTCTTAGCAATATTCCAAATCAGTTACCTTATATATCAGGTTCCAGATCTGCTGAGATGCTTTGATGAAGTATTAAGAATCTATTAAATGTCAAATGCTGTGCAAGGTGCTAGTGATACAAAATTTTTTTTAAAAAAATGCCCTCTACCCTAAATTACTTTATATCCTCTTAGGGAAAATATTTGTGCATCTATCTACATATCCATCTATATAGCTATCCATTTGCCTACAAACATACACACATGTATGTACTTACACTGTACATATGTGTATTAGAATGTATATAAACAGGGTGGTTAGGTGGTACAGTGAATAGAGCACCAGCCCTGGAGTGAGGAGGACCTGAGTTCAAATCCAGCCTCAGACACCTAACACTTACTAGCCATGTGACCTTGGGTAAGTCATTTAACCCAATTGCCCTACCTTTCCCTCTCCAAAAACAAGGAATGTATAAAAACAGATTTATCTGTATGCATGCACTATATATTATATATACAAATATATAGATATATAAATACATAGATTATACATATATACATGGATATACATATAGATATAAATATAGATATGAGGAAACTACTTGAGAGAGGAATACTAGCAACTGAGACATCAGGAAAGGCCTTATATATAGGAAGCAGCAGTTCAGCTCCACTTTGAGAGAAACTAGGGATTCTGAAAGACAGACATGAGAAGGAAGACTGTTCCAGGAATGAGGAATGACACATGCAAATTTACCAAGAGAGAAGATATAATGCCCCATGTAAGGAGCAGAAAGAAGGCCAGGTCAGCTGGACTGAAGTCTGTGAAGGCAAGCTGTGTATATTCAGAGTAAGAAGGAATTTTAGAGTCAGTTTGTTAAAGGCTTTAAATGCCAAATAAAGGAGTCTCTATTTTATCCCAGAGGTAATACAGATCTTGTGGAGCAGGGGAGTGACCTGATCAGATCTGTACTTTGGAAACATCCCCTTAGCAGCTTTAGGCAGATGGATTATAGAGGAGAGAGCCTTGAAGCAAGGAGAGTAGCAAAAGGATTACTACAATAATCCAAGTAAAAAGGGATGAAAGCCTGAAGTTGGGTGGTTGTCTCAGGTGTGCCTTATGTAGTGCACTCTTTCATTTGGATGAAACTGACTGAAAGCGTCTTGAAGAGTTATATGAAGAGAAGAGTCACAAGGAAGGACAGACGTAGCACAATGGGCATTGGAGAGTCCCCAAACAGTCTTATCTTCATAACCTTAAGATATCTTCTTTCTGTACGTTGGCTTGCTTCTCCATAAAATAAAAGGTCAAGGTGAAATGATGCTCTCCAAGATGCTCAGGAGCTTGATTACTCAGACTGGGAAAACTGTGCTTGAAGTTCCTATCTTGTAGGGGAAAGCTGGTAGTGATGATGACCCTTCTCTATTTGTGGTCTGTTTATTCCATTGCTAACAAAAGACCGTCTGACATTTGGCTCAGAGAACCAGAACCTAAATTTCTGACACTGTAGCCAGCTGTTTTCTATTACCCTTCAAAGAAACCAGGATTAAGTTTGAAGGTTAATGAAGTATTGCAATTAACAAGGAAGCTTGTGGAATCCCTTCCCACGAGAGCTGCAGAAACAGGCTTGCCAATGGCAGCTGACACCCATTGGCCAATTAGTGCTCTATAGCCTGAACAGTGTTCCGGGGAGACTTCACTGCACAGTCTACAGCAGCAGACTCTGCAGAAGCCTTCTTCCTTCTGCTGACATCCAGAGCTTTCTTGCCTCTTCTTGGGCTAACGGTTAAAATCCCTGATTGCTGTGGCTGGACACTTCTCATCCTGCTCACTGCTCTGTTGGAGCTATACACAAATCTTGAGCAGGCAGTGTGGGACCTGTATAAGGTGCATACTCTCAGTTTTATTTTTATATTGTATGATTTGACCCAGGTTCCCTTCTCTGACAAAATGAATTTTGCTAAGCAAATTCTGGACCTAGGACATCCATCCCCCCAGCTTTCCCTGGACCAGTAACAATAGCCATGATGGGCAGTTTGTGCATGTGTGTGTGGCAGGGTTGGGGGTGGGGGTTGGTGGAGGTGTGATGGGACATTCCAGTACTTTATTCTAAAACTCCAAATGCCATTGAGACCTGTCTGGACCATCATTTTCCTTGTGATCAGGACATCTCCCAGTGAGAAAAACCCAGGCTTGGCTCTGTTCTATTATTTACAAGTGTCTAGAAGATTTGTCTGAGGAATAAATTAAAGTTGTAATGTGAACACATCCTTCCTGTTCGATAAAGTTAACTCTCCTGTTAATATGCATAAGAAAAACACATACCAGCCCAGCACTCATCGTAAGAAATGAGTAACCTTTGAACCTGGACTTTAGAGCTGATCTCATTGGGGAGCACCCTCAATTTCTGCTCATATACATCCACGTGACGGTTTGTTTAGCTCTGACCTGATTAGGAAATAAGTGCTTTCCAAGTCTACTGAGTAAATAATGAAACTTTATTAGTGATATATGTGACAAGTTTAACAATGCAAATTTTGGAGGATGTACTAGGTAATTCACTTGGTTTTGGGGTAGGTGGTAAACAATGGAGGTTTTTTGGAAGAAATAGTGCATTTTGCTGCATCTTTTTTAAAAGGGTACTCAAATTTAGACACATCTAGAGAGTGCCACCTTGTGGGCAAATGAAAGAAGAAATGATAGAAAAATGCACTCAGCCTTGTTATTAACATCAGTCCATATACAACAGATCCATGGAGCTGAAAGGGAGGGGGGAGAGAATGTTTAGTCCAACTTGTTCTTGTCATAAAATCCTAAACTGAAGCCCAGAGAACTCTAATGACTTGCAAGATACTGCCCAATTACTTAACCCTAAATTTAGAATGAAATTCCACCTCTACTGCCTTTCAATTCAGTCTTTCCTCCACAATGCTGCAATGCCTCTCTGATGACCACGTTTTCTATTCTCCCTCAAGAATTTAACAATTTCCTAAACAATACTTGCAAAAAAGCTTGTTTTCAGAGGAGAAATGAAACAGATTTCTAAAAATCAGACTGTAAGGCCATGTCTTCTGATTTCCTTAACCAACAATCCAGAATTAATGAGGAAAAATCACATTCTACATAAATGAGGGAAATGAAATACACAGACTTTTCCAAATGTACATATGTGTCCATAGAGATATAATATTATATATATGGAATGTAGTATGAATAAGAGGCAACCCCAATGTTCTTTGACTTTACAACCTAGTAGACACACAGAAGAAAATGATAGCACCTTGAAGCCCTCCTGCAGACATTGTCCATAAATGATCTAGAATGCCTTGGGCAACATGCTCTTTTTTTCTTTTCCTAAAGAGCCTCTTCCTTCCTCATGCACCCCTTTCCTATTCTTCCTTCTCAGGTACCTAACTTTCAAAACCTCAGTATGAAATTGACAGTTTTTTTAGGAAGGAAAAAGTGGTTATGAACTAAATATGGCACTGCAGCAGCACACCTTCTGCTGATGGGAACATTTCATCAATACATCATGCTAACATTATGCAGCGATGCTGCTCCAAGGGAATACTTCAGAATAACATCCCAACTCACCATCCTTTCTAGGGACTCACAGTTGTCCTAGTTTTTTATGAGATTGAAAATTCTTCCTCTCAGGAGCCACAATGGTAAGCTTAATAATAAAAATAATACAAAAGCAAACATTTCCAGGTCAATTTAAAAACACATATAAAATGAATATACTTTACTTTTTTATTGATTTTCTTTTAATTCCTTAAGTTTGTCTCTTAAGGCATCAGTGCTTCCAGCTATCCAGAGAAAAGTCAGTCTAAAATAAGGAAGATTTTCCCCCTTAATTAGGATAAAGGAAAAGAGGCAGCAGAGCAGAGGGGATTGAGGGGGAAGTATAGAATCAGGAGGAACTGAGTTCAAATCTTGGCTCTTATGAATACTAATGGGACCACAGATTAGTTACTTACTTCTTTTTTGTGACCCAGGCAACATTATATATTATAGATAACTCTCCTGTCTATATCAATAGAAAGAGTATCAAATTCAGAATCCTCTAAACTGATGAAATCTCAGGGCCAACTAATATACAGAATAACCTATTTCTCTGTACTTAGGGGCAGGTAGGTGGTTCAATGGATAGAATGTTGGGCATAGAGTTAAAAAGACCTAAGTTCAAATCTGACCTCAGACAACAGCTATGTAATGATGGGTAAGCCACTTAACTCCTGTTTACTTCAGTTTCATCATCTGTTAAAAATATGGGATAATACTACCTACTTCCTGCAGTTGTTGTGAAGATCAAATAAGAGAATGATTATAAATAGCTTAATACACTACCTGGCACATAGTAGGCAGTATATAAATATTAGTCATTATTTTATTGTTTTTATTACTACTACTACTACTGCTATTACCACCACCACCGCTACTACTACGACTACTACTACCACTACTGCTGCTGCTGCTGCTGCTGCTATGAAAGTACTTTGATACTCCAAAAGCAAAGCAATGATATCTAAGTCAATGTCTGCTTTCTAAGCATAGAAATAAACATTGATCAATATGAAGATACATGTTCTCTCCACAAAATATCCTTTTTTCTTCATAACATCCACACTGATCAGCTGTTCATGGGTAGAATGAGCTAATATAATTTTTAAAAATGACAATTCTATCTAAATTAATTTACTTATTCAATGTCATATCAATCAAACTGTCAAGTATTATTTTATAAAACTAGAAAAAAAAACTAGCAATAAAATTCATGTGGAAAAACAGTGCTCAAGAATATTAAGAGAAATAATGAAAAGAAATGCAAAGAAGGTGGCCTATCTGTACCAGATTTAAAACTGTATTGTAAAGATAATAGAATGGTAGATTAAAGGAATAGGTTAGGTATACAAGACACACTAGTCAATGATGATAGTAATATACTATTTGATAAAACCAAAGACTCTACTTTCTAGGATGGGAACTGACTATTTCAAAAAAACTGCTGGCAAAACAGGAAAATAATATGGCAGAATTGAGGCACAAATCGATATCTCTCATCATATACCAAGATAAGGTTAAAATGGATACATGATTTAAACATAAAGGGTGATATTATAAACAAATTAGGAGAGCAAGGAATAGTTTATCTATCAGAACTGTGGAGAAGGGAAGAATTTATGACCAAATAAGAGATAAGAATATTACGAAATGCAAAATGGATAATTTTGATTACATTAAATAAAAAAAAATAGTTTTTGCACAGACAAAGCCAATGCAACCAAGATGACAAGGGAAGCAGGAAGGTGAAAAATAATTTGTATAGAAAGATATCAACAGGCAGTTTTCAGATGAAGAAATTAAAGCTATCTATATGAAAAAATGCTCTAAATCTCTATTGACTAGAGAAATGCAAATTAAAACAACCCTGAGGTAACCCCCTCATACTTATCAGATTGGCTTATATGACAGAAAAGGAAAATAGCAAATGTTGGAGAAGATGTGGGAAAATTGGAACACCAATACATTGCTGGAGTTATGAATTGATCCAACCATTTTGAAGAGCAATTTGGGATTATGCCCCAAAATTATAAAATTGTATATACCCTCTGGTACAGCAATGATATTACTAGGCCTATATCCCAAGGAAATCATAAAAAAGGGGTAAAGGACTCACATATACAAAAATATTTATAGCAACTCTTTTTGTTCTGGCAAAGAATTAGAAATAGAGGGAATGCCCATCAATTGGGGAGGGACTGAACAAGTTGTGGCATATAAATTTAATGGAATACAATTGTTCTATAAGAAATGATAAGCAGGCAGATTTCAGAAAAACCTGGAAAGACTTATATGAACTGATGCTGAATGAAGTGAGCAGAAACAGGAGAACACGGTACATAGTAACAGCAACATTGTGTGATGACTAACTTTGATATACTAAGCTCTTTTCAGCAATACAATGATCTATGACAATTCCAAAAGATTTATAATGGAAAATGCTATCCATATGCAGAGAAACAACTATGGAAGTCTGAATGCAGATTGAGGCATAATATTTTCTCCTTTTTTGTTCTATTTTTCTTGTGTTTTTTTTTCCCCTTTGTTTTGATTCTTCTTTCACAACATGCCTAATTTCCTAATGGAAAGATGTTTGATATGATCACACATATACAGTCTATATCAGATTGCATGCCATCTTAGGTGGAAGGCAGGGAGAGAGGAAGAAAAAAATTGAAACTCAAAATCTTAGAAAAGTGAATGTAGAAAAAAATTTTTAAAATATAACATCCATACTGTTGTCCTCTTAAACACTCTGAAAGGCTCCCATTCTACCTTGACTAAATGCTTTCCAAACTTTACCAATCTCCATATGCCAAAGTTATGCCCATTAGGACGGGTGGAAATAGAGGTAAGATGACTTGAGGAATATAATGCTTCCACGAGGGTCCCTTCTACCTTTCCTTTTTTTCTCTTCTGTACTCCAAGGAAATGTCCTTAATGTCTCTAATCCTTACTGATTACTTTATTTTGGACTCCAACATTACTTGTAACCTGTCCCAAACAATTTAACGCTCACTTAGACACTGTCTTAGATTGTTCTTGGTTTCGTGTGTCTTAGACTTATCATGAAAACTAGATTGAGAATTTCATGAAAACAGAGAACTGCCTCTACTACTTCTTCTGCATCTATAATATTTCCTAGGCTAGTGCTGAACACTGTGACTTCTCACTGTCCTGGCAGTTTGTTTTAACTCAAACAAATGAACTTTGATTGAATTAGGGTTCTGTTCTTGGCCCTTGGAATAAAGAACACGCTTATCAAATTGAGGAGTGAAAAAATCTGGGAGGAATAGCTTATATATTAAATGATAGATCCAGATACTATGAGATTTTGCATTAAAAAAATTAGTAAGCTTTTAATTTTTAATTGCCTATTATGTACCAGCCACTGTGCTAGCTACTGGGGATAGAAAAATTAAAAAAAAAAGAAGTCTTCATTTTCTAGGAGCTTGTATTCTATTTGGTAATGCAAGACAGATAGATAGATATGTATATCTATCTATCTTTAGGTATCTATACGTATCTATCCATCTATGTCTCTCAATACATTATATTTACATGTATCTACATATACATTCAATGCAGAATAAGAATACAAAAATGCATTGAAAATAAATCAAAGGCAGTTAAATATAAGGAAAGTTGTAGGAAAGGTAGCCTTTGGGCTATATCTTAAATGAAAAGATGTTCTCTGAAGTTGAGGTGAGAAGAGTACGTTCTTATTGTGGAAGATGGAAGGCTATGTATGAAGAACAGAGAGAAGACCCATTTGACTGGATAACAGAGTAGATGCAATGGAGTAATATATAATGAAATTGGAAACATATGTTGGGACCAGACTTTGAAAAGCTTTAAAACCCAAATAGAGGACATTATATTTGCACTGGTGGAGTTTTCTGAATAAGAGGATGTTACGGTTCAAGATTCACTTATGGAAAATCACTTTGGCAACTGTGTGGAGAATGGATTGCTAGGGGAAGAGATTAGGCAGGGAAGACAGGAAGTTTAGGAGAGAGGTGATATTGACCTGAACAAAGGTGGTATTCAAATAAAGAGAAAACAGTTCATATTCAATAGATACTTGGAGGTAAAAGAGCAAGATTTGGCACTTGATTGAATATATGAAGTAAGGAAGAATAAGGAGTTGATGATAATGCTGAGGCAGCAAACTTGAAGAGTAAGAGAATGATGGTGCTATTAAACAAAAAAGAGAGAAGTTTAGAAGACAGATTGAGAGTGGGGGTCAAAGATGAGTTCTTAATTAAACATATTGAGTTTGAGATTCCCCTGGGACTTTAATCAGCAAGCATTTCACAACTTCAGGCACTGGATTAAGCACTGAGGATGCAAAGAAGAAGCAAAAATAATCCCTGAATTCAAAGAATTACATTCCAATGGAAGATACACTGTGTAGAAACATTATGAAATTGTGTGTGTGTATGATATGTGGCCCCTTTTAGTAGGAACTTTAGCAAATGGGAGTGCTTTGAAAGGAGTTATAAAAGAATGGGGGAGGATTTGCAATGAAGTTTTTTGAGAAACAATAGAGGAATTGGGAATTTTTATCCTGGGAAAGAGATAACATACAAACTTAAATGACATAGCTCATATTACTCATAGTGTGAATCATATGGATTGTGTAGGTCCTGAGTATAGAAAATAACTTCTAGAGAAGCTTTCTAGTTTCTCCAATGATGCAGTATCTCTATAGGCATGCCGCAGGTTTGGTAGGACCCATATTACTATCAGCCAAGATTATTAAATGAGGCTACAGAATTAAATGCATATCTAAGTGAGCTATTTTGTCTCGTATAAGTTCTGATGCAAGTCCTTTGTATTTTCTGTTGAATTGGAAAGTGCCAGTCCTGCAATCAATGCACTAATGGTCTGGGTGTTTATGTGGAAGTTGAAGATCTTTCCCTTCTGGAAGAAATCTGGATATGGGCAAAATGATTTAAGGGAACTTGTAGTCTATGCATGAGCCAAAAGTTTTAATGAGAAGTCCATAGGGTTACATCTGGTTTGTGTGAGTCTGGAGCTAGTTTTCTAAGTTCTGGGATATACAAGTAATGAATAACAGTATTTAATAGCATAGCACACAATGGATTAGAAATAAGAATTGAGGTAGAAATACAAGTAAACTCAATAGCAATTATAGCAATTCAAATGTGGTATAGCTTTCCTTGGGAGATAATGGGTCCCTCTTAACTAGGGAACATCAAGGTAGAAAAGGATGACTATTTGGGTAGTATGTTGTCAAAGATATATTTTTTTTAACTCTAGTTGGACATACTGATTTCTTTGTGTATGTGTGTGTGTGTGTGTGTGTGTGTGTGTGTGTGTGTGTCCAGGACAAGTAATATTAAAATAGGATACACAAGAGACCCCCTGATTTTTCCACATTCACAGATCATTAATTTTTAAAATAAAATTTATGTTCATTTTTAGTATAAAACATTCATTTTCACAAGATTTAGAGTTACAAATTTTCTCCCCATCTGTCCCCTAACTACCACCTCAAAACAGCAATCCCACTGAATACCCCTTCCCCCAATCTGCTCTCTCCTATATCATCCCCCATTCCCCCTCCAACTTTCCAGTAGTGCAAGAAAGATCTCTATATCCCAGTGCCTATATATCTTATTTCTCAGTTGCATGTAAAAGAATAATAATATGTTTTTTTAAACATTTGATTTTAAAACTTTGAATTCCAGATTCTTTCCCTTCTTCTCTCATCACCCACCCTTACTGGGAAGATAAACAGTTCAATATAGGTTGTGTGTGCAGTTACACAAAACATTTACATAGTGGATATATTGTGAAAGACTGACTATGTGTCCCTCCATCCTATCCAGCGCCCCCCCCACATATTCTATTTTCTACTCTGACCCTGTCCCTTTTCAAAAGTGTGTGCTTCTAACCACCCTCCCTCCCAATCTGCCCTTCCTTCTACCATTCCCACTCTTATCAACTTCCCCCCTTGCTTTCCTGTAGAGTAAAATACCCAATTTAGTGTGTATATTATTCCCTCCTTAAGCTGAATTCAATGAGAGTAAGGTTGACCCATTCCCTTTTGCCTCCCTGTTCTTCCCTTCCATTGTAACAGTTTTCCCTTGCCTCTTTTATGTGAGAAAATTTACCCTATTCTGCCACTCCCTATCTCCTCGTATTATATTCCTCTCTCACCTCTTAAATTTATTTTTAAAATGTCATCCCTTCCTATTCAATTGATCCTATGCCCTCTGTCTATGTATACCTGCACACACACATACGCACACATACACACACACACACGCACATATTTACACATATACACATTTATATTCCCTTCAACTATCCTCACACTGAGAAAATTTCATAAGTTACAAGTTTCATTTCTTCCATGTAGGAATGTAAATAGTTCATCTTTGATAAGTTCTTTATGATTTCTTTTCCCTGTTTACCTTTTCATTCTTCTCTTGCTTCTTATATTTGAATGTCAAATTTTCTATTCAACTCTCATTTTTTCATCAAGAATGCTTGAAAGTCCTCCATTTCATTGAATGACCATATTTTCCCCTGAAACATTATACTCAGTTTTGCTGGGTAGGTGATTCTTGGTTTTAATCCTAGCTCCTTTGACCTCCAGAATATCATATTCCAGGCCCTTCGATCACCTAACATAGAAGCTGCTAGATCCTGGGCTGTCATTATTATGTTTTCACAATATTCAAATTGTTTCTTCTTGGCTGCTTGTAATATTTTTTCCTTGATCTGGGAACTCTGGAACCTGGCTATAATATTGCTGGGATTTTTCTTTTGGGGATCTTTTTCAAGAGGTGATCAGTAAATTCTTTCAATTTCTATTTTGCCCTCTGGTTCTAGAATATCAGGGCAATTTTCCTTAAAAATTTCTTGAAGGATCATTTCTAGGTTATTTTTTTTATCTTAGCTTTCAAGTTGTCCAATAATTTTTAAACTATCTCTCCTGGATCTATTTTTCATGTCATTGTTTTTTTCCAATGAGATATTTCACATTGCTTTCTATTTTTTCATTTGTTTAGATCTGTTTAATAGTATCTTGATTTCCCATAAAGTCATTAGCTTCCATTTTCTCCACTCTAATTGTGAAGGAATTATTCTCTTCAGTGAGGTTTTGAAATTCTTTTTCTGACAAATTTGGCTTTTTAAGGCATTCTTCTCCTAATTGGCTTTTTGGGCCTCTTTTGCTATTTGAGTTAGTCTATTTTTTAAGGTGTTATTTTCCTCAGTCAGGTTTTTGACTCTCTTTTCATAATTTTCTTGCATCATTCTCATTTCTCTTCCCAATTTTTTCTCTACTTCTCTTAATTAATTTTCAAAATCTTTCTTGAGCTCCTCCATGGGCTGTAACCAAGTCATATTTTTCTTGGAAGCTTTTGGTGCAGGAGTTCTAACTGTGATGGCTTCCTCCTGTTCCATGCTTTGATCCTTTATGTCCCACAAAAAAGGATTCTAAAGTTTGATTGCTATGGTTGCTTTGCTTCCTTTGCTTGCTCATGGTGCCACTCAATTACTTGACTTTTGAGCTCTTTGCCACAGTAGTACTCTGCTGCCAGAGAGGAGAGCTTTGTCTCAAATCTCTTGGGTTTTTGCAGCTGCCAGAGCTATTAGTTGGGTGCCCCCTCCACAGCCTCCGTGAGCTTTGGCTCAGTGGTCACACACTGCAGGACCTCCACCCAAGACAGCGATCCATATCCAAACAGGTCAAAGCAAGAGCAATTACCCTCTGAATGATTGCTGGTCCCCCTATGATCTGCAGGCCAGGGACTCTGAAGCAGCCATGTGGAGGTGGCTGCAGGGCCATATTGCCTCCACGGCATCTCATCTTCTTGCCCTATGTGCAGTGGCCAGACCATGCTCTTGGTCCTCCTGTTCCCAAACATTCCACACTGACCTTTCACTTTTTCCCTGGCATTTAATTGATAATTCTGATAATTCTGGAAACAATCACTGCTGCTGGTGATCCACTGTCCTGAAGTCCTCTCCAGCTGCTGCTGGTCGGGGGCCACCCTGGGCTAAAACCACGGGCTCATGTGCGGTTGGGCTCGACTTCTAGCACACTGTGGTGGACCCTTCCTGTAGGGCTTCCAGGCTGCCTTCAGCTGGAGATTTGTTTCTCTCTGTCACTTTGTGGGTTCTGTAACTCTAAAATTTGTTTAGAGTCATATTTTATAATTACTTGAGGTGGTTATGGGGGGAACTCATGGAGTTTTCCTGCTTCTACACTGACATCTTGGCTCTGCCCCCTAGACATACTGATTTCTGAAGCTATTTCTAATTCATAAATTCTGTATTTTTATCATTCTAAAGGAGGGACATAATGATTATTTCCAAATATTTTGAATACTGTCATGTAAATGTGGGATTGAATATTCACCATGACTTCAAATGTAGAAACTATAATAGCATCAATGTACGTTAATTATATGGAAGCAAATTTTGGCTGAATATAAGAAAGAACTTTCTAGGAACCTTAGTGGCCTAATCATGGAATCTTGGGGGGAGTGTGTCCATATCACTACATGTTCAAATAGAGGTTGAAAAATCTATTGGTCAGGGGTGCAGCCAAGATGGCAGAGTAGAAGTAGCAATCTAACTGAGTTCTCGTATTTCCCTCTAAACAACTTTGACATAGCACTTCAAATAAAATTATATAGAAGCAGATACCCCCCCCAAAAAAATATGATCAGGGGGAGACTTTTTTTTTCCAACCCAAGACAACTTAGGAGTTTGACAGGAAAGGTCTATGACATCAGGGAAGGAAAGTTTATGTGGTAACACCAATGGTAGAAGGCAATAGTAGCAGGAGAAATTTTAGGAGCTCTTAGCCCAGAATCAGCCCAGATAACTAGTCAGAAAGAGATTACCGAGTAATCTAAGCTGGCACTGTGTTCAGGACCCTGTTACATTGCCCAAGATCACATTTCCAGGGTTTAGAGTACTCCTACTGCCTGGGGAAACAAAGTTCAACTTTAGCATGAAGTTTAAAGTTGAGAAATAGGCTAGAAAAATGAATAAACAACAACAAAAGAACTTGACCATAACAAAACTACTACAGCAGTAGTTCAAGATACAAACTCAGAAGAAGACAACAAACATGGAAACAGTTAAAAGCAAGACTTCAAAGAAAACTGGAAATTATACACAGATTGAGCAAGAATTCCTAGAAGAGTTAAAGAAAAAAATGAGTGGCAGAGGAAAAGTAGAAAAAGAAATGGGAAGGATGCAAGAAAAATATGAGGGGAAAAAGAATTCACAGCTTAGCAAAAGAGGAACAAGAATACTGAAGAAATTAACACCTTAAAAACCAGAATTGGCCAAATGATAAAAGAGGTATAAAAATTCACTGAAAAAAAGAATATCTTAAAAAGCATAATTAGCCAAACAAAGAAAAAGAGGTATGAAAGCTCACTGAAGAAAATGTTTGGCTTTTTAAAAATCAATTTATTTATTTATTTCATGTTTCCAACATTCATTTTTATGAGATTTTGAATTCTAAATTTTTCCCTCTGCCTCCACACCCTCCTACCCAAAATAACACACAATCTGAGATAGGCTATACATGATCATATTAAACATATTTCCACATTAGTTGTATTGTAAAGAAGAATCAGAACCAAAGGGGAAGCCATGAGAAAAAAAGCACACACACACACACACACACACACACACACACACACACACACACACACACACAAAGGAAGATAGTATGTTTTGATCTGCATTAAGACTCCATAGTTCTTTCTCTGGATATGGATAGCATTTTCCATCATGAGTCTTTTGAAATTATCTTAGTTCATTGCTTTACTCAGAAGAATTAAATCTAACAAAGTCAGCCATCACACAGTTTCACTGTTACTGAGTACAACGTTCTAGTTCTGCTCACTTCACTCAGCATCAGTTCATGCAAATCTTTCCAGGTTTTCTGAAGTCTTCTTTATCACCATTTCTTATAGAATACAAATATTCCATCATATCGATATGCCACAACTTGTTCAGTCATTCCTCATTTGATGGGCATACCCTCAATTTCTAATTCTTGGCCACCACAAAAAGAGAATATTTCTGTAGAAGTAGGTCCTTTTTCCTTTTTTATGGTCTCTTTGGGATACAAACCTAGTACTGGTATGGCTTGATGAAAGGGTATGCACAGTTTGATAGACCTTTGGACATAGCTCCAAAATATTCTTCACAATAGTTGGATCAGCTGGGGGGCGGAGCCAAGATGGCGGCGTAGAAGCAGCAACATATCGCAGCTCTCACATAGCTACCCCAAAATACCCATAAAATAGGACCCTAAACCAATCCTGGAACTCCAAAACGCACACAAAGATACTTCCCACTAAAGTCAGCTCGGCTACGAGGAACCATATCAGCACTGTGAACCGAAACCAGCCTGGCCTGAAGCCGCGGCTGTGCCCCGGGGGTGGCTGGACGGAAGGAGCGGATAAGCTGAGAAGCTTCAGGTGAGCGGAGAAGCGGCAGCTGTGAATGGGATTTGTGAAAGGGGGAGATAAGCAGTCCGGCCAGAAGGCCTCCAGAGCGGAAAAGTGAAAGGCAGAGGTTTTGCACCCGCCTCGGCTTTGCAGCTTCCCGCCCCGGCCTGCAGACAGCAGGGGGACTGAGCGACTGGTCTGGCCAGGGCTCTCGCGTTGAGTGGCTTAGATCTGGATCGCCATCTTGGGCCTCGGTCTTGGAGTCTTTATTATCCGGTCAGCCGGAAGTATATAGGAAGAGTTCCCAGCCTCTTTCTAAGAGCTACGGCAGCCGGGAGGACCCCAGCGATTTGGGACAGAGCTTTCCCTTCTGGAAGCAGAGCCCCACAGAGACTTTA
>CM053582.1:493547121-493568661 GCA_028627135.1 Pseudochirops cupreus
ATTCTCTTCAGAGTGCTTTTGGGATTCTTTCTCCATCTGGCAAAGTCGACTTTTTAAGGCATTCTTTTCCTCATTGGCTTTTTGGGCCTCTTTTGTCATTTGAGTTAATCTACTTTTTAGGGTGTTGATTTCTTCAGTCAGATTGCTGACTCTCTTTTCATGATTTTCTTGCAACATTCTTATTTCTCTTCCCAATTTTTCTTCCACTTCTCTTATTTGGTTTTCAAAGTCCTTCTTCAGCTGATCTCTAGCTTTAAGGCAATCTTCATGTTTATTGGAAGCCCCTGGTGGGGGCGCTCTGGCTGCACTCTCCTCCTCCCTCTCTGTGCCATGATCCTTCCTTTCCCCAAAGAAGGAATCTAGGGTTTGGTTGCTGTTCTTTGTTTCTTATGCTTTTTCTTACTCATGGTTGGTCAGTCCATGATTTTTTTTTTAAATCTCTGTGGAGCTCTGCTTCCAGAAGGGAAAGCTCTGTCCCAAATCGCTGGGGTCCTCCCGGCTGCCATAGCCCTCAGGAAGGTGCTTACTTCTGGCTCACTGGATAATGAAGACTCACAGGACCAACGCCCAAGACCACGATCTGGATCCAGGCTGCTCAACGTGAGAGCACTTGGCCTCTGAACGATCACTTAGTCCCCCTGTTGTCTGCAAGCTGAGGGCATGGAGGTGGGTGCAAAACCTCTGCCTTATGCTTTCCAGCCCTGGAGGCCTTTCGGCCAGACCACTTTTCTCCCCCGATTTCACAAGTCCCACTGACTTAGTTCTGAACGCTGCTGCAACTGCCACTAATCCACTCACCAGAGGCTCCTCAGCTCCTCCCGTCCAGCTGCCCCCAGGGCTGAGCCAGGGCTTCAGGCCAGGCTGGTTTGGGTTCACAGTGCTGATATGGTTCCTCGTAGCCAAGCTGACTTTAGTGGAAAGTATTTTTATGTGTGTTTTGGAGTTCTAGGATTAGTTTAGAGTCATATTTTATGGGTATTTTGGGGTGGCTATGTAAGAGCTGCATTATGTTGCTGCTCCTACGCCACCATCCGAGAACAATTCCTTCAGAACTAAAGTGGAGCAAATGGAAGCAAATGACTTTATGAGAAATCAAGATACTATTAAACAGATCCAAACAAATGAAGAAAAAGAAGGCAATGTGAAATATCTCCTTGAAATAAACCACTGACCTGGAAAATAGATCCAGGAGAGAAAATTTAAAAATTATTGGACTACCTGAAAGCCATGATCAAAAAAAGAACCTAGAAATCATCCTTCAAGAAATTCTCGAAGAAAATTGCCCTGATATTTTAGAACCAGTGGACAAAATAGAACTTGAAAGAATTCAACAGTCACCTCTTGAAAAAGATCCCAGATAGAAAAATCCTATGATTATTATAGCCAGGTTCTGGAGTTCCCAGATCAAGGAGAAAATATTACAAGCAGCCAAGAAGAAACAATTTGAATATTGTGGAAACAAAATCAAGATAACACAGGATCCAGCCACTTCTACATTAAGGGATTGAAGGGCTTGGAATATGATATTCTGGAGGTCAAAGGAGGCAGGATTAAAACCAAGAATTACCTACCCAGCAAAATTGAGTATAATGTTTCAGGGGAAAACATGGTCATTCAATGAAATCTATCTCCCTATAATTCCTTCTTCTTCTTCTTCTTCTTCTTCTTTGCTTTTTTTTGGGGGGGGGATGGGGATGGCAGGGCAATTGGGGTTAAGTGACTTGCCCAAAGTTACACAGCTAGTAAGTGTGTCAAATGTCTGAGGCTGGATTTGAACTCAGGTCCTCCTGACTCTAGGGCTGGTGCTCTATTCACTGCACCACCTAACTGCCCCAAATTTCAAGCGTTCTTGATGAATTGTGTTGAATAGAGTTGAATAGAAAATTTGACACTCAAATTCATGAAGCAAGAAAAGCATGAGAAAGTAAACAGGTAAAAGAAATTATAAGGAACTATTTACATGAACTATTTACATGCCCACATGGAAAAGCAATAATTGTAACTTATGAAACTTTTCTCAGTATAAGGATAGTCAAAGGAAACATAAATGTGTGTAAATGTATGTATGTATATATGTATACATATATGTCTATATAGGAGGGTATAGGTGTTTATGAATACATATGTGAGAGTGTGTATATATGTGTACAGGTATACATAGACAGAGGGCACAGGATCAATTGAATAGGAAGGGATGATATTTAAAAGATGAAATTGAGTAATGAGATAGTAATATAATGAGAGGAAATGGGGAGAGACAGAATGGGGTAAATTATCTCATATAGAAGAGGCAAGGGGTAACTGTTACAAGGGAGGGGAGTAACAGGAAGGCAAAAGGGAATGGGTCAACCTTATTCTCATTGAATTTGGCTTAGGCAGGGAATGACATACACACTAAATTGGGTATCTTGCCCTACAGGAGAGTAGGGGGAAGAGGATGAGAGGGGGGATAATGGAGGGGAGGGCAGGTGGGGGAGGTAATTAGAAGTACACACTTTTGAAAAGGGACAGGGTCAAAGTAGAGAACAGAGCAAGTGGGGGGGTGGGATAGGATGGAAGGAAATATAGTCAGTCTGTCATAATATATCCTCTATGGAAATGTTTTGTGTAACTACACATGCACAACCTATATTGAATTGCTTATCTTCCCTGTAAGGGTTGGTGACGAGGGAAAAAGGGAAAGAATCTCGAATTCAAAGTTGTAAAATCAAATGTTTAAAAAACAAACAAACATGAAATGTCATTTTACACCTACCAGAGTGACTAACATTATAAAAGGGGAAAGCCACAAATGTTGGAGAGGAGGTGGAATAATTGAGACAAATTGTTGTTTCTAGAAGAGGCAGAAAGAGGGGGAAAAAGAAATGAGTGGCAAGTCAGGAAAAGGATAGGGCCATACATTTGCTTTTTTTAAACAGCTATGATCATCATCATTATTTCATTCAATATTTCCTAATTATGTGCAATTAATTTTGCTTTTTTTTTTTGGTTTTTATTTTTTTGGAAGGGCAATTAAGGTTAAGTGACTTGCCCAAGGTCGCATGGCTAGCAAGTGTTAAGTGTCTGAGGTCAAATTTGAACTCAGGTCCTCATGACTGTATATATGTATACATTCACTGTTGGTATAATTGTGAACTAATCCAACTATTTTGGAGAGCAATCTAGAATTATATTCAAAGAACTATTAAGCTGCCTATGTCCTTTGACCCTGCAATATTACTACTTGATCTATTTCCAAAGATAATGAGGGGAAAAGGAAAAGAGCATGTATGTTCTAGAATGTTTATGGCAGTTCTTTTTGTGCTGGCAAAGAACTGGAAATTGCAGGCAATAAAGGGAATTAAGGAATACCTGAACAAGTTGTAATATATGATTGTCATGCAATATTATCATATAAGAAATGATGAAGTCAATGATTTTACAAAAACATGGAAACACTTGCATGAAATAATGAAGAACAAAATGAGCAGAACCAAGAGAACATTATATACAGTAAAAACAATATTGTTTTAAGAACAACTTTGAGTGAATAAGTTATTTTTACTATTATAAATACCAAAATTAACTATAAAGGACACATGAAAGATAAAATACTATCTGTATTCAAATAAAGAACTGATAAATAGAAGTAGATAGATAGATTGATAGATAGATAGATAGATAGATAGACAGATAAATTTTTGTCTAATGGTAACCATCTCTAGGGTAGAGGTGGGGGAGGGAAGTAAAAAGGAAATTTACAGAATAATTTTGTTATATATTTGAAAAGAGTAGCAAATTATGCATAGCAGAGTTGCAGTTTCTGTTCAATCATCTATTTATTGCATCATATTATAGAAATGCTATTTTTGCTCCATAAACTAAAAAGAAAATAAAAAAAAAGAAACCGAGTGGTAGATAAGTAGAATATATAGGGCACACAATACACAGGGCAGTTCTGTGGTACAGTAGATAGAGTGTTATGCTTTGAGTCTGGAAGATTCATTTTCCTGAGTTCAAATCTGGCCTCATAAACTTACTAACTATGTGTCTCTGGGCAAGTCATTTAACCCTGTTTGCTTAGTTCCTTGTCCATTAAATTAGCTGGTGAACATTTCAGTGTATTTGCCAAGAAAATGCCAAAAGGGGTCATGAAGACTCTGACATAACTAAAATGACTAAACATGGAATAAGACAATACACAGTAGTAAATGACCTTAGTAATCTAGTGTTTGATAAACCCAAAGATCCGAGTTTTGAGGGTAAGAACTCTACATCTCACAAAAAACAGTGAAAACTAGGAAGTAGTTTGGTAGAACATAGGTATAGAATAACATCTCACACCATGTATGAAGATAAGGTAAAAATGGATAAATGATTTAGACATAAAGAATAATATAATAACTAAAATAGGGGAGCATGGAGAAATGAACCTATCAGATCTACGGATAAGGGAAGACTTTATGACCAAACAAAATATAGAGGGGATTATGAGATGGAAAATAGTTCATTTTGATCGTATGAAATTAAAAGGCTTTGAGATGAACAAAATAAATGGAGCCAAAATAAAAAGAAAAGAAAAAATCAGGAAGAATTTACAACTATTTTCTCTGATAAGGGTCTCATTTCTCAAATATACAGGGAACTGAGCAAAATTTATAAAAAAAATAAGGAACATCTTCCATTTGATTAATAGTCAAAAGATGTGAAGAGGGAGTTTTTAGAAGAAAAGATCAAAGCTATCCTTAGTCACATGAAAAAATGCTCAAAATCACTACTGGTTAGAGGAATATAAATTAAAGCAACTCTAAGATACAACTTCATACCTCGCACATCAACTAAAATGACAGGAAACGAAAATTACAGATTTTGGAAGGGAAAGGGGAAAATTAGGATGCTAATGCCGTATTGATGGAGTTGTCAACTGATCCAAACATTCTGGAGAGTAATTTGCAATTATACCCAAAGGAATATAAAACTGCTTTTACTCTTTGACCCAGTATGTCTATATCCCAAAGGAAAAATTGTCTTTTTGTACAAATGTATGTATACAACTCTTTTTGTGGTGACGAAGATTTGGAAATGTACATCAGTTGGGGAATGGCTAAACAAGTTGTGGTAGGTGATTATGATGGAATACTATTGCACTATAAGAACAGAAGAGGTTGGGGTGGTTTCAGAGAAACCTATGAAGACATATACAAAGTGACACATAGGGAAGTAAGCAGAACCAAGAGAGCACTATACACAGAAGCAGCAATATTGTGAGGATGATCAACTATGAAAGTTATTTTAATGAACACAATATTCCAAGACAATTCCAAAGGACACATGATAAAAAAAAATGCTATCCACATCCTGAGAAAGAAGTGATGAACTCTGAAGGAAAATTAAAACTTTTAAAAACTTTCTTTATTTTCATTTCATTTTTGTTTTCTTTTACCACATTGCTAATATGAAAAAGTTTTACATGACCTCATACATATAATCAAAATCAAAGAGCTTGCCTTCTCAAGGAGGAGGGAAAGGAAAGAGGAAAGGAGAAAATTTGAAATTAAATATTTTTTAAATGTTTTAAAAATTGCACATAAACAGGGGCCTAGGTGGTGCAGTGAATAGAGCACCAGCCCTGGAGTCATGAGGACCTGAGTTCAAATTTGACCTCAGACACTTAACACTTGCTAGCCATGCGACCTTGGGCAAGTCACTTAACCTTAATTGCCCTTCCAAAAAAATAAAAACCAAAAAAAAAAAGCAAAATTAATTGCACATAATTAGGAAATATTGAATGAAATAATGATGATGATCATAGCTGTTTAAAAAAAGCAAATGTATGGCCCTATCCTTTTCCTGACTTGCCACTCATTTCTTTTTCCCCCTCTTTCTGCCTCTTCTAGAAACAACAAGTGACTGGATGAGCTCTCACTATTCTAAGTGATTTACTTCCACAAAACTTAACTGGAGCAGAGACTAAGCCACATAAATTGAAGCTCAGGGGATGGAGTTAAATGTTTCCTGTTCACAGACAACTTCTTTAATTACCTAAAAAAATACAGATTCTAAGGTAGAACAATGTATTCCCCATCCTATGCCATTACATTGGACAATGAATCCACCAGACATCCCTGGACACTAAAGTGTAGTTGGTGACCTCTAAACAGGAAACAGTGCAGAAGAAATAAGGCTACAGGCTTTTGAACCTGTTGAAAACTGGGGAAAGCCCTGGACTTGGAGCTAGGAAAGCCTGGGTTCATATGACATCTCAGATATTTATTGCATAACCATGGACAAATCATTTAATTTCTCTATACCTCAGTTTCTTCACCTGTAAAATAAAGGGGGTAGAATTAATGGCCTCTAAGATCCCTTCAAGCTCTATAATTATGGTCCTCAGCCTCCCCCAGTGAGTAACCCAGTTGGTCCATCATCTTTACGTAGATCAATCCAAATTCTCTCCTTCTAGCCCTCTCTCTTCTATAATTGCCAAATCTATACATTCATTGAAACTATTTGTGCATAGATGTCACACTAGTAATTCCAATTAAATGTTCCCAATTTCTTTTGGCATTACCATACACGCGGTCATTCAGCTATAAGCCATTCTTGACTATTCTTCTTTTTGTTTTGTACTTTCCCCATTTGCCTTACACACACACACACACACACACACACACACACACACACACACACACACATATACACACACACACTTCAACTACTGCCTTATCCTTTTCCTATGTGCGTGTGCATGGATGCATGTATTCCTTTCCACTTCTACTGCCTCCACTCTACTGCAGGTCCTCATTATTTTTCCCCCTGATGTACTGTAGTAACCATGATACCTATTCTCCCTGCTTTTGGTTATTTCCCCTATCCCTTGTTCTTAATGTAACTGCCAAAGTAATCAAGTACAAATAATGCATATGTAAATGATCACATCTAATCATAGCAACTATAGTCTAAATTATTTACTAGTTCTATATTGCCTATTTAAAAAAAAATAAATTCTTTAGTCTTGCCTTCAAGGCCTTCCATAATTTTTCTTTAGCCATCCTTTCCAACCTTCTGCCACATTATTCCCCTTCATTCACTCCACATAATAGCCAAACTTGGCTGTTTCTTCTACAGTTTCAACCTCATTTCCCCCAAAGCTATGCCTTTGTTTATGCTGTCCCCAATGACTTGCAAGGACTCTTACTTAAGATCTTTCCCAGGCTTCTTCATGAATGCCTCTATATTCAGCTCAGATGATAACTATTGCATAAGGCCTTTCTTGATCTCTGCCCCACTCCTACTTAAAATTCACAATTCTCTTCTTAATTTTTTACAGCATGATATTTAATCTGTTCCATGCATTTATTAATTTAAATAGGTCCACTTGACTTCATTCTCTAGAATGTATTGCTCTAGAACAGTAACTACAACATCATAGTTATTGATGATATTAAAGACATTCTTATATAGTTCTTTTGTATATTCTTGTCACCTCTTCTTAATCTCTTCTGTTTCTGTTAAGTCCCTACCATTTTCATCCTTTACCAGCCAATTTTTATTATTAAATTTTATTTTTAATTTATACAATAAAACAAGAATTTCTATAACATAGGAAAATTTAAAAAAAAAGATGATTTCACATGAAACTGAAAATCTCCCCTGTACAACTTGCTATTCCTTTCAAACATACAACAAAATTGTCATGTAAATTTCATTTTTTCTTACCCCTGATCATTTTTACATGAAATGTTCACTTGGTATTTCTAATTTTTTTTAAGAGATTTCTTGTTTCTCCCATTCTCTTTTTTTGCATTGCTCATTTAAGAAAATTTTATCTCTCCTCGCTATTCTCTGTAATTCTGCATTTAGTTGGGTATATCTTTCTCTTTCTCCACAACCATTCACTTTTCTTCTTTCCTCAGATATTTGTAAAGTCTCATCAGACAGCCATTTTGCTTTCTTGCTCTTTATTTCCTTTGGATTTTTTTTTTTGCTTCCTTCTGTACAACATTGTGAACCTCTGTTCATAGTTCTTCAGGCCTCTATCAGATCTAATCCCTTAAATTTATTCATCACTTCTACTTTATATTCATAGGTGATATTATTAAGATTATACATGTATGGACTAATGGTTTTCCCTCCTTTCAAGTTAACTCTGAATTTTGCAACCAAAAACTCGTGATATGAGCCACAGTCAGCTCCGGGTCTTCTCCATCTTTGACTACTACTACTATCAATCTGATGTCAATTTTAGCCACCTGGTTATGTCTATGTGAAACGTCCCCTTTTGGGTTGTTTAAAAAGAGTGACCAGTGAGTTATTTTGGCAAAACTCTATTAATCTCTGTCCTGCTTTGTTTTTACTCCAAGTTCAAACTCTCCTGTCATTCTAATTATCTTTTGATTTCCTTTTTTAGCACTCCAATCCCAATGATGAATGTGATGTGTGTGGTTTTTTTAAGTGTTATTTCTAGAAGATATTGTAGGTCTTCACAGAACTGAGGAACTTTGTCCTTTTCAGCACCAGTGGATGGAGCATAGACTTGTATTCCTGTGATGTTGAATGGTTTGCCTTGTATTCAAACTTAGATTATAAAACAATACTGCTTTTCTCATCCTTTTATTGACTACGAGTGCTCTCTATTTCTCTTTTTTTCTCCTTTCTTTGGAGGGGGGAAGACAGGGCAATTGGAGTTAAGTGACTTGCCTAAGGTCACATAGATAGTAAGTATTAAGTATCTGAGGTCAGATTTGAACTAAGGTCCTCCTGACTTCAGGGCTGGTGTTTTATTCACTGTGCCACCTAGCTGCCCCTCTCCATTTCTTTTAAGAGATTCTTGCCCATAGTATTATATGTATTGATCATCTGAATTAAATTAAATCTCTTCAAATTCATTTAAGTTCACTGGCGCCCAAGACATTAATGTTTAATATTCCCATCTCCTGTTTGACCATATCTAGTTCACCTTGGTTCATAGATCTTCCATTCTAAGTCCCTTTGTCATACTGATCTTTACAGCTTTAGACTTTCCTTTACCCAATGGAAACATCTGCAGCTGAGCTCCCTTTCAACTTTCAACTTAGCTGCTTCATTAGAACTAACACTACTTGCATTCCTCTTTCTTCCCCACTAGCATGTTGGACACATTCTGTTCTGAGAGGCTTGTCTTCTGATGTTGTATATTTTTATCATTTTAATACTGTCCATGGGATTTTCTTGGCAAAGATTCTGGTGTGTTTTCCCATTTCCTTCTCCAGTGGATCAGCTTTTGTCAGAACTCTCTACTATGATCTGTCTGTCTTAAGTAACCATGTACAGCATAGCTAATAGTTTCATTAAGCTGCACAAGCCCCTCTGCCACAAGATATTGATCCAGGAGGGGACACACACGCACGCACACGCACGCACGCACGCACGCACACACACACACACACACACACACACACCTTATTCCCTTTTTGAACCAATTCAGATTAGAGTTTAAAGCATTACCTGCCACCTCTACCCCAACCCTTCCATTGTAAAAGCTGTTCCTTATGTGACTTTGTTATGAGATAATTTTCTACATTCTACCTCTCCCTTCCTCCTTTTCCCAATGCATTGCTCTTTCTTACCCCTTCAGTCACTGTTGTTGTTTTTTGAGATCATCCCAACATAAGTGGGTCATATCCATGCCCTCTTTCTATGAAGACTGCTTCTAACTGTGTTAATAATGACACAGTTTTTAGGAATTGCATGTATCATCTTCCCATCTAGGAATGTAAACAAATTTATTGAATCTCTTATGATTTCTTCTTTCTGTTTGCCTTTTTATGCTTCTCTTAAATCTTTCTATTCAGTGCTTATCCTTTCATCAGAAAAACTTGAAAGTCCTTTATTTCATCGAATATCCATTTTCCCCCCCTGAAGCATTATTCTTAGTTTTTCTGGGTAGATGATTCTTTGTTGTAATCCTAACTCCTTTACCTCTTCCTAACCTACTGAATTCTGTATGTGCCTATTCATTTAAGATCAGTACTCAAATTCTATTTTATATCCATTATGTACCAGATAATTAGTAGATCGTACTCATGTTGATTGTCCTGCAGTGCCAGACCTCACCCCTGGGAATTTTTTTTAAGAATCCTTAGGTAAGAAAGCAATTATCAGTTACAGTAATAAATAACCTATCACATTTAAAATAGAAATGGCAGCACTTGAATAATCTACTAATTGACCCATTCTAGGAGGGTGACAATGTCAATGTCGCTAAATGGGAGACCCATTAATTATAAAAGCCAATAACAGACTTTATTGAAATAGAGAATTGAAAGAAAGGATATATTCTCTTTATCAGGACTGTACATATAAATTTTATAAATATTTTCAAGACATATGTGGTTATTTATTGATGCCATAACTACCTGAGAGGAAAGCTAGTTGATTATGCTGGCTATGTATTATCCTCTGCCTGCACTCCCCACATACTACCATGTATGCTGGTGGCCACCTGATAAATACATTTTTGAGGACAGATTTCACTGCTTCTCTAAATGAGTTGTACACTCAATGTACAACTAGGGGAGAAAATTTGAACTGACCTCATTACATATAGCTACACAGCAGATTTTTCCTACATAAATCACTATGCTGTCACCTGCAACATCTTCAAATCTAATATTTCCATATTTTAGGAGTGTGTACTTTGCAAGAGAGGGGCAGAAAGAAAAAGACAGAAATAGAGACAGAAACACACACACAGAGACAGAGACAGAGGCATAAGAGAAGCATCAATTGAAAAATCTTAAGACTTAAGACTCTATTCATAGTCACATAGAATATTAGAATTGGATACTATTTCAGATATCATGTAGTCCAACCAGAAGCTATACAAGAATTCTGTTATATTCCCAAACATGTCACCCAGTTGTTCACTGAATATCACTAGTATGAGTGCATGCATTCTCTCCAGAGTTTACTTCAGATTATTTTGGATAGAACTAATTGTCAAGGAACTATCCTTTTCATAATGCTAAAAACTGCTTCTATAGAATCTTCACCCATTTCTCCTACTTCTGCCTTGTAGGACAATTTTGCCTGTATTCCCCCAGATGCTCTCTCGTTTGATGTCTTTATTAAATATGACACACAAACCTGAATATAGTATTGCAGCGGTAGAAAGAACATTGGAAGTGTGCAGAGGGATTATCCCTTCTGAGTACTCCCTTATAGCAGTCTAAAACTGCATTAGCTTTTTTGTTGTTGTTGTTGGCTGCCATATCACATTGACTCATATTGGAGTTGTAGTCTATAAAAACACTAAGATTTTTTTATATTAATTACTATCTAGCCATACATTTTCTAATTCAGCTCAGAACATGTGTTAAGTGCCTGCTAAGCTTAAGATACTCAATAACTACTAGACACACAAAAATGAAAAATAATATGGTCTTAGTCCCTAAAAACTCTCCCTCTTTCTAGTTTCCCTTTTCCTATCAAGGGCACCACCTACCACACACTTAGGCTCATGAACCAAGTATAATCCTCCACTCCTCACTCTCTCTCATCCCAATACACAAGTCTGTTGTCAAGTTCTGTCCATTCAACATTTTAAATATTTCTTCCATACATCCCCTTCTCTCCATTCTACATTTTAAATATTTCTCCCATACATCCCCTTCTCTCCTCTGATAAGGCTACCACCCTGCTGCAGATTCTTACCACTCCACAATAATCCTTGCAATTATTTCCATCTATTTCTGGTTGTTCTATCTGCCTCTGGTTGTTCTCCCTGCATCAATATTCTTCCCACTCTAGTCCAACCTCCACTCAACTTCCAAAGTGATCCACATAAACCATGGATCTGATTGTATCTTTCCCCAATTCAAAAAACTCTAGTCCTTTCCTCTTGCCTCCATGATCAAATAGAAAATCTGATCTTCATTTGTCCTTGAAAGCCTTTAACATATAGGGCCCTTCCTTCCTTTCCTGTTCTCTTATACCATATAGCTCTCCACATTCTCAAGGATCTGATGACACTGGCCTCCTCGTTGTTCCTTTCATAGAATTCTCTATCTCCCAATTTCATGCATTTTCTTTGAAAGTCTCCCTTACCTTGAATGATCTTCATCCTCATCTCAGATTCCTGGCTTTCTTGACTTTTTTTTTAGATCCCCACTTTTATAGATCCTACCTTCTATAAGTAGTCTTTCCCAGACCCACTTAAGGCTATTTATTTCTCTGAGCTCCAGTTATACTCCATGTGTATATGTTATGGGTAGAGAACTGTTTGCATGTTATCCTTGCCATCATAATATTATCTCTTTGAGGGTAAGTACTGTTTTCGCCTCTCTTTGAATCCCCAGCTTGGCACAGTGCCTGGACATATTAAATCCTTTAAAAAATACTAGTTGATTTACTGATTTGAATTCAATGAACTTAAAATTTGTTAAAGGAAATAAGGTACATATGTGAATAAGTATGATAAAAGGTAGGGTATGATAAGAAAAAGGACGTTAATAATAAAGAACTACAAACAAGAATCAAGAGGGAGAGATCACTTTCTGTATTGGTAGAGGGAGAATCAGAAATTTTATTAGAAAAGATAGTATCTAACCAAAGTTCTGAAGTAAAAGAAACCCTTCAAAAGATAGGGAGAAGGAATAGTACATTTCAAGTATGTATTAGTCTTTAGGAAGATGTGGAGGTAGACTATGCAAAACTACACCAGAGAACACATAGTAGCCCACTTCGGTTGAAATGCAGAGTGCATAAAGGCCAGTTTGGGTAAGAATCTTGGAAATGAAGGTTGGATCCAGAGAAGCCTGTCATTAAAGTTCTTCCATAATGGATTTCTATTTTATCCTGGGATAGGCAACAGGAAGCCTCTAAAATTTTTTTTTATAATAAATGATTGTCACCATCTTCTCTGTCCTCAACAATCAATGCAGACATTAGAAATGAGAAGAAAATCATAAATTATCTTTCATTGCAGGTCAGACAACATTGAAAAAATACATAATAAGCCATTCTCTAAGCATGTCTGACAAATTTGAGGACAAGTAGTTCAAGTAGCCATAAGTAATTTGTCCCAATATGGCATGATGAAGTCCCTCTATAACGGGAGGCATGAGTTAAATAGTTAATTTTATCTTGGGGATGATGACTTTCTGGAGATCATGAAATGCAGAAGAAGAACCAAGTGGGAAATGATGAGTCCCATTCCAGGTGCTCTTCTCAAATAGAAAACCTGAAAGTAGCTTCCAGATGTCTGTCTCAATCTTCTCTAATCACAGGGATGGGGGGACCTCAGGGGCAAGGGTTGCCAAGGAGGTGCGAATTTCAGAGTTGATTTCATATTGCTAAAATGAAGGCTGTTTATACACCAAAATATTTGATTTTTGTGATAACAAAAAAAATTGGAAGCAAAATAGATGATCTCTACTGAGGGATGGCTAAACAAATTGTAGAATATGAATAAAATGGAATATTACTCTGATATGAGAAATGAAAAAACAGGATGAATACAGAGAAAGAACTATCTAAACAGATGAAAAATGAAGTAAGAATAGTTAAGAAAACAATCTACACAATGACTAAAACAATGTCAGTAGAATGAACAGTAGCCAGAATGCACTCAAAAATGAATTCTACAAAATTACAAAGAATAAAGCTGGTTGCTGAGAAGAGATATTAGACCACCTTCCATTGCAGCAAAAGAAGGCCCACTGGTGTAAAATATTTCCTGTAATTTCTGAATTTTTAATATTTTGATCAATTTTATTCTTTTTCTTCCTCATCTTTTTTTTTAAAAAATTCTTTGTTGTAAGAAAATGCTTACTCAGAGGGATGTGGAGAAAATTTTATGTAATGTTAAAATAAAAGCTACCAGTAAAAATCTACTTTAAAAAAAGAAAATAAACTGGTCTACTATCCTGCAATGGCTATGAGTTGAGTCCCATTCATCCAGATTTCTTCTAGTTGCTTATTCATGTCCAATGCTTCAGAATTCCCATAGCATTTTCTTCATGCCTTTCTTATAGCACTCTTCACATTTCCTTTGTATTATGACTATCTATGTCATCTCCTCTTGTTGTTGAGTTATTTTGATCTTGTCCAACTCTTTGTGACCCCATTTTGGATTTTCTTGGCAAAGATACTGGAGTGATTTGCTTTTTCCTTCTCCAGCTTATTTTACATATGAAGAAACTGAGGCAAACAAGGTTAAGTGACTTGCCCAGGGTCACATAGATAAATGTCTGAGGGTAGACTTAAATTCATGAAAATGAGTGTTCCTGACTTTTAGCCCAGTGCTTTTTTTATTGCACCACCAACTGCCCCTTCATCTCCTCTACTAAAACATATACTTTTCATGGCAGAAGAGGTCTTTTTTCAGTTTGGTGTTCATATTAATTCTTGGTACATTGTAGGTGCTCAGTAACTACCTGAATAGATGAATGAATAGATAATGTAGGAAGGGATGACCTCAGCCTTATTGGCAGCTTAATCATCAATTCATTAGTACATAGGTGTGGCTAAGGAAAGAATCATGCCAATGAAAGGGTCAGATCTTTGTATTACACTGGAACATTTGAAATACTGCATAAATGTTTCACAAACCAAATGATAAAATATTGATTCAAATTTCACAATTAATCCTCGTAGCTGCCTCAGCTTTGAATAATTTAGGCAAATCTATCAGTTAGCTTGTTTGTTCCCTCCCCATGATTGAGTGGAATTGCTTTCTGGGGAAAAAAGAGTACAGTTTTTAACCCAACAACATCAGCTTAAATTCCATTAATTACCCATCATGGTAAATATTAACTCTCTGGAAATGTTCAGCCTAACTTCTCAGGAAGTCTTTTAAAGCCTCCAATTATTGCCCAAACCCTGAATCTTGCTCTCTCCTGCCTTGCCTCCACTTCTGGCTAACCTTGCATAGATTTAGTACATAGTTCTCTGCCTTTACTCATCCTGCATCTGGAAGCTTTTGAGCGCTAAGATCTTATCTCATTGTTGACCTGTAGCTCCTAACTGCATGGTTCCACTCTGCAAGCCAGTTTATATACTAAGTCCCAGCCCATATTTAAGGAAAAAGAAGAGGCTTTTTTAAAATTAAAGAATCAAATTATACACACACATATTATGAATAGTATGTATATGTCATGTATATATGTATATGTACATATGTGTATATTATATATTATACATGTATAATACATACACACATATGCACATAAACACACATATGGGCAAGATTCTTATTGGCCCAAGTAAGTATAATAAAGATCACAAAAGAGGTATGAACAACATAGTATGGGGAGGGAGATTTCTTCTGAGGGGATGACAGTGAAAAAGGAAGGCTTCATGGAGGAGGTGGTATTTTAAGGAGGGATAGGATTCATTAGATCCAGGTTTGGGGAAGGAAAGGTTATTCCAGGCCAAGGAACCCTGTGAGCAAAGACCCACCCGGAGATCTAGAGCCCAAATGGCTCAGCCTGGAATTTGAGGTCCCCTACGTTTCCCCAATATTTTCAGTTTTATTTAAACCCTAAATGTACTCCAGAAAAAATAATTTTAATTGTTCCCCTGACACTGTTTTCGATTTTCTTCAAGGCTAATATCAAATGCATTGAATTGTAGTTATTCATGTACATCTCATCACTTCTTGTAGAATGAATGCTCCTTGATGGCAAAGGTTCTGTTTTAATTATCTTTATTTATCTCATGGTTCCCATCACAAGACATTGTGTCCAATAAATTCTTTCTGCTGCTTTAGATGCTAGGAAGTTGGAAGGTTTATTCAACTGCTCCTACTTCTTCCCACTTTGCAATTGCACAGTGTAAGACCTCAAAACAAATGTTTATTTAGATATCTTTCAAATTTATTCTGTGTGACTCTTTCAAGAGGCCTTAGGATGAAACGCAAAAACTTTGGTTTTGGATTTCCTAAAGGAAACTTCAAAAGTTAAATAATCCTTAACTATACTGTCAATTTGATGTAGCTCATCCATATCAATTTCCAAAAGGTACTCCCTAGGGTGTCCATGCTGCTCCCCTACTGGCACATCCCACCTTCATATAGATGCCATAATTGGTGCATCCTTACCAAAATTAGTGTCAGCACAGTTTCTAAATTCATCAAAGCTACATCATTTCCACCTTCTGGCTACTCACTGATTCCCCCTAAACACCTGCAAGCAAGAAATACAATTTGCAAATTCTCCTGTAATGGTAAGAAATGGGAAAAGGGAAGCATTTGGATTTGTCTTTCCCCTCACTGCCCCTGCATTCTTCAAAGACCTAACAACTTCTACTTTTTTTTTTTTTGCTATGCTCATAGTCTATCATTTTGTCCTCAAAACAGTCTAGGGTTGGCATTATTATTCATCTCATTATGTAACTTAAGGAACGAATAGGGATTCAACCTACCATCTCATTGCCATGGGGATTGTGAGGAAACTCCCTGTATAAACATAGAACAATACCTTCTCTGTGACTTAGAGTCTTAGAGAATTGCTTAGAACAGAAAGTGGCAAAGTGATATATCAGTATGTGTCACTGGTAGTTCTTGGACTCAGTTCCATCAGCCTCCAAGTCCAGCTCTATATCCAATATATGACAGTTACCTTTCAGGCTAAAAAAAAAAAAGTTAAATGACTTGTCTAAGGTAATAAAGCAGATCAGTATTATCACTAGGACTAGACTGCTAATTTCTACTGAACAGTACTTCCTGTACTTGACAGACTAGCTTGTAACATCCAGAAAATTTTGTGTATGTATTGCTGCCCTCTCTTGGAATGTAGGGGACCTGTTTTTCTTCCTCGTTGACTTAAGATCATCAATTTTTTTCACGAAATCTTTCCAGTGCTTGTTAGCCTGTCACACATTACTGACCCTATCAGCAGTTGATCCACTGACCCTGAAACCTCTGAAATCATTGGCAATTATCTAGCTCCTAAGTCATTCAGACCATCATACCAGTCATTTTAATGGCTGGCAATGACACTCATGATTTTTATGGCGTTTACACCCCAGAACCCAAACAGAAAGGCAGGAGCAGGGAGGCAGGGCCTACTGCTCATTTGGGGATGAAGGGTAATGGCTACAGAGGGTTATAAATGTGACCACAAAAGTCACAGCAAGCTGCTCCCCACCTCCTACCCAAACACACAGAGTTTAGGCTCTTGAAATAGGAACAATTAGGAACACATTGCAGAGTGGTCCCCCTAAGAGATCTCTCCTTTTCCCCTGCCTGAACTTCAAGAAGAACCATGCATCTCCTGAAGCAGACTCCCAGAGAAATGGGCAATCTATGCATGAGCAACTGGAGAAATCATTTTATATTAGGCTGTAAGTGCACAGAGAACACTGTAAGTGATCTTGATAGGATTCCTCTCATTGCCTGATGGACAGCACTTCCCACCAGTTCAATTCATTCACAGGAACAGGGCCAAGGCATAGGACAGACACTGCAGTGAGCCAGATGAGATTCAAACCCACTAGAATCTTGTTCTCTTGACCCCTAACCCACACCACCAGTCTACCTACAATTAAAATGTCAGCCAACCCTGGATTCATTTATCCTATTTCTTTCCTCTCTTCCATCAAAAATGGATGTAAGCTTGCCCTATTGATTCTCTATCACATAGCCCTTTCCCATAAGTTAATCCATCCCTATCTGCCAAAAGACAAGATAATTAATACAAAGAAGAGATGCAGGGTATGGCATCATTTTTTAAGGGGCAAGCATACAAAAATGGTACGTGGTGTGTTAGTGTCATTGCTAAACTCTGCCTTCACTGGTGATGAAACGATGGGACAAAATTTGGGAAGGTAAGGATTACCTTTTCTAAGGGAAGATGACAGTGGTGTGGCTCCCTGGGGCTTCACAACAGATGCTGACCAGTTTTCCTATAGCAGAAGGTGATGGTGAACTGTCACCCTTTTCCCAGAGATAGCAGCAAATGCTTCTATGGATTCCGTTAGTATAAACTAGATGATAGAATCATTAAAACGATAATAGTTTTTAACATTTATGGAGCACTTTGTCTTTTTTTTTAACTTAACTTTTAATTGTTATAAATGCATTCTTTCTCCCACCACTTCCCCTTCCCCACTGAAAAATAAAACCCTTGTAAAAATTTGCATTTCAAGCAAAACAAATTCCAATATATGCATACACATATATGCCATATATGTTATGTGTATACCTGTTATATGTAATGTAATATATAGTATTATATAACAATATACAGAAACATACCATATGCATATCTGCATATTCATGTATCTGTGTAAATATGTCTCTATGTGTATGTAGATCTATATATGTGTATATATTTATGTATGTATGTATGATACATATTTACATGTGTTTATATGTATATATTTCATATACATATATAAATACAGTATGTGTGTGTATCTTCCCCTCTTTATAAAGAAGAGGGTGGTAGGAGAAAGGCAGTGTTCTCAGCACCAGTGCTCTAGGTTTAATTCAATCTCCTTCTGCTCTGCTGACCCTCTTCTCTTTCCCTTCAGAGCTCAATCATATGTTCTTATACTTTCTTTTTTTTTCATTTCAAACTCATCATCATAATTGATTAGAGCTCATTTTGCTTTGGACTAATTCTTCCCTTAATTAAACCTCTTCTTATTCCTACTTCTCTTCTTCCCCAGCCTCCCTACCATACCCCCTTTCCTTTTGGATTGAAATCTACTTCTGTACCCAATTGTATATATGTGGGTATAGTTTGTTATTGTTCTTCTGTTTTTTCCTTTTGTTTTATTTTGATTCTATGTTTGTTTCACTCTATATTTGTATTTCAAGGTTTCTAAGCATCCCTTAGCATTTCATCAGGAATGCTTGGTAGTCCTCTCTTTGATTAAGGGACACATTTTTCCTGTGTAGGCTTCATTTAAATTCAGTTTTCCTGGTTAAGTTACACTTGGTTGTAAGATAATATCCTTTGATTTCTAAAGTAACATATTCCAAACTCTCTACTCTTACAAAAGAGGCAGCTGGGCCCAATTAATAGAGTGTTTGGCCTGGAGTTAGGAAGATTTCTCTTCCTGAGTTCAAATCTGACTTTGGGTACTTACTAGATGTGTAACTCTGGGGAAGTCACTTAACCCTGTTTGCCTCAGTTTCCTCTTCTATAAAATGAATTAGAGAAATAAATAGCAAACCATTCTAGTATTTTTGTCAAGAAAACTCCCAAAGTGGTCACAAAGTGTTGGCCATGACTGAAATGAGTGAACAACAACAGTTGTTTAAAATGATAGCTGCTAAATCTTGTGTCATTCTGAATGTCACACCTCAGTTCTTGAATTCTTTCTGGCTTCTTGCAGCATATTTTCCTTTGACTTGAAAATGACCAATTTGGGCTATGATCTTCCTGTTAGTTTTCATTTTGCTCTTTTTGGAGGAGAAGACTGATGGGTTCTTTATAGTTACATTTTATTCCATGTTGTTAATCAATTTGAGTGGTTTAGAAAATGATGTCTGGGTTCTTCTTTTTAAAGATTTAAGGTAGTCTAATGACTCTTAAATTATATTTTTAAAAATAAAATATATTCTGGGTTCATATTTGATGAGACAGCTTAAATGTTTTTCCATTTTTTTTATTCTTTTGACTTTGTTTTAATATTTCCTGTCATCTCTTGAATTCACTAACTTCTAATAACCAATAAATTTTATGAAGCACTTACTGTGTTTCAGGAACCATACTAAGCATAGGGGATACAAAAGGAGGTAAAAGACAGTCCTTTACCTCAAAGAGCTTATCATCTAATGGAGAAGACAACATGCAAACAAATACGTAGAAAGCAAACTATATACAGGATAAATAGGAGATAATTAACAGAGGAAGCTCCCTAGAATTAAGAGGAGTTGGGGAAGTCTTCCTATAGAAGATTAGATTTTAGCTGCGACTTAAAGGTAGCCAAACAGTTCAGTAGTTGGAGCTTAGAATGGAGAAGAGTGTTCCAGGCATAGGGGACAGCCAGAGAGAATGCCCAGAGCCAAGAGACAGACTGTATTGTTCATAGAACAGCCAGGAGGTCAGTATAACTGGATCAAAGAGGGTAAGACATAGGAACACTGTAGGGTAGCAGTAGGAATAGATTACGAAGGGTTTAAAATGACCAAACATTTTCTCTTTGATCCTTAATGTCATAGAATGCTTCTGGATTTTATTGAGTAGGGACCATGAAATGATCAGATTTCTACTTCAGGAATATCACTTCAGTGGCTGAATGAAGGATGGATTGGAGTAGAGAGAGAGTTAAGGCAGCAGACCCACCAGCAACGATCCAGGTGTCAAGTGAGGATCTGCACATAGAGTGGTGGCAGTGTCAGAGGGGAGAAGGGTTGAATACAAGAAATGTTGCAAAGTAAAATCAACAATCATTGGCAAAAGCTTGGATATGGGTAGGGGGAGATGAGCAATAGTGAGGAGTTCAGGATGAATCATAGATTGTGGGCTTGAGAGACTGAAAGGATAGTATTTGCCCTCTTCAGTAAGAGGGAAAGCAAGAGCAGGGGTGGGGGAGCTTAGGGGAAAAGATAATGAGTTCTGTTTTCACCATATTGAGTTTAATAAGTCTTGTGGACATCCAGATTGAGATGAAAAGTCTGAAAGCCATTTGGAGATGAGATTGTATATCAGCAGAGAGTTTGAAGCAGGAAAGGTTGAGTGGATAATCATCAGCACAGATATGATAATTAATCCATGGCAGCTGATGAAATCACCCAAAGAAGCAGTATAAAAGAAGAGGAGAAGAGGCCTGAGACAGAACTCTGAGGGGAGCCTAAAGTTAAAAGGTGTGCTCTGAAAGAAGGTCTAGCAAAGGAAATAGTCAGATGGGTAGAATCAGAACCAGGAGAGAGTACTGTCTCAAAAACCCAGAGAAAAGAGTTTTAGGAAGCTAGAGTGATAAACAGTGTCTGAGGTACAGAGAGGCCAAGGAAAATGAAAAAAGACCACTGCATTTGGCAACTAAGAGATCACTAACTTTGGAGAAAGCAATTTTAAGGGAATAAGGTCAGAGATCAGATTGTAAAGGGTTAAGAAAAGAGTAAGAGGAGAGAAGTGAAGAGAAGAATCTTATATATAGATATAGATATAGATACAGATATAGATATATAGTCTTTTTTAAGGCAATTACCTATGAAGGACAGAAGAGATATAGAATGATAGTAAGGATGGCAGGATTAGGTGAGGTGTTTGGGTTTTTTTTTTCAGGTTGCAGGAGACATGAGCATGTTTGTATACAGTAGGAAATGAGACAATAGAGAGGTAAAGATTTGAAATAATTGAAAAGGTATGGATGACAGAGGGAACAAATTTGTTACTGGAGATGGGATGGAATGAGATCACTTGAACATGTAGAGGGGTTGCCTTGGTAAGGAACAAGGCCAGCTCATCATGTAAGATAGGCTGGAAGAGAAGGGAGTGTCGGAATGCACCAGAGGGATATAAGAAGGAACAGATGAGAGGAGGAAATTCACAGAGAATAGCCTCAATCTTTTCTATAAAATATGAAGCAAGGTTCTCAGGTGAGACAGTGGGGGGGGGGGGGGGG
>CM053582.1:493569161-493590642 GCA_028627135.1 Pseudochirops cupreus
TTTTTTCCTCCTATTTAATGTAAAGTTATTGCAGTTTTAAATAGCATGTTCTCTGTTTATAAATATGCAATCTTTTCAGTCAGACATGTAAAGAAAACAGAAATACTGTTTTGACTAATCTTTTAGTTCTAATATTTAAACTCCTACACATTATATATTGGTGATGACTTTTCAGACAGAGCATTAAAAGACATGACATGTCATTTTAAATGTATTTTGTATATAAATTTGCTTATGAGAGAAAGAGCCCATAAGACTTTTTTTTCTTCACAATCAAATTATGAAAAGTTTCTACGAATTGATAGACTAATAGCTGAACTCATGAACACATTATTGGCATGTATTTGATGATCACATGAATATTTACTGTTTGGCAATAATGATAATTATATTTTTCAAACCTTTATCTATTAATAGTTCTCTAGTCAGTGGATAGAGTTCTAGGCCTGGGTTAAGGAAGACCTGAGTTCAAATTGAACCTCAAACACGTACTAGCTAGAGAACTATCCCTCCCATTTTGCACTATCTCAGTCAAAAAGGGGAAAAAAAACCACAAGACATCCAAAACAAACAAACAAACAAGCTCAAATAGGGTCAGGAAGACTCAAACATATCTGAAAGGAGTGAATAAAAACAACAAGAATTTTTAAAAAAGCATTCTCTAATATATCCAGCAAGAACCAATTCTCCTCTTGTTATTGTGTCTGAATTGGATGAGATACAGACGAGATTTCAAGATCTGAGTTCCTAGAAATTAGATCTTTTTTCATATATTCCTGGCTCCATTCAACATGCTATGGATCATTGGGCTGATGGACTAAGAAGATGGAGCTGAGCGTAATGCAGACCCAAGCAACATTCAAAGAACATTCTTGATGAACTAGCTATGTGTTATTAGAGATATGAATGTAGCAATGCACAAAGTAGCACTGAAAATCAAATACTGAACTAAAATGTTGTAATTTATCTGACTTAATTGATGTCAAAAAGTACCTGTTGTCATCTTTAGTTCCAAACGTATTTAAGCTTCTTTCCTGCAATCAAATTTAGATTGGGGCAGGACTTTTGGACTTTGTAATTATCTGTATTTAAAAGAAAAGAAAAGAACAAAATAGAACAGAAATATTAGGTTTAAGTCCTCCTTTAATAGATTATTATTTTATTAGTTCAACCTCATTTTTCTTTTTTTTGCTCCCCAAATCTCCTATGGAATTCCAATCCATGACTCCTGCCTTTCTACTCTTTCCTTATTTTCCCCTCATTTGCTTTCTATGACACTTTGTGGTTTGTCTAAGGCAGCCTTTCTCAACCTGTGGGTCACAACCCCTTTGGGGGTCGCCTAAGACCATCGGAAAACACATATTTCTGATCATCTTAGGAACCAAGACACCACTCTTCTATCTGCCTCCAGATGGGTCCGCTCACATGCAGATATGCCCACATATGAGTACTAAAGGGTCAGGGCATTAGGAAGGTTGAGAACTACTGCCTTAGGGTCTCTTTTGTATTTATTTGTGACTCAAATAGTATAAAGAGGAGCATAGTAGTCTAGTGGGTAATGTTAGCATTGTGACTCTCACTTTTTAATAGTAATTTAGTTAACCAAACTTCAACTTTCTCACTCTGCTATCTTTTCCTTTTATAACTCCTTTGTAACTCCCTACTTCTTGTCAGTAAATCCCTATCACTCATTGAACCCCTATTGCCTCTATATTCCAAACCTGGGAAATTTGCATCTTTTGTGTTCTAAAACTTTAAAAAAAACTAAACTTATTTTTTTCAATTAAGAGATACTTATTTTCTTTCTCAGTCCCCTTCCCTGTAACCTCAGAATAACAACAACAACAAGGACAGCAGCAGCAACAAATGTCTTATAAAATCTGCCTGGTTAAGCAACAAAACAAATTAGCATGCTAGCTTGCTCTCCTCCTCCCCCTCCGTCTCCCCTTACCCTCTTTCCCCCCGCCCCCCTCCCTCGCTCTCGCTCTCTGTCTTGCTCTCTCGCTCTCTCTCTTGCTCTCTCGCTCTCTCTTGTTCTCTCTCTCTCTCTTGCTCTCTCTGTCTCTGTCTCTGTCTCTGTCTCTCTCCCCCTCTCTTTCTTTGTCTCTCTCTTCCCCCATACACACACGCACTCATTTTTCTAATTCTGTATCTTGAGTCTATCACCTGTCTGAGCTGAGGCAGGTAGCATGCTCTGTCATTAGGACTCTGGAATCATGGTTTGTAATTGAATTGATCAAAATTTTAAAATTGTTCCACGTAGTTCATCTTTATATGGGTAGTATTATTGTACAAAAAATGGTTCCACCTGTTCTGCTCACTACATTATGTCTCAATTCATGTTTATTTTCTTAGATTTTTCTGAACCTGCCCCTTTTGTCATTTCTTATATTGCAATAGTATTCTATTATATTCATAAGACATAATTTGTTCAGCCATTCTCCACTTGGTAGACATCCCAATCCAATAAAAATCAAAACAAAACATTGATTAAGTAGGTACTATTTGCTGTGCACTGTGCTTAATGTACAATTAGATACAATTAAGAAAAAGAAAGATAGTCCCTGCCCTCTTGGGAGGTGACAACATATAAAAGGAGGCAGTAAAGTAAGGAGTGGGGGGGAGTATGGAGGGTATCTAGTACCATGAAATTGAAACCAGACAGAAGGATAGATAGAGACTTGAGAGAGCCAAAATATCCAGTTTCTACTTCTATAAAAAAGACATTGAGAGAAATTTGGTGCTCTACCCTCTAGCCTTCTAATCAAAAGAGAGAAGAAGCTGAGTGTCTAGTTCTCTGTCATTACAAATTGAGCTGATATAAATATTTTTGTGCATGTGGGTTCTTGTCTTTCTTTGATCTCATTGGGGCATAGGCCTAATAGTGGTCTTGTTGGGTTAAAGCAAATGTTTAGTTTATTAACATGTTGGGCATAGTTCTAAACTGTTTTCCAGAATAGCTATACCTATTCAGTTCTCCTAATAGTATACTACTGTGCCTGTTGTCCTACAGCCTTTCCAGCATTTGTCATTTTCTTTTTCATTTGATCACCTTGCCCAATCTGATATGTGTAGAACCTTAGGATTGCTTCAATTTTAATTTTAATATAATTTAATTTTTTTTTGCTTTTTGAAGGGCAGGGCAATTGGGGTTAGGTGACTTTTCCAAGGTCACACAGCTAGTAAGTGTTAAGTATCTGAGGCTGCATTTGAACTCAGGTCCTCCTGACTACAGGGCCGGTGCTCTATTCACTGTGCCACCTAGCCACCCCAATTTTTATTTCTCTATTAATGATTTCAAGGTTTTTTTTCCCCATGTAGATATTGATAGATTAGATTTCTTTCTCAAAAATTCCCTATTAATATTCTTTGGTCATTTACAAATTTGTTTAACACAAATTTTGAAGAAGTAAAACAAGACTTGAAAAAAAAGAGTTATACCTATGTTTACTTTCATTTGCTCACAGACAGATTAATATGAGAAGTCAAGAAGAAATCTTCCTGGAAGAGAAGACAAAGTTTCAACATTCTGAAGGGTTACACACAATTAGCCCCCAGGAGTTTGGGTGCTTGCCAAAGTCCTACCTGGAAGGGTGTAAATGTATTTGTACTGGAAATCTTTCTTAGGACAGGTTTTCTTATATGAATTGGATCATGCACAGGCTCCAGCTAGGTCACAAAAAGTATGTCTCCTTTTAGAAAAATGGCAATTTATTTTCTAGGTTTAGTTGTAGGACATTAATGTACAATGTCGGCAAAATGTTTTAAGGTTCCTTAATAAACGACATTATGTGTATTATCATCATTACATGCCTATCACCTATAAATAACACCTAGGAAATATTTGGCTATAGGAGTTCCACAGAGTGCTTTGTTCGGTGATTCATATCACTTTCCTTCTAAAATGACTTAGGAAATTTAGTGGTCATAAACTTCTTAATCAGATTTTCATAAGTCATGATCTTTTTTTATTAAGAACTATTGGCATTTCATTCCCATTTCATTCTCATACCTTGAAGAATCATTTCCTTTTCCTCTCTAAATCATCAAAATCTATTGAAGCTTTTCAATGCCCCCTTGAAGATGTGCATCCCTTTACCTTGGTTCAAGATAATTCTCTTTAATCTGAGATTTAATTCTTCAGTTCCTAAGACAATCCCACTGCCTTCATAATGCTTTGTAAGACTCCTCTGTGTTCACTGTTTAATCAAAGAATCTATCAAGGGAAAAACACACACATATACACACACACAGACTTACGCACATTTAGGCCTGATAGGTCATTGGAATTTAAAGTTTATTATAGTATAACTTGTTTTATTAACTGTATTGTTCTTTGAATAAATGTTGTAGTAATCTAGACCTGACAGGCCAGTAAGATAATTCAAGTTCAAGACTGAAACAAAATGAGATACTGGTAAAACATCTAGAAACTTACAAAACAAAATTTACTTAGCCATGGCAGGAGAAGGATATTCAGTAAAGATATAGCATTGATTTGGGCTGGGCATACTTTCCCTCTTTCAATATTAGCAGTTTTAATCTGTTGGTCAGTCCAATACCTGACCAAGTTGCTTCCAACTCTTCGATCCCTGTCAGTATTTATACTTAGGCCACTGGGTAGCTTTGTCAACATCCCAAACCTTAGTCCCTTAAGTCAATTACATCTCAGGGATGGCTTTAATATCTTTTAAAGAAAAAAAAACTGGCCTGGCCTTACCTGGCAGATACTGTTCCTTCCACAAATGAGGAAGGATCTCTCCTCTGCATCTGCTGCCTGACCTGGTATCAACTCTTCACCACTTCCCTCTCTGGTTAAAGTCTTCACCTCTAATTCTACCACCCTGCTGCTACCTCAAACCTTGAAGAGCACCAGGGTCCCTCAGCCTTCTCTCCCCTCAGATTCAAAGGCTGGGGGTTGAACCACTAAATTCTTCCTGTCTAAATTGATAGAGGGCAGAAACTGGACTTTTCAGCTCACTGTGCTCTGCAGCTGCTACTTTGCTTGCTTTTAATTCCACAGAACAGGATACCCCCTGATCTCCCCAGCCTTTTCTCCAGCTCCTTTTGTATGCTTTCTCCCCAGCCCCCATTAGATTATAACTCCTTTGAGAACAAGGACTGTCTTTCTTTTTCTTAATTATATCCTCAGTGTTTAGCACAGAGTATGGCACATAGCATTCATTCCGTTAATGAATGTTCATTGGATTGCATTGAAATGTCTTTTTCCCCCTTGTTAAATGTCCTTTAGGTTAGCAAGCATGTCTAAGATTTCTGAATCCTCGTTGGGGCTTAGATAATGATTCCTACCCACTAGGGGAGCTGTGGAGAAAGTGCTTTACAAAACTTTAAATGAGAGAAAGGTTGCAAAATGGGTCAAGTTCTGGACAAGGGAGTCATGGAGACCCGAGTTTGAATCCTGCCTTTGACACTTACTAACTGCATGACTATGGTCAAGTCATTTAACCTGTCAGTCTTAATCTCCTTATCTGTAAAATTGGGATAATAATAGCTTCTACCTCACATACAGTTATGAAGATTGAAAGAAATAATATATGAAATGTATTTTGAAAATTGTAAAACACACTCTGTATGGTTTTCTATCTATATAGCTATAATTATTAATCTACAAGTATTTATTAATTATCTGCTATTTGTCAGGCACTATACTAGGTAGTGGACATTCTACCTCATCCTCCTGAAATTCAGATAAGAAAACGCTTGTTGGCTAAGTCATTGTCTTGCTCTTATTGTTTTAAGTTCAATATGTGTATTATTGTATAGAAGAATGAAACAACTGCTTTTTAAATATGACTATAAGTATTAGGATATAAGTTTATCTTTTGCAGGCTAGTTGAAAGCACTCTCATTGCAACTTCAATAACAGACAGGATGATAGGAATGTTTTGTATCTCACTCTGTTCCCACATGAATTTCATTTCTTAGACTTTATGTTTTGAAAGTTTTTCTTATCACATAGCTTGGAGACTGCGACTATTTGGTATGGCAACAACTATTAGATTTTTTTCTCAAGTTTTTATGGATCAGTCTTATGTCTGTATCATCATAGACATGAGTTAAGTCTCTGATAATTGTCCAATTCTACTATGGTTGAGTGTTTCAGAATATTTTGAGTTCTGTATTTATAATATTGGAATTTGTCACATCTTAGTCCAGTCTGGGCTTCTTAAAGATGACCCTTCTCTAATTTCTGGTGGCAGTATCCTGACCTTTAATCATGACCAAAACCCTTCCATTTCATGTTTTCAGTGCTTCTTTGCTGATATATGTTGCTTGAGTTCACGCGAATGTTGCTTATGTAGGACTCATTATCATCATAAATTGTTATTCCTAAAGAGTGAATTATTGATTAAAAAATAACTGGGAGCCATTAATGATAAAGGAACGAAACTACTGTATTTGCTTCTAATACCTGCTTTATCCAACCATCTTGAAAGAGTAGATTCAAATTGATTTTGAGATTTTGAAATGTGTTCTATTTTTTCTACTAGGATTTTCATTCACCCTATTGTTCTTCTAGTGTGGTCTGAAATACCCGATGAAAGTCCACTAAACAATGGATGCTTCTTCTGGGGTCCATAGACCCCCATAAAAGAACTTTAAATAGATTTCAGGGGGCCAAGAAATTGAATAGGAAAAGATGCCTCTTTAATTTCATTAATCTTTAATAATAATATGACTCTAGTATGGTCACAAAAAATTATTCTGAGTAGGTTTCACCCTGCTGCCAAAGGGGGCCATGAGGCAAGAAAGGTCAAGCACTTTTGTTATAAACTCTGTTGGGTATGGGTAGGAAAAGAAGAAAAAACAACAGAGAAAAGGAATGGATACAGAGAGGTAGAGTAGGATTCTATGATGAAACATGGTCTTTCATATATGTTCAACTTCTGTTTTCACAAAACCCATAAAATTTTTAGAAACTAATTTTTAGACATTAACAAGAAACCAGTAAAATCCATTCAAGTTCAAGGATATTATTCAGTATTGGGGAATTCTCTTGTTGCTTGTGAGATCTCCTACTGCCCTCAATCATTGTTGTTGTTTACAAGGTGTCCAAACAGGTCTTGTGATTTAGTTTTCAAATTAATTATTGTTCTGCCATTTACAAAGGGTCAGGATTAAAAAGAAATGATCTCAGCTTAGTCAGGAAGATTTCAAATCTGACAGAAGAGGATGCACTACAGGGTTACTGCTCTCATAAGAATGGTCCCTTTCCGTATAAGACACATGAAAACAAAACAAAACAAAAAACAAAAAAATTATGCTGTGGGAAGAAATTGGAAAACTTGAGAAAGTATAGAAAGTATCAGAAGGTAAGGACCTGAATGCATTCATGTCGTGTTTCTCATCTTTGCCAGTTTAGGCAAAAAAAAAAAATCATTTAATAGTCCATGGCATAACTAGCTATCCCTATCATATTGCTATTATTATGTCTGGCTTATAATCGTACCATAGGAGGAAAGAGGCTCTGAGCAGAATGATGCATAAAGCAGTTTCAAACACCTGAGTTGTCTCTTCTCCTTCAACCTGATACTTTGATGTTCCATGGCCATTAGAACACTCTCTGGGAGTAAAATGCTCAGTCAAGGGAGGTAAAACAAGTCTTCCAGGTTTCTACTTAGTGACTGGAAAAGCAAGTTGTCCACATGGATGAGATCCTTCAGTTTCCTGGGCAGCAGGGAGTCCCTCAGTAAATTAACTTGTTCAATGGTACTCATGGCTCCTGGGTTTTCCATAAAGACTTAATTCATTCCTCTGTGCTTTGGAAAGGTAGTCTTTTAACCCATTTGCTCTGAATTAGATAAAGGGAAGGGAAGAGAGTTAGAAGAGCCCAGGAGTCCCGTCCAGGGTAGTTAGTGCTGGTGGTAGAGGGATGACAAAGAGCCTCACAGGGCTGCAGTCTATGTTATTATTCTATTTTTGAAGCATAGTAATAAGAATATAATTAAGAACTTAATAATATATTATACACAGGAAGCTTTTTGTTTTCTAGCTGTGAAATCTGTATTTATTTTTCTGCGGCTTTGGATCTAAAGCAAAGACAGCTTTCACTGTAAGTAATTTTTCATATCTATAAAGCAGATACAAGATAATAGTTTGCCCGTCTCATATATTTGGAGTCACACTAACCTTTTCACTTTCTTCACTCTCATTCAATATTGAATTTGGCCTATTTTTTAATTACTTAATTAATTTTTAGTTTTTAACATTCATTTCCATAAGATTTAGAGTTTTAAAATTTCTCCTCCTCCATTTCCTACCCCCTTCCCAAGAAGGTATGCAATATGATATAGGCTCTACTTATACATTCATATTAAACATATTTTCCCATTAGTCCTGATGTAAAGAAGAATTAGAACTAATGGGAGAGGGGCAGCTAGGTGGCACAGTGAATAGCGTACTGGCCCTGGAGTCAGGAGGACCTGAGTTCAAATCTGGCCTTGGACACTTAACACAAAACTAGCTGTGTGACCTTGGGGAAGTCACATAACCCCAGTTGCCCTACCTTCCCCCCTCCAAAAAGCAAAAAAGAAAAAAAAAAGGAATAACTTAAGGGAGGAACGGTGAGAAAGAAGAAACAAAACAAAACAACAAAAGAAAAGAAGAGCAAATAGTATGTTTCAATCTGTATTCATACACCAAAGTTCTTTCTCTGGATGTCAGTAGTGTTTTCCATTGTGAGTCATTTGGAATAGTCTTAGATCCTTACATTGCAGAGAAGAGCTAAGTGTATCAAAGTCAGTCATTATACAGTGTGTCTGTTACTGTGAATAATGTTCTCCTGGTTCTGTTCATTTCACTCAGCACCATTTCTTATAAGTCTTTGCAGGTTTTTCTGAAGTCCTTCTGCTCATCATTTCTTGTATGTATTCCATTACATTCATAAACATTTCTTATATAGTATTCCATTACATTCATATACCACAACTTGTTCAGTCATTCCCCAACTGATGAACATGCCCTCAGTTTCCAATTCTTTGCCACCACAAAAAGAGCTGCTATAAATATTTTTGTACATGTTAGTCCTTTCCCTCTTTTTTATGATCTCTTTGGGATACAGACCTAGTAGTGCTATTTTTGGGTCAAAGGGTATGCATAGTTTTATAACCCTTTGGTCATGGTTCCAAATTGCTCTCCAGAATGGTTGGATCAGTTCACAGCTCCACCAACAATGTATTAGTATCCCAATTTCCTCACATCTCCAACATTTATAATGTTCCTATTTTGTCATGTTAGCCAATCTGATAAGTGTGGTGTGGTACCTCAGAGTTGTTTTAATTAGCATTTCTCTAATCAGTAGTTATTTAGAGCATTTTTTTTTCATGTGACTATAGATAGCCATAGATAATGTCTTTCTCTGAAAACTGCCTGTTCATATATTTTGACCATTTATCAATTGGGGAATGACTTGTATTTTTTTTTATTAAATTCAACTCAGTTCTCTCTATATTTTAGAAATGGAGCCTTTATCAGAGAAACTGGCTATAAAATTCTTTTCCAGCTTTCTGCTTCTCTCGGTTGTATAGGTTTTTGTTTGTGCAAAAAATTTTAAATTTAATGTAATCAAAGTCATCCATTTTCTCACCATCTAGCTCTTGTTTGGGTAATAAATTCTTTCCTTCTTCACACATCTGACAGGTAAACTATTCCTTGCTCTCTTGGCTTGCTTATAGTATCAGCCTTTAAATTTAAATTATATACCCATTGAATCTGGTTCATTTTTTAAAATTCAGTTCATGCCAGAGACAATAATATGGTGAGCCAGAGATGGTAATATAAAACATCAGCATCTCTAGAAAAGCTCCCATCACCTTGCTAAATCTTCTCCCACTTATTGACTGTTTAATGCCTAACATTCCTCCATTAAAGTATATACACACGTTTAATCAATGGAATACTCCATATTAGGTTGTACACTTTAGATTAATAGTTTCTTGTAAAATTCAGTATAAATGAAGAAGCTAAAATTATGTCTTGGTAGGCGATGGAAGAGAGAAAGAGCATAGGTACTTAGTGAGAGAATATAAAGAAGTAACAATAGGGAGATGTGGAAAATTGATAAAAACTGATTTAAAGATTACAAATTTTACCATTGGATTGACCATGTTTAAAAATTTTGAATATCAGCTTTCTGAGTAGGTAATAAGTAAAAATCCTGGACATTGTACATTAGAAGAATGCTCAAAGCATATCTTGGCTCCAACTCTCCCAATTTAGATAGTGCCTGTAACATTGTTCTTGGACTACTGAATGAATTCCTCCAAAGTTCATTTAGTTCCTTTTATTGCCTTCAGGCAGGCAAATAGTTCTTTCAAGTGAACTTTTTATAAAATTCCTTAAATAATTTTGGATAAGATGATCTAACCATAGAAGAACTCCATAGAAAATTTCTGCACTTTGAAAAAAAATACAAGTTTCTCTGATAAAAATTTCATATTTAAGATATAAAGAACTGATTTAAATTCATAAGATTAAGAACCATTTGCCAATAGATAAATGATCAAATAATATGAACAATTTCTTCAGGAAGTAATCTGTTCTATTAACAACTGTGAAAAAACTGTTCCAAATAACTAATAAAATTAGAGAAAGAGAAACTAAAGAAAATCTAAGGTTCCACTTCACACATATAAAATTGGCAAAGACAATAAAAGAAGAAAATGGCAAATGTTGGAGGGGATGTGGAAAAACAGGTACACCTGTTCATTGACCTGTGAATTGTTCAAGCCATTTGGACAGCAATTTGGAATTATGTCAGGAAAGCTACCAAACCTTGTATATTCTTTGATCTATATGACAACAATATCTATACCCAAAGAAAGAGAAAAATGATCTATATGTAATATGTATAAACATCTATGTTTATTTGTGTTTATAGCAGTTCTTTCTGTTCTAGCCCCAAATCAAAAATTAAGAGCATACTTCTAATATGAATGGTGAAACATATTGTGGTATACTGCTATGATGGAATAATATTTTTCCTTAAGAAATGATGACATAGACAGTTTCTGAGAAAGCTCAGAAGTTCTTCATAAACTGTTATAATAAACAGAATTAGGAGAGCTACAGATGTAAAGTAACAGAGGGGAAAAAAGAGCTCCAATTATTTACACTGAAATGGACTGCCTCCTAAGACAGTGATTTTTTTAAATGGAGGTCTACAAATACATACGTACATTTTTCCATATGTACATGCATAGACATTCACATATATATGTTTATATGAATGCAGTCAATGCATTTATTTTCCTTGACTGTGCATATTTGTTACAAGGAAATTGTGTTTTGTTTTTTTTTTATCAATGGGGTAGGATTTGGAAGGTAGAGATAACAGATTTCTAGTAATTGAAAAAATTAAAAATAAAAAGGGAGGTTGTTATAAATGTGGATATTTTCATGCACTTTCAGATGAGGTTATGATATTCATTCATTTATTTATTTTTGCTTTTTTATTTATTTATTTTGTTACAAGAGAATTCTCATGGAGTAGGGCTAATTTGGAAATGTTTGTAATGAAAAAAAAATCAATACTTTTTTTCCTAAAGATTATTCAGAGAACTCATGGAACAGGAATTTCATTTATCCATGAAAGACAGGTACCATTTAGAGGGCTTAATGCTATCATTGGATTTTTTAATCAGAGATACAGTGTGGTATAATGCAAAGGATGTTCGACCCCAAATGACCAGAGACCTGGCTTTGAATTCTGGCTCTGTTATTTATTAGTTATAAGGCTGACAGAAAGTCAGTTAATGTCTCTGAGCCTTAATTTCCTCATCTGTAAAAAAGGGATGATACTATATTTGCATTTGCTGCAGCATAAGGTCCTTGGTGAGTTCAGAGATTTGCAAACCTTAAAATCCTACACAGATGTGAGTTATTTTTATTATTAACCTCAAGTTGCAAGGCCCCATTATTCCACCCCTCTTCTCCTCTCAGATGCTTTTCATGTGATGGTGGGTATTGGAGTCCATTTTTCTTGGCACCTGTTTCACATCTATTCCCACAGACCATTTGGATTCTGGTAACTACTTTGCTGAGAAATGTATGGCAGAACACTGACTTGAGGAAGGAAACTCCCTTCATCACACACAGGGACCTGCACTTAGTGACACATCAGGTGCAGGGCTAGCAAGGAAAACAAAGTTCTCAAGCAATACCTAAGATGATAATTGGATGATGAGTAACTCTCAGGTTCAAAAATACTTACACTTCACCTGCAGCAAGCTGGTGTTTAAGCAAAAGCTTTTCACAAGAGGTGCAAATAGGCAGGCAATTTTAAGTCCCTTAGAGAGAAAAGAGGCCTCCTCTTAATCAGGAGAGGGATGAACTGAATTGATTTGCTAATGAGCTGTTGGCCCTAGATAAAGGGTATAGGCCAGAACTGCTGCCAAGAATCTGGTTATCCATACACTTCATGTTGGAAGTTACTGAGCAAATCATAGGAACATGTCTAAAAATCTAGCCTGCCTTAGGATCTGGGATGCATTTGAGATGAGCAGTCAGGGCCTGGGGCTACCACAGGCCATTTTGTGACTATTATAGTGAGAAGGGAGCTCTTAAGTGTTTCTTTGTCTTTATGGCTCTGGGCCAGTCTCCTTACATCTCTAGGCTTCCTTGGCTCATCTGTGAAAAGAGCAGATTTCTCAGCTCTGTTCTGTGTCAGTAAGGCATCAACAGACCTTTATGTAGCACCTACTATGTGCCAGGCACTAGGAATATAAAGAAAGCTAAAAGGCAGTCATGCTCCCAAGGAACTTCGAGTTAAATAGAGGATGCAACATGCCAACAACTAAGTGCCAACAAGATACATACAAGATAAATTAGATATAATCAACAGAAAAGCATTAATTACAAAGGGGAAGGCTTCTTGCTGAAGGTGGAATTTTAACTGAAAATGAATGACGTCAGAGAAGTTAGGAGGGAGAGACAGGAGAGTTTAAGGCACTGGAGGCAGTATGGGAAAATCTCAAGATACTGAAATATAATGCTGTAATGGCAAGCAAAGGAGTAGTTAATACCTTATTTCAGTTCAAGCTTCTTTTGAGCATTGTATCCTCTAGTAAGAAGTAGAATATGTAAACTCCATAACCTGGGAACCCTAGAACCTGTGAGCTCCTGTTGCTGAGAGGAGCTAATGACCATATATAAGGAGAGGCCAAGGCTGGAGAGAGAGAATTGAGAACAAAATTGAAAACAGAACTTGTGGTGGCAGAACAAAGAAGAGAGAAGAACTGAGAAGGGAGCTCTTGTGGTGGACAAGGAAAAAAACTTGTGGTATAATGACACTCTGTTCTGTCTGTGTTGATGTTTGTTTGTGATACTTTGTACAGAAGCCCTGGGACATTACTAGAAGCCCTGAAAGAGGATTTTTCTGGTTGTCTGTTTACAGAAGTCCTGGAGGAGGGTTTTGGAGGTACTGGGACTTTACTGATGATTTGTGTTGAGTTCTCAGACCTTGTTTGTGGGTCTGTGTTGATTTCTATAGTGATGATTTGTGTTGAGTTCTCAGACCTTGTTGGTGGGTCTCTGTTGATTTCACAGGCAGATAGTGAATTGATGATGGTGCCGGCAATGTGTATTAATGTTGTTTTGGCTCTGTTAAGCTTTGTCTTCCCAGAAATAGGAACTGTGAAGGACTTGAGGGGGAATGGACACTGTGAGCATCAGTATGGAACGGGAACTGGACAAGGAATTGGAAGCTGCCTGCCTTCCCAGGTGATAGTTGTGTAGATTCAAGCAGGAGCTGGGACCATGGAAGAGGAACCATGGAAGCTGAGAGCCAGCCTAAAGTCAAGATGAAAAGATCTCTTTTTGGGTACCTGATGCTGACTGAGAAGATTATGATTTACTGTGACTTAGGGGTGAAGAACATTGACCTTTGTACTTTGTGTCCATTAAGGAGGCAAGCCTCCCTAAGGATGATTTAATTAAGGACTTACTAAATAATTGAGTTTACTAAATGATTGCACTTTGTTTAAAACTATGTGGCCACTTTGGTGAAAACTATGTGGCCATTTTAGTGATAAATTATGTCATAACATTGTGAAGGCTGTACTTTGATTTCTATGAATGTTTTGCCTTAATTTACTGCTGAATAAATAGAGTTCACTATACTATGTAATCAGAACCTTAAAGCTATTCACCGCAGCAGTCCTCTGGAAAGCTGCTCATGCTTGGCTTTACAAATGTTTAGTGTGAGGAAAATCAAGGAGTGAAGGAAGCTAGATAGGAGGATGCATAGGACAGGGGAGGGGAAAGAGGGATGTAAGGTGTAAGAAGATTGGAAAGGTTGGGTGAAACAATGCTATGGAGGCCTTCTAATGTAAAACTGGATTTAAAAATTTAATCCCAGAAGTAATAGGGAGCCAGTAGAGTTGATTGAATGGAAGGGATAGATATGATCAAGCTTGTACTCTGGAAAAATAAGTTAACATTTGAAGGGAATATCAGAGTACAGAGGGATTTGTGGCAGGGAGACCAAACAGAGAGTTATTGTAATAATTCAGGCATGAGGTGATGCATCATACCCCCAGTTTCTATGACAGATGACTTTTCTCTTTCATTGGGTGAGAATGATAGCTGTATAAATAATCAGAAACATACCTGAAGAGATCCATTTTCTTAGTCTTCAGAGGCACATATTTATATTTTCAAGGGAAATGACTCAATTCTCTTCTTAAAGAGTTAAAGTTCCTCTTAGTCTCTTTTTTCAGTGACTTATTTGCTAGACTTTTAAATTCTTCTTTATGTCCCACTCAGATCATTTCTGCTTCAATTTTAAGGCATTTCCCCCCTGTTCTGCTTTGGTCTTCAACATATTTCAGAGGTGACTGCTCATTATCTTTCCTATAAATAATACATTTGAAGTTACTGATTAAGGTTGAGTAGAATAAGTCTATTAAGCTAAGCCTACTCTTCTTTTCTGTGGCTTCCCAGACTTTCTCACCTTGTCATAGAGAGGCTATTACATGAAGAAACGTATTTTGAAAATAGCCATTTGATAGAGCACCCTGGGTGAAACTGGGAAAGTTCTATTACTTCTGTGTTTTCCAGGGACAAAACTCCCCCTGGGTCTGGCCCAGGACTTAAGCCTCAGTCAGCCTCTGTGTACTGTTATCTCAGAGTCTCAACACCAAGCAGCCAGAGATGTCCCTAGAAGGATTTGGGGGAATTAGGCCTGTGATTCCAGTGAAGGGTAGCATGAGCTGAATCCCTAATTCTCTGAGTGCCCTGATGAAAATGTAGCCTTAAGCTTTTACCAATTCTGCTAAACACATCTTTGATTAGGCTGGAAATGCAATTATTTTATAGTAATACTTTAAAGCCAGCTTGTAAGAATAGCAATGACCTTTTTTTCTCCTCCCAGTTTTTTTTAGAAGAAGTTTCCTGGAGATGACAATGAGATTTAATGGAGAAATATGGGCTTTCTTTTTGAATCTCAGCTCTGGGAAAAGATAGGGTGAATGTGTGTTTAGATATTTACAGCAGAGTAATTACAGCTTTATATATAGGAGTTTAGGTATAATAAAATGCTCTAAAATTATGAGACCCTCTCATTTCTTCTAGAAGATAACAGAATTGTACAAATAACTATGCAACCCCACTTAAAGAGGTAGTTTGTCTATTTATTTATTCATTGTTTGGCCATTCATTTTTCATTTGTTTATTGTTATTTTTTTTTTGTCTCTTTAAAGCTGAGTCTCTGTCATTTCTAGGCTGAATTTGTAAGGGTTGATCAGGGCCTTATCTCATTACTGATTATCCTGGGAACTTTGACTTGTTCTATTTCCAATCTGAGACAAATCACCCTTCCTTAGGCTAGAGAGTGGACTTCTGATCCTGGAGGCACACAATATTAATGTGAAAATTAATGCAAACATTTGATCATCATAATCCGCTACATCTTAGACTTCCTGAGCTCATGAGATCCAACAGCCTCAGTTACCCCTACATCAAGGATTATAATATGCACCACCTTACCTGACTAGTCAATTTAGGGTTGTTTTGTTTTGTTTGTGGTTTTTTTTGGCTTTTCCAGAGGGGGAAAGGCAGTGCAAGTGGGGTTAAGTGACTTACCCAAGGTCACACAGCTAGTAAGTATTAACTGTCTAAGGCTGGATTTGAAGTCAGGTCCTCATGACTCCAAGGCCTATTTGCCACACCACCTAGCCTCTTATCTTCAGTTTAGTTTTGCTGTTGTCTTTGTACAGGGTTGGTCACAATGGGATTTTGGGTCACTTTTTCACTTGATATTCACCAGATTCCTGCCTGCTGTTTTTCATGTGCCCCCATCACTGTTGGTAGAACAGCATTAGTAGAGATTCCTTAGTTGATCTGTGGTTTTACCATTCACAACATGTTCCTCCATGGTGGGAGAATGAAGATGGTGGGTGAGGGAGGATGAAGGCTGTCCTGTACCTTGTGCTGAATCCAGTAGAATCCAGTTCATAGTCATAAATTATTCATTTTGTATCCTTCTGTTTAGTGCTTCCATTAAAACAGAGGCATCAAATATGTAGGGTATGCAGCCTAGCCTGTGACACTCCCCAGTGCAACCAGAACCAGATTAAAATGCAATCGGAAAATATTTCACAAAATAAATAAAAGTACAATAAAACATAAACAACATCACATTTAAAAACTAAGTCAATAGGCTGCCTGAGGGGATCCATACGTATGGATTAATGCCCCCTTTCTCCTACTACCCTAAAGGGTTAATTTCATTCACTGTCTTGGCAGATTATATAATCACTTCTATATGGTTTCCATGAAGGGAAATTGACACATGTTGGCTCAGCAGTCTGCCCAAAACTGTCCACAACTTTACAGCATAGTCAGTTATTCTAAAAATGCATTTCCTTTACTTTTTTTTCTTCCTACCCCATATCTAATGCCATAGTCCTTTTCTCCAAAGGTGTTTGTAGTAGAAACTTTAGAGCCAGAAGGAATCTTAGAGGTCAATACAACTTGGAGGAAAGCATATTGCAATAAGAAGCAGAATAGTTTTCTTTTAGTCATGGCTCTGCCAATAACTGAAGATTCTATTATAACTATTGTCTTTCTTTCAGCTCATTTGTCCAATGCATCATTTTATAGAAAAGGAAATGGAGACCCAAAAAGCTGAACCATCTTTCCTAAGGTTACTCAACTGTTTATTGGCACAGCTAGGACTAGGTCCTAAGAAAGGCAGAATAATACAGGTGATATGACACTGGATTTGGAGTGAGGGGACATATTCAGATTATACCTCTGTCACATACTACCCATGCAACTTTGGAGGAGTCAGTAGACCTTTCTGTATCTCAGTTTCTTCATGTGTAAATCTATAAGACTGAAGTAGATGATCTCTAAGGACCCTTCCAGCTCTTAGTCTTTGATTCTGTTATACTCTTTCCCATGATTTGAACTGTTTCCTCAAGTCATAAAAGTGAATGGGGATATACCATCCCTCAACCAGCTAAGCCATTTGCAAGGTCAGAGAAATTGGGTGGAAAGAATTTGGGGTAAGAGTTTGTCCCAGAACTCAGTTAAGCTGAATTGAATGCCTAACTCCCTCCTGGCAAGCAGCAGAATGCAACGGGGCTGTCATCAGTAGATTTTCAAGAGTCCAGTGTTGGGTCCCTGGAAATCAAGCTATTAGTAACCACTTTGGGTCATGCCACTAGCTATTCAATTTCTGTTTGAGATGTTTTATTATTTATCAAGTGCAACATAATGTGACTTCCACAACTCTCTGAGCCCCAGGCCTGAAACCCCCAAATTATCTCTTTGAAATGATGTAGCTAAGTTGAACCCATTTAATTTAGTCTGGTTCTATTCATTTGCATAATAAGCATTTGCCTCATTTAGAGCTCATTGAGAATGTTCACTATCAGCTAGTGGCCAAATGAAGCACTTAGTCTCATGGAGTCTTCCCCACAGCCCCCATCTACTCAACTTGACACCGCCTTACAATTACAAGTCTAATCTTGATGCATTTAGTCTACACAGTGCTGAGACAGGCATTCAGTTCAGAGAAAATTGTTAGTCTGAATATTTGGTGACTTGGAGATGAAAAGGAAGCAAGACACACACACATCAAAAGCTATTTGATTTTGTTGTTTTAACTTTTGCATCTGGTTATGTAGATGTCTTCTTTATGTTATGCTTAGATTTTGGTATTGTATTGACAATAGTAGAATGGAAGTTCATTGAGGTCAGGAATTGTATCATGTTGTTGTTGTTTTTCCATATTCCTTCTATCAAGCATAGTGTCTTGAAAAGATGAGACACAATAAAAGTTTCTTGAACTGAAATTAATTTTATTACAGTCTTAATTCTCCTCTGGAATCCCTCTGTGGGCTACTTCCCTAACAATGCTCTTCCCTACTCAAAGATCTTTGATAACTTTCCATTTCATAAAGGATTAAGTTCAAATGCCTTAAGTTGTCATTAGAGATCCTCTGTGTTCTTACTCCAAAGTATTTTTCAAGTCTTATCTCCCATTTTCTCTCAATACTAAACCTTTCTTTTAACCTAACTGGACTACTTGTTATTCTCTGAACATACTGCATAATCTCCTCTCTGCTTATAGTGTGCTCCATCCCTTTTGTTGTCTTATAGGTCTAGTTAAATTTTGACTCCTCCAAGATATCTTCATTGATCACCCCAAAATGGAAGTGAATGCTAATTTCTTTTGCATTTCTATGACACTTTGTCCATGATGTTTGTCATATGTTGCTTTATATCAGACATGTTTGTGTAAATATTTCATCCTCCCCAAGTAGATTAAAATGTTGTTGAAATCATGGATGATACATTATTTATCTTTGGTCCCATTCACTGCCTTGTCCTAAGCAGATGCTGAGTAAATGTTGTGATTGAAGAAAAGTATAACATGATTAGGTGATTTTTCCTTTTTTCTTCCCTCCCTCCCTTCTTCCCTCCCTCCCTTCTTCCCTTCCTCCCTCCCTCCTTTACTCCCTCCTTCCTTTCCTCCCTCCCTTCCTATCTCCCTATTTCCCTCCCTCCCTCCCTCCCTCCCTTCCTTCTATCCTCCTTCCCTCCTCCTTCCCTCCTCACCAGTATTCTTTAATAGCAATACAGCATAGAGTTGTAGATAGAGAGCCAGCTTCCAGGGGCAGGAAGACTTAGATTCAAGCCCTGCCTCTGATACATACTGGCTATTTTATTAAGACCCTGGACAAGATAATTAAGTTTTTAGGGTCTCAAGTAAATGTCTAATATTGCACATTTTTTAACACTTGCCAGTACACATTGGTAGAAGAAGTTCCCTAAAAGAAACATTTTATACCAGTGAAATTACAGTTTCAGACAACTATGGTGTTTTGTCTGCCATTGTTATGTGATTGCAAACCATGGAATATTACAGCCTCCATAGAAATATTCACAATTTACACAAAGGATAATAGAGAAATACACAATTAACATGGGTAGGTTTTTAGCACATTGCCAATTAATTAAATAGTGTGTAAAATGTGGTATAAGATATATTATCAGACATATATATCCCTAGAAAATGAGTTTGGTCAGTTATATATTGAGAGCAGAGGGGATCTGATGGATTGCCTGTTTGTACTCATGAAACAGGTGAGAGTAATAGAAAAAAGACCTTTAACACTTTGGTTAAACCTCACTTTGTGGGTTTACTGGAAACTGTGAATAAGAGTTCCACAGATTGAGAGGACTGGAGGTGTTGCAATCAATACTGTGGGAGCAAGAACCCACACAGATGAGATCACAGATTCAATGAAATATTTTATGGTGTTATTCTTTCAATTTTAGTGCCATTTAGACTGTATTCTTTTTTAATAAGTTCCTTTGATATACAAGTTGCCAGACCACTTACTTGTGTAGATGCAGCCTAACTGTAATCACTAAAGCAATTTTACCAGAGTCAGAAAGCTAACTGAGAAGTGAGCCCATTGGTTCTCTTTCGTATTGTCTGATGCTTTGGAGACTGGAAAACTTTGGAGGTAACAGATTTATAAAACATTAGCCCCCCAAGCTTTCTGAGGCTCAATTTTGCCAGATGGTATATTGCATTTTGTGGGCATACTTGACAGAGTAGAGAATATTAATCAAAAGTGTAAAACATGCAAATGCCTCCTTTTTATTACTATTGTACTTCTCTTCTTTCTCTTCCCTCATAGATTTGGATAAAATATCTCCCCATGTTGGCAGCATTTGTCTTTGAAATGGAAATTCCTAGCGTGGCCAGACCCTATCTTCATTGTGACCTTGACATATTTAACTTATACTAAACATGTGGGTGTTATACAGAGACTCCATTCTCAAACCCCTGTTGATTAGGAGGTAAGTAGCACAAAGTATTCAGTTGTAAAGATATATTTAATTTAAGAAAATCAAGCTTGGTGTGTTGATTTCTGTTTTTGTTCAATAGTATCTTACCTTTTCCTATAGAGGACTTGTTAATACCGACCTCTCTTCCTTTGTGTGTGTGTCATTTTTTGTCACCAGTTCTGCCTACCCTGTTTTCATTTATAGTCATCATTCCACTCCTAACACGTCCTTCAAAGTCTAGTTCAAACTCACCTCTTTCAAGAAGTCTTCGTGACTCAATCTAATAACTCCCTTCCTCTGTTCTAGTTCAACTGATAGGTATTCATTGTGCACCACATTAGTTCTAACTTGAGAAACATTCTTCTAAAGGTATTTTGTGTGTGAGTATGTGTCTTTGTTATTTCCCACTGGGACTGTAAGCCTGTAAAAGAGCAAGGATTCTATTTTCTATTTATCTTGTAACCTCATTCTCATCTGTGCCACAATCCCTAATCCTTGCAACTATAAGTCCTTTCTTCTCCCCCATCTCTCACATTTTTATTTCTAAGCATATTATGACTTAAATTTTGAATGGAACTCTTTGTCATATCAATTAATAACTCTCAATAAGCATTTATTAATTGCCTAAATGACTATGTCAGATAGTAGAGATACAAATACAAAGAAGGGAGCAATCCCTATTTAGAGGTAGATTACAATGTAATGGAGGAGAAAATCAGTAAATATATGAGTTTAAATGTCTATATGCCAATACTACACTCATATATTCATTTATACAGTATAAATCTAAAGTGGATATACAAAAATGTGTACAAAGCAGTTTAATACAAGGTAGTTTGAGAGGGAAAGCAGTAGCAATTTGGGGCTATCACAAAAAGGTTTGTGCAGAAGATGAGTGTGAATTGCATCAGGAAAGGAAAGAAATTATAAGCAAAAAAGAGAAAAGAAAAGAAGAGAGTCTAGAATAAGACCTTTGGGAAAATCCACAGTTAGAGAGTGTGCCCTAGGTGAGAAGGTAAGCACCCTGAAAGTATGAGTTATCTCTTGTTATATCTATCTTTATTTAAAAAAAATAAATTAATTTATTTTCTTGTTTGCATCATTCATTTCCATAAGATTTTGAGTTATAATTTTTCTCCCCATCTTTCCCCTA
>CM053582.1:493591142-493645453 GCA_028627135.1 Pseudochirops cupreus
ATATAGTCACATATTTGATCTTGTCATTACTCACAAATGTTGCACTTCCATGACTGAAAAATCTGAAGTTGCTATATCTGATCATAACTTCCTCCTATTCCATTTCTTCCTCTGCTTACTCCTTCTAAATTTATTCTTCATCCATACTATGAATTCTAATCCCACCAACTGTAATATTTTAGCAGGTCATCACTCCTACTTTGACTTCTATAGCCTACTACCCACATTACTATAAATGGAACCTTTTACTTACTGGGCCTCAATTTCCTCACCTATAAAGCTGAAGTAATACTACCTATTATATCTTTCCCATGAGGCCTTTGTGAGAATTGAGTGAGATACATGTAAAGCTCTTCTATCTAACTTCCCATCTTGCTGTGGAATATTAATGCCAACTTTCATTCTTTATGTTACTTATTTCTTCACCTGTTCTCCATCTACAACATAAGAAGTATTATCTGTGTAATTGTTATTATATGAATAGCTATATGTTTCAGAAAGAGGACCTTCCAGCTGCCTGAGTGAATGTATCAAGTTCCTTCCTGTCAAATGGTGTCAAGAGGCCTGATGCCAAAAAAATAAAAAAAATGACTGACCAAGGATGAAAGAGTGGCATATCATTCCGGCGATCAAAGATGGGTTCTGATTCATCCCTGATACTGGGATGGAATAGAAGATAAATAGCCTTCCTGAACAGGAGAACCTGCTAAGACGAGAGAGAAAGAGAAAAGGCGGGGGGGGGATAGCTCTTTTGAGTGTAATAAAAGAAATTTAAACAAATTTAGGCTTGAAGTTAGGATAAACTTCCCAACAATCTGAACTAACACAAAGTAAAATGGGCTCCTTGGAGGTGATGGATTCCTTTTTCACTGGGAGTCTTCATGCAGAAACTGGATAATCACTTATAATTTATGCTATGGTAGGGTATACTTTGTAGATAGGTTGCACTACATATGGGTCAACAAAGTCCCTTCCAGTTATAAATCCTCTGTGTGTGTGTGTGTGTGCGTGTGTGTGTATCCTTCCAAAATCAGTCCTAGATATGGTATCTATCTGGGATTTCTCAAAAAGTTCAATGAGTAATAAACTTATTCTTATATCTAAGTAATATTAATATGTAAGTAATATTTCTACATAGTATCATATAAGTTAAAATAAAATAATATACTTTATATAACATATAATGTACTATGTGTTATTAATAATATAATAGCAATACATAAGTAATAATGTGATAGAATAACATAATGGTAACATAATTAATATTCACATATATTTAATATATGATGATAATATATAAGTAAAAGTAATAAAGCTATTTAGATATAATTCTGGAACTTTTTTGCATGAGTCTGGGCTTCTACATAGTGTGTGGAGATGTCCATCAACCAAAATATGTAAATTATTATGCAACTTGGAGCAATGGGCACATTAAATTGGGAATGGTAACTTATGGGAATACAATAGGGTAGGGAAACTTAAGCTCAGTAATGGATGCAGCCAAATAGCAAGCGATGGCTCCATGGCTTTTCTCAGCTTCACCCAACTATGCCTAGGAAAGAACTAACTCATTCAAGGCATTCCTGGATGTTCTAAACACAGATTGGAATGGAGAATGGTTTTAGGGTATAGTCCAAAGTAGACTGGTATAAAATGAAAACTGCCTAATTTTCAAAAATATCTTCCATAACAGACCAGCAGAGAACTGACTCTGGATAACGGTAAGGATGATATAAAAGAAAGCTGTAGTGAACAGACTATGAGATAACAAAAAGCTGGCAAAATGCCTTCCAAAAGCAAATTAACATCTACAATGCCAAACCACACCAGGTCCGTCTTCTAGGGTTTGTCTATGTACTTGGATATAAATCTTTATTTTTCCATCTCCTTCCATGATGATGTAGAGGAAGGATGGAATAGTCTGGAACCTCCTCTAAGTACCCATTGCATGCTGGATTCTCCTCTGAAATGCTGTGGTGGGAAGCAGATCAAAGTTACCAGGATATTGTGCATGCATTGTATCTGGAGGAAAAGGGTAGCCACTACAGTAGATATGATACGAGTTCCAGTGTTCATGATGGTTCGCACCAATCTCCATTGTACTGTCAGGTGCATATGCTACACAGGGGACTCTAACTTGTGATAAGGAAATTATAACTTCCACTGTAGGAAGATATGAGGGGATTAGGCCCTGAATAATAATTTTGTTGCTGTCTCCTAGCTAGAGAAATAGCCCAATGATTTTTATCTAGCCCTATCTCTCTTTGGAGTGAGTTTGTAGTTGTCCCAGAGGAAAGGAGATTGCAAATTCCCATCCATGTCCACACCCATCTAGAAGAACAAATGAATCCTTAAATTAAGCCAGTCCCTCCAAAACAATTCTTCCAACCTCTGAGTTTATCTTATCTAGTCTAATAGGTGTAAGTGGAAAGGTGTCTGCCACAGTATGAAATCATAGGGACATATCTTCGAGAAAATATAATACCCATTCTTATTTTTTCAGGGAATATGATTTTTTAATAAATTATTTATTTTTAGTTTTCAACATTCACTTCCATAAGTTTTAAATGTCTCCACCTCCTTCCCCTTTGTCCCTCCACAAGATAGCATACTATCCAGTATATGTTCTACATATACATTCTTATTAACATATTTTCATATTAGTCACGTTCTATAGAAGAATTAGAACAAATGGGAGGAAACATGAGAGAGAAAAACAAAACAAAAAAGAGAGCAAATGGTATGTTACGATCTGCATTCAGATTCCATATTTCTTTCTCTGGATGTGCATGTCAATTTCCTTCTTAAGTCTTTTGGAAATGTTTTAGGGCCTTGCATTGCTGAGAAGAGCAAAATCTATCAAAGTCAGTCATTGCACAATGTAACTATTACCGTATATAATGTTCTCCTAGTTCTGCTCATTTCACTCAGCATCAGTTCAAGGAAGTCTTTCCAAGTTTTCCTGAAGTCTACCTGTTCATCATTTCTTATAGCACAATACAATTCCATTACATTCATATAACCACAATTTGTTAGACCACTCCCCAATTGAGGGGTATCCCCTCAATTTCCAATTATTGGCCACCCCCCAAAAATAGCTGTTATAAATATTTTTTGGTCATGTGGGTCCTTTTCCCATTTTTATGATCTCTTTGGGATACAACCCTAGAAATGGTATTGCTGGGTCAAAGAGTATGCCCACTTTTGAATCTTTATTGGACATAATTCCAAATTGCTCTCCAGAATGGTTGGATCAGTTCACAACTCCACCAATGATGCATTAGTGTTCCAATTTTCCCACATCTTTGCTAACATTTATCATTTTCCTGCTTTGTCATGTTAGCCAAACTGATAGGTTTGATGTGGTACCTCAGATTTTCTTTGATTTGCATTTCTCTAATCAATAGTGATTTAGAGCATTTTTTTTATGTGACTATATATAACTTTAATTTCTTCCTCTGAAAACTGCCTTTTCATATCCTTTGACCATTTATCAATTAGGGAATGACTTGTGTTCTTATAAATTTAACTTAGTTCTCTCTATATTTTAAAAATGAGGCCCTTATCTGAGACATTGGTAAAAATTCTTTCCCAGTTTACTGCTTTCCTCCTAATCTTGGTTGAATTGATTTTGTATAAAAAACTTTTCAATTTAATGCAATCAAAATCATCCATTTTGTATTTCATACTGTTCTCTATCTCTTGTTTGGTCATAAGTTCCTCCATTCTCCATATATCTGGCAGATAAACTATTCCTTGCTCTTCTAATTTGCTTATACAATCAACCTTTATATCTAAATTTGTACCCATTTGGCCTTTATTTTGGTATACAGTATAAGATGCTGGTCTATGCCCAGTTTCTGCCATACTATTTTGCAATTTTCCGGAAACTTTAGTCTTAGGGTTTATCACATAGTAGGTTAGTATAGTCATTAGCTACTCTGTCTTGTGTACCTAACCTATTTCACTGATCCATCCCACTGTTTCTTAACCAGTACCAAGTAGTTTTGGTGATTGCTGCTTTGCAATACAATTTAAAGTCTGGTATAGCTAGGCCACCTTCTCTACCCTTTCTTTTCACTAATTCCCTTGATATTCTAGACCTTTTGCTCTTCTAGATTAATTTTGTTATTCTTTTCTAGCTCTATAAAATAAATTTTGGTAGTTAGATTGTTATGACACTGAATAAGTAAATTGATATAGGTAGAATTCTCATTTTCATCATATTAGCTAGGCCTACCCACAAGCAACTGATATTTTCCCAATTATTTAGATCTGACTTTAGTTTTGTGAGAATACCCATTTCTATTTTTTAAAATGCAAAAAAATAAAGGAATAGAGACTTTCTGAAAATGATAAATAGTATCTATCTAAAACTAAGAGCAAACATTGTGTAACAAAGATAAACATAAAACCTTCCCAATAAGGTCAGGGTTGAAGCATGAATGCCCATTATCACCTTCATTCAATATTATAATAAATATGTTATGAGAAAAAGAAGTTGAAGGAATAAACAGACAATGAGGAAACAAAACTATCACTCTTTGCAGATGGATGATGGTATACTTAGAGAATCACTAACTAAAAACTTACTTGAAACTATGAAAAATGTTAGCAAAGTTGCAGGATATAAAATAAATCCATATAAATGATCAGTATTTCTTTATCACTAACAAAAGAGATAAAAAGAGAGATTCCATTTAAATAACTGTAGACAGGGACTATAAGAACACAATTACAAAACACTTTTTACATGCAAAAAAAATGATGTAAACTAGGGCTGCTTATTTTTTTTTTCGCATTTGTAATCCTGTTTAAGAAATGCTAAATGACTGGAAAAATGTTAATTGTTCATGGGTAGGTGGAGTCAATATAATAAAAATCACAATTCTACCTAAATTAATTCACTCATTCAGTGTCAAACTACAAAGAAATTATTTTACATAAGAAAAAAATAATAACACTCATCTGGAAGAACAAAAGTCAAAAATATCATGGGACACCATGAAAACAACATGAAGGAAGTCAGTCTAACGGTAAGAGATCACAAACAGTATTATAAAGTGATAACCATCAACACCAGACATTTAGATTGCACAGTGAATAGATCATCAGGGCTGGAATCAGGAAGATTCATCTTCCTAAGTTCCAATCTGACTCCAGACACATTTTTGTGATGCTAGGCAAGTCACTTAATCCCATTTGCCTCAGTTTTCTCATGAAGAAAATGGCAAACTCTCCAGTATCTTTGCCAAGAAAACCCAAAATAGAATCACAAAAAATCAAACTTGACTGAAAACAACTTGACAACAACATAACAATAACAACAGGAATCATCAAAACAGTTAAGTATCGGCTGAGAAATAGATTGGTGGCTAAGTATTAAAGATTAGGTACACAATACATATTAGCAAATAATCATAGTAATCTAGTATTTGATAAACCCAAAGATCCAAGCTTTGGTGACAATTTGAAAAAATTGCTGGCCAAACTAGAAAGTAGTTTGGCAGAAACTAGTTATAGACAAACACATTACACCATATACCAAGATAAAGTCAAAATAGGTACATGACTTTTTTGAAAATTTTAATATTTTATTCTTTTCCAATTCCATGCAAAAATTTTTTTTTCAAATTTTTGAGTTCTATATGCTCTCTCTCCTATCTTCCCATTCTTTCCTTGAAAAGGCAAAAAAAATTGATATAGATTATACATGCTTAGTCATGTAAAACGTATTTCTATATTATCCAGGTTGCAAAAGAAAACACTAGGGAAAAAATAAAAACAAGGGAAAAAAGAAAGTAAATCAAAAGTATGCCTCACAGCATTCAAACTCTATCAGTTTTTTCTCTGGAGGTGAATAGCATTTTCATCATACATCCTTCAGGTTTGTCTTGGATCATTGTACTACTGAGAATGGTTAAATGATTCAACTGATCATCATACAGAATTGTTGTTACTGTGTACACTGTTCTCATTCTCCTTGACTTTGCATAAGTTGATATGTCTTCCTAGGTTTTTTCTAAAATGATCTTGTTCACTATTTCTCATAGCAAAATAATATTCCATCATAATCACATACCACAACTTGTTTAGTCATTTCCAAATTAATAGGCATTCCCTCAATTTCCAATTCCTTGTCACCCCAAAAAGAGTTGCTATAAATATTATCATACATATTGGTCCCTTTCCTTTAAAAAGAAAAATCTCTTCAGAATACAAACAGTAGTGGTAGTATTTCTGGATCAAAGGGTATTCGCAGTTTTATAGCTCTTTGGATATCGCTCCAAATTGCTCACCAGAGGGGCTGGATCACTTTACAATCCTACCAACAATGTATTAGTGTCCCAATTTTTCCACGTTCTCTCCAGATTTTCTCATTTTCCTTTCCTCCCAAGGTTAACCGATCTAATAGATGTGAAGTGGTGTCTCAGAGTTCTTCATTTGCATTTCTTTAACCCAGTGGTTCTCAACCTTCCTAATGCCACTATCCTTTAATACTCATATGTGGGCATATCTGCATGTGGGCAGACCCACCTGGAGATGGATAGAGGAGCAGTGTCTTGGTTCCTAAGACCATCAGAAATATGTGTTTTCCCATGGTCTTAGGTGACCTCTGTGACCCCTGTGAAAGGGTCCTTTGACCCCCAAAGGGGTCACGACCAACAGGTTGAGAACTGCTGCTCTAACCAATAGTGATTTAGAATATTTTTATAATATGACTATAGATAGCTTTGACTTATTCTTCTGAAAACTGCCTATTCATATGCTTTGACCATTTATCAATTAGAGAATGACTTTCATTCTTATAAATTTAACTCAGTTCTTTATATATTTGAGAAATGAGGCTTGTAACAAAGAAACTTGTCATAAGAATATTCAGTCTTCTGCTTTCCTTCTAATATTGGCTGGATTGTTTTTGTTTGTACAAAAAAAAAACCTTTTAATTTAGTGCAATTAAAATAATCCACAAATTTATATCCACATGCTCTTTATCTTTTTGTTTTGTTTATCTGGTCAGAAATTCTTTGTTTATCCATAAATCTGACAGGTAAACTATCCCTTCCTCCTCTGATTTTCTTATAATAGCACCCTTTATGTCTAGATCATATACCCATTTTGAGCTTATCTTGGTATGTGTTGTGAGACATTGATCTATATCTACGTTCTGCCATACTGGTTTTCAATTTTCCTGCTAATTTTTGCTGAATAGAGAGTTCTTGTTCCCAAACCTTAGATCTTTACATCTATCAAACAGTAAATTACTAAGGTCATTTTCTACTGTGTTTTGTGTTCCTAATCTATTCCACTGATTCATAACTCAGTCAGTACAAGACTGTTTTGATGATTACCACTTTGTAATACTACTTAAGATCTGGCACTGCTAGACTTTCTTTCTTCATTTTTTTTTATTGATTCCCTTGATATTCTTCATCTTTTTTATTCCACATAATGTTTTAAAATTATTTTTTCTAGCTCTATAAAATAATATTTGGTGGTTTGGTTAGTATGGAATTAAATAATAAATTAACTTTTGTAGACTTGTCATTTTTATTATATTAGCTTGGGCTACCCATAAGCAATTAATATTTCTACAATAGTTCAGATACGACTTTATTTGTGTGAAAAGTGTTTTGTAATTTTGTTCATATAGTTCCTGGGTTTGTATGAGAAGGTAGGTACTCAAGTATTTTATATCATATACAGTTACTTTAAATGGAATTTCTCCTTTAATCTCTTGCTGCAGGGCATTATTGGTAATATATAGAGAAGCTGAAGATTTATGCAGGTTTATTTAAGTAAAGAAAGTTTGCTAAATTGTTCATTAGTTTTAGTGATTTTAGTTGACTCTCTAGGATTCTCTAAGTATGGCATCATATCCTCTGCAACATGGGATAGTTTTGTTTCCTCAATTTCTGTGTTCATTCCTTCAATTTTTTTTCTTGTCTTATTGCTATAGCTATTATTTGTTGTTCTCGTTGTTGTTTGTCCTTCATTCTCAAAGAGGACTATGCCATCAGGAAAATGATGCCATGACTTGCAAGTGACTTGTATTTAAGTGAGGCACGACTGTGCAAAGTCACCAGTCTCACTCTTTGCTCCAGAACCATCTGAATCTATTGGGAAGATATAGATCAGGATGACTAGAGATGGCCCCAGAAGCTGTGGGAGACCTTCACCTTTTTAAATTAATGTCCTTCCCAGGTCTCAGTCTGACTGAGACAATATGAAGTCTGTGATTAAGGCTAGGTAAGAAATGAGGTGAAGGGTGGTCTCTTTTACCTTATTGAAATAAATAAATAAATAAACACGGGAGGGGAAAACCCTCAGGATTTCTGGCCAAAACAGAAATGATTGCCATTTACACTCACTCTGAGCCATCAGGGCTCAAACCATGACCAAGTGATGCTTGACTAGGACCTATTTTTGGCCAATCTATGAAACTCAGTGATTTGGGTTTAAGGCATGATTCTAGAGCACCAGCTCTGGAATCAGGAGGACCTGAGTTCAGATTCGGCCTCAGACAGTTGACACACTTACTAGCCGTGTGACTTTGGGCAAGTCACTTAACCCCAACTGCCCTCCAAAAAGCAAAAAAAAAAAAATCTAGCTAGTGAACCCCAGGATACCTTATGAGGTTTCAGCAGTCAAAATTTACATTCCTTTGGGAAGAATACACACAGGTAAGTATATGATACACTATGTAGACTGAGGGAGATGAGGGAGAGAAAGAGGGAAGGAGCAGAGGAAGGAAGGAAGGAAGGAAGGAAGGAAGGAAGGAAGGAAGGAAGGAAGGAAGGAAGGAAGGAAGGAAAGGAGACAAGAATATCTAGGCATCTTCCAATTTTGGTCTGTGTAACACTTTCAAGAGGCCTTAGGATGAAATGCAAAAACCAGAGTTTGGAGTTTCCTAAAGGAAATTTGCCAAAGTTAAATAATCCTAAACTATTTTGTCAATTTACTATAGTTCACCTATATCAACTTCCAAAAGGTAATGACCAGGGCTCCCATGATGTTCCCCGACTGGCACATTCTACCTTCACACAGAAACCATAATTGGTATATCCTTACCAAAATTAGTGTCAATACAGGTTCTATATTCATCAAAGATAATTCATATTCTCTTTCTGGCTACTTACTGATCCCCCTAAAAACTTGCAAGCAAGAAATCCAATCTACAAATTCCCCTATAATGGTAAGAGATGACTTTCATAGACTCAGCTCTTCTTAGCAATGTGAGGATCTAAGACAACTCCAAAAGACTCATGATTAAAAATGCTATCCACATCCAGAAAAAGAAGTGTGGAATATAAATGCACAATGATGAAATTATTCTCTCTTCGCCCTGCTTCTCTCTCTTCTTTCTCATGGTTTCTCCCATTGGTTTTAATTCTTCTTTACAACATGACTAATGTGAAAATAGGTTTAATATGAATGTATATGTAAAGCCTATATCAAATTACATGGCCTTTTGGAGTGGGGGGAGGAGAGAGATGGGGAAAAAATTTGGAACTCAAAATCTTATGGAAGTGAATATTGAAAATTAAAAATAAACAACACAGCCCAGCACTACAGAGACAGATGCCTCTGAGACAAGCCCTGCCAAGACAGACCCCAACACAGATGCCACTGAGACAGGCCCCGCCCATGCAGCACAGCCTGCTGATCTACCAACCACAAGGCCCATTTCCAGGTTTATCACCACAGGGCTGTGATTGGACGAAGCTGGGTAAGAGACCAAGGCAGAGCCCACAGCAGAGGCAGCAGCTACTCCTAGGACTACTCATCCAAAGCCTGGAAATTAAAAAAAAACCTATCTGAACTTTCAGGGACCAAGATAGCAAAGTGAACCTCAGCTGCTCCAATCCCCTCCTCTCGCCTGAAAAAACAGTAATTATTGCCCCAGAGGAAAATTTTAAGCAGTAAAAGCTTAGGAACGCTGGAGGAAGGGCATGGCTAAGGTTCAGCCTCAAAATTGGAAGAAAGAAGGCTACAAAGACAAAGACAAAGATTCTGGAATCCTATTACAGTGAGAAGGAGGAATCAAACTCAGAAAGATAAAGTATTGACTCCACACCTGCAGCTGAAGCCTTAACAGAGACTATGACCTTGTCTCAGGCACAGAAAGCATCCCTAGATGAGTTCAAAAAGAACTTTGAAATCCAGCTTAGAGAAGTAGAAGATAAAATCAACACTTCTTATAAAAACAAAATTGCAAAATTAGAAAAACATTACAATGAAGAGAACAGCTCCTTAAAAAGGAAAATGTGTGAACTAAAAATGAAATATGAGCATATGGAAAAGGAGCTTCAAAAACTAACTGAGGAGAATAATTCACTAAAAACTAGAATCAAACAAATAGAAGTCAATGATTATATGAGGAACCAGGAATCAGCCAAACAAAATGTCAAAACTGAAAAATTACAAAAAGAGGTAAAATATCTCAATGGAAAAATAACTGACCTGGAAAACAGATCCAGGAGAGACAATCTGAGAATCATTGATCTACCAGAAAATCATGATGAAAAATGAGCCTGGACAATATCTTCCAAGAGCTCATCAAGGAAAACTGCCCTGAGATACTAGAACCAGAGACTAAAATAGAAATCGGGAGAATCAACCAGATGCCTCCTGAAAGAAATCCCAAATTGAAAAGTCCATGAAATGTTGTGGCCAAACTCTAGAACTATCAGGTAAAGGAGAAAATACTACAAGCAGCCCAAAAGAAACAATTCATTGTTTTGACGATTGCACAGGATCTGGCAGCCTCAATGTTAAGAGATTGGAGGAACTAGAACATGATTTTTCGCAAGGCAAAAGAGCTCAGGCTACAACCAAGGATCACCTATCCAGCGAGACTGAGCATAATCTACCTGGCAAGGAGATGGACATTCAGTGACATAACAAAATTCCAGACCTTCCTGATGGAAAAAACAGAGCTCAATGGAAAATTCAACCTCCAATTACAAGACCTGGAAAAGACATAGAAAAGTAAATAAGGAAAAAACACACACACATAACTTGTTATTTAACAAAAGCAAACTGTTTACATCCCTCTATGGGAAGCTGATGCCTGTTAATATCATGAACTCTATACCTACAGCAACATTGAAAAGGGATATAGATAGATGGAGGGTATGGATACAAATTGTGCAAAATGAGGATGAAAATCCTTATTAAGGGACTGCAATGGAAGAAGAGGAAAGAATGAAGCAGAAAGGGGTAAATTATGCTACACAAAGAGTCATAAAAACAATATAGTAGAGGGAAAGAAAAGAGGAAGGTGACCATTATATGAGCTTTTCCCTCACTGGTTCTGGTACAAGGAGGGAATAACACAACCAGTTAAATATAAGACTCTATTGAGAAGAGACACAAAATTCATCATAATAGAGGGAAAGAAGGTAAGGAGAGGAGCACTGCATGAGATCTATTCTCATCAATTTTTGTTTGAGGAAGAAATAACATACAATATTGAGTATAAAAATCAATCATATCCTATAGGCAATAGGAGGACAGAAGAGCCAAGAAGGGCATGGGGGGTTAGAAGGGAGGGAAGAAGTAGTAAGGGAGAAGGGTAAGAAAAGGGAGTGAGGGAGGTATGGAGGGAAGACTGAGGGAGGCAGCGGTCAAAAGGAAAACTCTTAAGAAGGGGAAGGGAGAAGGGGAAAAATAAAAGCATAAACAATGGAGGGAATAGGATGGAGGGAAAGACACAGATAGTACTCATAACTGTGAATGTGAATGGGATAAACTCTCCCATAAAATGGAGGCAGATAGCAGAATGGATTAAAAGCCATAATCCTACAATGTGTTGTTTATAAGAAACACATCTGAAACAGGGGGATACATGCAGATTAAAGGCAAAAGGCTGGAGTAAAATATATCATGCCTCAGCTAAAGTAAAAAAACAGGGGTAGCAATCCTTATCTCAGACAAAGCAAAAGCAAAAATAGATCTAATTAAAAGAGATAAAGGAGGAAACTATATCCTGCTCAAAGGCACCATCAAAAATGAGGCAATATCATTACTAAACATTTATGCACCAAGTACAGCATCTATATTACTAAAGGAGAAATTAAGGATGATAGAGGAAGAAATAGATACCAAAACTATACTAGTGGGGGATCTCAATCCCTCTCTGAACTTGATAAATCTAACTTCAAAATAAACAAGAATGAAGTTAAGGAGGCAAATAGAATTTTAGAGAGGCTAGATATGATATGTATGTGGAAAAAAAACTGAATGGGGATAAAAAGGAATATGCCTTCTTCTCAACAGTACAAGGCACATACACAAAAATGGACCATGTACTTGGGCATAAAAACCTCACAATTCAGTGCAGAAAGGCAGAAATATTAAATGCATCATTCTCAGATGATGATGCAATTTAAAAAAATGCAATAAAAGGCCATGGAAAGATGGACGAAAAACTAATTGGAAACTATTTTAATTTTAAATTTTAAAAATTTAATCCTAAAGAATGAGTGGGTCAAACAAGAAATTATAGAAACGATCAGTAACTTCATTCAAGAGAATGACAATAATGAAGACATCACACCAAAACTTGTGGGATGCAGCAAAGGCAGTTCTTACAGGAAGTTTTATATCCCTGAATGCATACATGAAAAAATTAGAGAAAATCGAGGTCAATGAACTGGGCGTGCAATTGAAAAAGCTAGAAAAAGAACAAATTGAAAATCTTCAATTGAATACTAAATCAGAAATAATGAAAACCAAAGGAGAGATTAATAAAATTGAAATTGAGAAAACTATCAAACTTATAAATAAAACTAAGAGTTGGTTTTATGAAAAAAACAATAAAATTGTTAGACCCTTAGTGGATGTGATAAAAAAAAAAGAAGAAAACCAAATTTCAAGTATCAACAATGAAAAGGGTAAATCTACCTCCAATGAAGAGGAAATTAAAACAATAATTAGGAATTATTTTGCCCAATTGTATGCACATACATTTGACAATCTTAGTGAAATGGATGAATATTTACAAAAACATAAGTTGCCCAGACTAACTGAAGAGGAAGTAAATTATTTAAATAACCCCATCTCAGAAAAAGAAATTGAGCAAGCTATCAGAGAACTCCCTAGGAAAAAAGCTCCAGGACCTGATGGATTTACTAGTGAATTCTATCAAACATTTAAAGATCAGTTTATCCCAATACTCTACAAACTATTTGGGAAAAATGGTGAGGAAGGAGTCCTACCATACTCTTTTTATGGCACAAATATGGTACTGATACCTAAATCAGGGTGAGACAAAACAGAGAAAGAAAATTATAGACCAATCTTCCTCATAAATATAGATGCAAAAATTTTAAATAAAATATTCGCAAAAAGACTACAGCAACTTATCACAAGAATAAGACATTTTGATCTGGTTGGACTTATTCTAGGAATGCAATGATGGTTCAATATTTGGAAAACCATCAGTATCATAGATCATTTCAACAATAAAACTGGCAGAAATCATATGATTATCTTAATAGATGCAGAAAAAACTTTTGACAAAATACAATATCCAGTCCTATTAAAAATACTAGAAAGTATAGGAATAAATGGAGTTTTCCTTAGAATAATAGGTAGCATCTACTTAAAGCCATCAGCAAGTATTATATGGAATGGGGATAAAATAAAAGCATTTCCAATATGATCAGGGGTGAAACAAGGATGTCCACTATCACTCTTCTTATTCAATCTGGTACTAGAAATGTTAGCAATAGCAATTAGAAAAGAAAAAGGAATCAAATTAGGCAAAGAAGAGACTAAGATCTCACTCTTTGCAGATGACATGATGATATACTTGGAGAACCCTAGAGAATCAAGTAAAAAAAAACTTCTTGAGACAATAAATAAATTTAGCAAAGTTGCAGGATATAAAACAAACCCACATAAATCCTCAGCAATCCTATATATTTCCAATAAAGTCCAACAGCAAGAGATAGTAAGAGAAACCCCATTTAAAGTTATGGTAGACATTATAAAATATTTGGGAATTTACCTGCCAAAACAAACTCAGTATCTTTATGAAGACAACTACAAAACACTTTTCACACATATAAAATCAGATTTAACTAATTGGAAAAACATCAATTGCTCATGACTAGGTGGGTCAAGCTAATGTAATAAAAATGACAATTTTTCCTAAATTAAATTACATATTTAGTGTCACACCAATCAATCTACCAAAAAATTACTTTATAGAACTAGAAAAAATAGTGACAAAATTCATTTGGAAAAACGAAAGGTTCAGAATATCAAGGCAATTAATGAAAAGAAATGCTAGAGGAGGTGGCCTAGCCGTACCAGATTTTAATCTCTATTTTAAAGCAGCAGTCATCAAAACTACTTGGCACTGACTAAGGAATAGAGTAGTGGATCAATGGAATAGATTGGGTACAAAAGACTTAGTAGTCAATGATTACAGTAATATACTGTTTGATAAGCCCAAAGACCCCAGTTTTTGGGATAAGAACTCACTATTTCACAAAAACTGCTGGGGAAATTGGAATATAGTATGGCAGAAACTGTGCATAGACCATCATCTAACGCCGTACACCAAAGTCAAGTCTAAATGGGTGCACAATCTAGGTATAAAGGCTGATACTGTAAGTAATCTGGGGAAGCAAGGAATAGGTAACCTGTCATATTAATGGAGTAGGGAACACTTTATGACCAAAGAAGAGTTAGATAGCATTGTAAAATGCAAAATGGATAATCTTAATTACATTAAATTGAAAAGTTTCTGTACAAACAAAGCCAATGTAACCAAGATTAAGAGGGCAGTGGGAAATTGGGAAAGAATTTTTACAACCAGTGTCACTGATAAAGGCCTCATTTCTAAAATATACAGGGAATTAAGTAAAATCTATGAGAATACTAATCATTCCCCTATTGACAAATGGTCAAAGGCTATGAACAGGCAATTCTCAGAGGCAGAAATTAAAGATATCTATAAGTATATGAAAAAATGCTCTAAATCACTATTGATTAGAGAAATGCAAATCAAAACAACTTTTAGGCACCCCATCTCACCAGTCAGATTGGCTTAGATGACAAAACAAGAAATGAGAAATGCTGGAGAGGATGTGGAAAAATTGGAACACTAATGCATTGTTGGTGGAGCTGTGAACTGATACAGCCATTCTAGAGAGTAATCTGGAACTACGCCCAAAGGGCTATAAATAATTGCACACCCTTTAACCCAGTAATACCACTTCTGGAGTTGTATCCCAAAGAGTTCATAGAAGTGGGAAGAAGACCCATATATACAAAAATATTTATTGCAGCTTTCTTTGTGATGTCAAAAAAACTGCAAATTAAGCAGATGTCTATCAATTGGGGAATGGCTAAACAAGTTGTGGTATATGAATGTAATGGAATATTATTGTGGTATAAGAAATGGCGGGGAGATAGTCTTCATATTCACCTGGAGAGGCTTATACAAACTGATGCTAAGTGAAAAGAGCAGAACCAGGAAAAATTTGTACACAATCACAGACACATCGTATGTGTGACGACCAACTTTGATGAACTGGATTCTTCTCAGTAACACACAGTTATAAATCAACTCTACAAGTCTCAGGATGGAAGGAGATGTCTACATTCAGAGAAAGATCTAGAAAGAACCGAGTTTAAATGGAGACTGAAGCAATCTACATGCTATCGTTCTTTTCCATGTTTGGTTTTGTTTCTTCTTTCCCATTGTTCACTCCATTGGTTACAACCCTTCTATACAACCAGACTAATGTCCAATATGAAAGTATTTGCAGATCCTGTATTTGATTGCATGACGCCATGGAGGGGGTGGAGTGAGGGAGGGGAGAAAATTTGAAACTCAAGGGATTATGGAACTGAATCTTGTAAACGAAAAGTAAGTAAACAAATCAATTAAAAAACTATTGGGACAATTCCAAAAAAAGAAAAAGAAAATTAAAAATAAATATATTTTAAAATAAATAAAATAAAATAAATAGTAGGAGATGAGGGAGAACATTTGCATTTGTCTTTCCCTCACTCCCCCTGCATTCTTCAAAGACCTAACAACTTCATTTTTTCCTATGCCCAGAGTCTCTTCTTTTTGTCCTCAAAATAATGTAGGACTGGTATTATTATTCATCTCATTATGTAAGTTAAGAAAGGAAGAGGGATTCAACCTACCTCTTAAGAATTTTGGAATTGATTGTACAATATAGGAACCCCTGACCAACACCCATGGCATGCCCTCATCCAAGAATGTTCTGTGTTCTGTGAGTAAAGCAGAATTGAAGTTGAACAAAAGAAATGCATCACGTGCAAATTTAGAGAATCCACCCAAAATGTTCACATGGACTACTTGTGCCCAAAGAAATATAAATTTTGATTGCTGAAAACTCACAATATATCCTGGGATTTCCTGGCTAGATCTCTTTCTTAAGGATTGTGCCTTAAACCCAAATCATTTGACTCTCATAGTTTGCCCAACAAGAGGTCCCATCCCAAAACTCACTCGGTCATTGTTTGGGCCCTGTTGGCTCAGAATAAACATAAACAGCAATTGTTTCTGGGTTTTTTTACTGGGTAAAAGAGGCCATTCTTTGCCTCATTTCATACCTAACCTTAATTCACTGAATGGGAGCTGTTTCAGTCAAACTGAGACCTAGGAAAGACATTAACTTAAAAAAGGCCAAGGTGTCCCACTGCATCTGTGGCCATCTCCAGTGATCCTGATCTATATATTGCCACTGGACTCAGATGGTTCCAGAGGAGAGAGTAATGCTGACAAGTTTGCACAGTCCTCCCTCACTATCATTTCTAGTACAATATTGAATAGTGATAATAGTATTAGCATTCTTGCTTCACCTCTTCTCTTATTGAGAATGCTTCTAGCTTATCCCCATTACAGATGGTGCTTGCTAATGGTTTTAGACAGACGCCACTCAATATTTTAAGGAAAGTTCCATTTATTACTATTCCTTCTAGCATTTTTAATATGAATGAATGTTGTATTTTATCAAAAGATTTTTCTCTATCTATTAAGATAATCATATGATTTTGTTGGCTTTTTATTGCTATATCAGTAGTGCTGATAGTTCTCCTGATATTGAACTAGCCCCTGCATTCCTGTTATAAATCTGACCTGGTCATAGCAGATAATCTTTGTGATACATTGTTGTAATCTATCTAGGCAATATTTATTTTCTTTTATTTTTGCTTCACTATTCATTAGGAAAATTGCTCTTTAGCAGTCTTCCTCTGTTTTGGCTCATCCTGAATTAAGTATCAACACCATATTTAGGAATCTGGAAGTTCTCTTTCTTTTCCTATTTTTCAAAATAGTTTATATTGTATGGGAATTAATTGTTCTTTAAATGCTTGGTAGAATTCACTTGTCACTTCATCTGGTCTTGGGAATTCTTTTCTTAGGGAGTTCACTTATGGCTTGTTTGATTCCTTTCCTAAGAGTGATTTATTTAAGAATTCCATTTGTCTTCTGTTAATTTGGGCGATTTATATTTCTTTAAGTATTCATCCATTTCACTTATTTTGTTGCATTTATTTGGCATATAATGGGGCAAAGCAGTTTTTAATAATTGTTTTAATGTCTTCACCATTGGTGGCAAATTCAACCTTTACATTTCTGATACTGATCATTTGGTTTTCTTCTTTTTTAAGAATCAAATTAACTAATGTTTTATCTGTTATATTGGATTTTTCAATAGTTACTTAACTTTCAATTTTACTAATTTCTCCTTTGATTATCAGACTTTTTAATTCAGTGGTTAATTGAAGATTTTTCATTTGTTCATTTTCTATTTTTTTTCCCACTCGCTGAATTGCTATTACTCTGTTTTACTGATATAAGCATTTAGAGATCTAAAATTTCCCCTAAGCATAATTTTCACTGCATTCCATAAATTTTCATGTGCTGTCTCATCATTATCATTCTCTTTAATAAAATTGTTTCATGTTTCTATCATTTATTCTTTGACCAATTCATTCTTTAGGATTAATTATTTAGTTTTCAATTAATTTTAATCTACATTTGCATGATCCTTTACTGAATGTAATTTTTATTGCACTATTATCTGAAAAGGATGCAGTTAATATTTCTGTTTCTCTGCATTTTGAGGTTTTTATCCTAAATACTTGGTCAATTTTTGTGTGGGTGCTATATACAGCTGAGAAACAGGCTTACTCCTTTGTATTCCCATTCATTTTTCTCCAAAAGTTTATCATATCTAATTTTTCATAGATTCTATTAATCTCCTTAACTTTTTTATTATTTATATTTTTGTTTCATTTATTTATTTGTTTTGGTTTTATTTCTTTATTTCTCTAGTTCTGAGAGTGAAAAGTTGAAGACCCCCACTAGTATGGTTTTACTCTCTATTTCCTTTTTTACCTTCCTGCCAGAACAGAAACAATTGCAATTTATAATCACTCTCAGTCATCAAAACCCAACTAATGTGTAAATGAGGTTTTTCAAGTGTCATGTCATATTACTTACTCATCAAGGTCATATTACTTACACCATCAAGGAGTAAAGAAAGACAGGAGGGACGGAAAGAATTTGGAACTCAAAATTAAAAAAAAAATTCTTACTTGTAATTGGGAAATATTTAATGAAATAAATAGAAATATATTAAACAAACAAAAAATAAAACTAAAATAAAATCCTAATAACTTTGACCTGATTAGGCTCTTCTCAATCAGTCTGTGGTTCTAAACAGAATTGATGAATTTAGTTGAAAGAATATATGCAGTGATATTTGCCCAAATCAGTATAAGTTCTTGGGTGGCAATGTGGTAGAATCAACACATCTCATTGACATGTGTGTGTGTGTGTGTGTGTGTGTGTGTGTGAATAAGTTGTCCACTAACATTTTGTCTCCAAAGGTGTCCATGTTTCTGGTTTTTTTTTTTGTAAGAAACATAATTGTAAGTAATAACATGATCTTATGAATTTGAAGTTCATTCCTCAGTTCAAGAATTAGGGAAAATGAAGGAAGTAGCCATTTCTGACTTAGTATAGAGCCAACATTACCATACAGTTACCAAGGAAAAGCTAATTTTCAGTGAAAGGCACACAGTTTATAGTTATGTTTTTCTATTCTCAATTAAGACACTGAATTTTTATGAATCTGTGCTATAAAGATCGTATTTTGGTTCGGAAATAAGGAAACTTTAGGATATATAAACATTTCTAAAAGTCATCTTTTGGGTTATCAGGTCAACAGCTTTCTTTTTTCTACTTCTAAGAAAATCTTAGAATCTACAACAATATCAACAGTTTAAAAGTGGCATAGATCCAACAGACCTTCTTTTGTACCAGGGAGTTTTCAGGCGTTGTAACATCTTAGCATGGAAAAAATTCATTCCATTAATTTGGTATGTCTATTGTCTCTATTCCAAAGCACAAACATTTGGGGCAGTAGCTCATAAAAGCATACATGACAGGGGTGGTTTAAGGGTATTCTTATCATTCCTCCCCTATTCCACTATTTTTCTTCTTCCAACAGCTAAATATAAAATCTATAGCAATGAATGGTATTGCATGCAAAAACAAAATTACTAACTTACTAATCATCTTTCCATTAAAACTTACATATACCTATAGCAAATATTTGTTCATCTCTCCTGAATTTGAATTCATTAAAATATTTTGGGTAATATGTAACCACTCATATTTGAAGATTATTCAATTTTACCCCCTGCTGACATGGGCTTTACTTTACTTCCTGGAAAGTCACAATTACCCCCAGGATATCCAATGTGGACCAGCTCAGGAGAAGTGGGATCAAAAGCATAGAGTCATTTTCTGGTATATTAAATCTTCTGCAACCCACACACTGCTATGCTTAGCATCCCTTCCCTAGAAGTTGCTGCCCATCCACACACACCTGCTGAAATATGGGAAAACTGCATGAGGACTGTGTGATAGCAACTGAATCTTATCAAATAAAATCACTACAAAACTCGTTCTTATAGACTTTATGGTCACAACGAGTCATTAGCATTCCATGCACTGTTTCACATAGGCTGTCCTGGAAGTAGTGTGAAATGATGGCCTGTGATGTTGCTAATATGTATTTTCTGAGGAAACCAGGCATTTCCATAGGATCAAATCAGTCATCACAGCGAGCCTAGTATTCTGCCACTGAAAACAGCCGATGCTTCAGGGCTTGGCATAAATCTCTTCTAGTATACGATATAAGAAAGTGCCAAGCGAAAATGTCTTCAAGAACTCAGTTGGTAACCCATTTATGCCCTGAAGCATAAAGATGGTAAGACTATATGGATTTGTGATAGTAAGGGCTCCACTGATAATATTCCACTTCATATAAACATGCGGACATTGGAGAAACTTCCTACGGCATTTCTCTTTGTAGAACTTCACTAATTTTTTTCCAAAAGTTTGAAAAATGAAAAATACACTGTTGGCATTAACAACAAGCTAATAAGAAACTGAATTGGGGCAGCTAGGTGGTTCAGTGGATGAAAAACCAGGCCTGGAGTCAGGAAGACTCATCTTCCTAAATTCAAATCTGTCCTCAAACATTTGCCGACTGTGTGTCACAGGATAAGTCATTTAGCCCTGTTTACCTTGGTTTTCTCATCTGTAAAATGAACTTCGGAAGGAAATGACAAATCATTCTAGTACCCTTGCCGAGAAAACCCTAAAAAGGGTCATGAAAAGTCAGACACAACGAAAATGACTAAACAACAACACTCATTTTCTTTCCCTTTTGTATTCCAAACTAACATATGCATAGATTTCTGATAACTATGGTATGCTGATTTGGGGGGGAGGGGAGGAGGAACAGGGGGTTTTACTTTAAAAATAATTTCTAGAACACCATAAAGATATGACATAACAAAAAAAGAGGAGGTCTAAGTCTGAGGGTTGTGTCTTATCCTTTCTGGTCTACCCAATGCCTTAGCCCAATTATATATAGAATATTTAAAATAAAAGTCAATTTTTTATTTGAAGATGGTGATGGTGATAATAGGAAGTTAAATATGAAGAATTATCCTTTCCTAGAGCTCTTTTAATTGAGATTGCAAGAAACAGAAAAAAATTTGTGCAATAGGAAAAGTAAAAATTATTATCTGTTGATTCCATAAAAACAGATGTATCTTCTGAATTTGAAGTCTATACTGAATATAATGATATGAACATAGTAATTCTAAAATTCAGGAGAGCTGGAAGGAACCTCAATACAAGAACTGAGATTCTCTGATTGGGGGGTTGGAGGGGAGAGGGATGCTACACAGACCCATGTTATGGCATTTACCCTTCTAAATATTGGGTTTGGGCCCAGTATTGGAGGGAGGTGGGGCACACTGATCATCTTAAATTAAACATTGCCTCGAAAGCAATTGGCAATTTATGGAGTTGGTTACCTTATGCTTAGAAAAATATGGCTCTATTACCAGGGTATATAGAAGTAGAGAAAGAGGCCTTGATGAATGATTAAATAATCAAAGGAAATAAAATGAAGATGAGCTGCCAACAAACCCAGGAGGACCAGGTTATGAGCATAATAAAAGCAAGTTGATATAAAATCATTGTGACCATTTGGGTTTGCTGATAACTGAGGGAAGAATGAATGAAATTCTTTTAGCAACTGACTTTGACCAGACTTTTGAAACAGGCCTGCTATCCCAGCAGTATCCATTCATTCATGTTGCATACATCAAACACTAAATGGTGCACTTACATATAAATTTCTGAGTTCCTTTAAAATGAATTAAAGTTCAAAAGGAAAGAGATTAAACCACTATTCATTTTAGAGACTGAAATCTCATCTGATGGATTGGGACAGTAAAGTATTGTGTGATTTCTTTAAGGTATTATATGATTTAATTTTCTTTATTGTAATTTGCATCTGTCATGCTGACCCTACAGTTATGGGACATAAAATCGGTGTGCTAAACTAGCACTACTAGTAATAATTATTGTATGGAAATTATCATTACCTGTTTGCTAAAAATTTACTCACCACCGTGATTTGGGTATTTGAGCAGACGAGTAGACAGCTAATCAAAATTGCAGACAGAAATCACACAGAGAAAAGAGAGTATTTTAGAGATAAATTTTAATATGAAATAAATTCTAAAGATTAAGTTTTGTAAACCTCTTTAAATACACATAATTTAAAAGATCAAATGTTTAAGGAATAGCAGCGACCAGCTACAGCTGGCTAATTTTAAAAGTTAAGAGGAATAACATTTTGCCATAAGTTAAAAGAGTTGTATGCATCATAAATGTGTATGATATTCTGTGTTTCAAATATCTGTGAGCTTCAGAGCAGAGAAAAACCAAATGAAATATTTAAATATATTCCAACATCTCAGTTAAATCTTTTAAATGGAATAAAAAGAGACACATTGATGGTGCTAGTTTCATTTTCACATAAAATCTAACGAATCAAATGGTCTCAATCTAATGGTTTAAAGATAATTATACCCAGCTATCAATAAAGTCAATTAGATGTGTGTAGCATCTTTATTGCATACATGGGAAAGATTAAACACTGATTTACATCTAGGGTTTTTTGGTTTGTTTGTTTGTTTTTAAAATGGAAGCCTGTATTCCTATAAATGCTCTCAGGAAAATGTTATCAATGAGTTTGATTGTGTAAGAAAATGGTGTAAGGAATTTATGAGTCAGAAGAAAAGGGCCACAAAATAGTTATGCAGATGGAATGATAGGACAGGGGAAGAGTCCAAATCTTAGTCTCTCACCTGAATTCAACAAACATTTACTAAGTGCCTACTATGTGCCAAGAATCATGTTGGGTGCTAGGCAAAACAACGAGAAAAGCCAAATAACTCTTGCCCATGTGAATCTTACGTTCTATTAGTGGGATTATGGTCTATTTGGTTTTGTACTTGACTTTCTTATTCCTGCATTGTTCGATGATCTTACATTTTCACTGTATTTTGAAATAGCCCTAGATGATAATGCAAATGGGAAACTGTTAAATTTTCCACAATATGCAAGGGTGAGTAAACCCTCGCAAAAGTGTGGAGAACCCCCTTAAGATTCTCAGATGAAAGGCAAATGAATAAAATACTCTGGATCACTAATAACCCAGAGGAATATAAATCAAAATAACACTGAATTTTGTCTTCATACCCAATAGATTGATGAAGATAAAAAAAAGAAAATGACAAATGTTGGAGGAACTTCAGGAAAATAGGGACATTAATGCATTCTTAGTAAGCTGATAGTAGTCTTGTCATAGTCCAGCAACTGAGCCTTCTCCACCAACCAAAAAAGTAACTAAACTGTATACTTTTTGACACAAAAATACCACTTCTAGATGTATACACCAAAGAGACTAAGGAAAGGAGCATAGGTGTATACATAAACAACACATAGTACAACTAGGTGGCACAGTGGATAGAGTGCCAGGCCTAGAGTCAGGAAGACTCATCTTCCTAAATTCAAACTTGGTTCTCAGATACTTATTAGCTGTGTTACACTGGGCAAGTCACTCTTAATGCAGTTTGCCTCAGTTTCCTCATCTGTCAAATGAGCTGGAGAAGAAAAAGGCAAATTACACCAGTATCTTTGCCACAAAAACCCCAGATGTGGTCACAAAGCGTTGGAGACGACTAAAGAACAACAAGATAACACATATGTGTGTATGTGTATATGTTTATGTGTACACCTATACACAGTCAAATCTCCTAGAAACACGTTTCAAAAATTCCATTTTTTCTACCACAATTGAACAATCTGAACATGACAGAAATCTTGTGTTTGCTCATGTACGATTTCGTCTCCAACAGACAGTAAGAGAATACAGAAAACTGCGACCCTTCACAATAACTCACAAACTACATCTCTTTTGATGCTCACTTCTCCAAGCAAACTTCAGGTCTTTTTCAAGATGTCATACTTACTGTAAGTCTTCTGGTGCAATAGAAGCTGCCATCCGAGGAAGACTAATCGGAAGCTATCCTTCCTCCATCTTTCCTGTGCCTAAAGTACCTTGCCTGGAGATGGAGCCCAGCAAGGCTGTCCTCCTCCCAGAAGTTACCATACTTCGCTAACCCAGGCCCTGTGGGAACCTGGGCACAAGCTCAGTTGCAGCTGTGCAACAGTCTGAGGGCAGAGACACCACCTTTACTTACTGGACTATTTTTGTGTTTCTTAAACATTTAACACACATTAAAAATGTGCTATTGTTATTAGTTTGCTGTTTTTTCTGTCACTAATAAAGTTTTGAGCGTGGTACCCCTAATTCTATTTTCCCCATAAGTTCTGTGGTTGATGCTGTACCATTTTGCATAGTATGGTGATTTTTTTCTTATTTTGTTTCATTTTTTATTTGTTTTTTTTTTCTTTTTGGAGGGGAAGGCAGGGCAGCTGGGGTTAAGGGGCTTGCCCAGGCTCACACGGCTGGCAAGTGTTAAGTGTCTTGACCCCAGGGTGCTCCATTGGCTGAGCCATCTAGCCACCCATGGAGATTTTTTTTTTTTTGGAACACATATGATTTATAGATAGATAAATAGATTTAATTATCCCTCTTTCTATCTTTACATCTGGTGGGATTTTTTTGTTTGTTTATTTTTGGAGTTTTGTTTTATCATTTATTTTTGTAGTGGCAAAGAATAGAAAACTAGGGGTATACCCATCAAGTGGGAAGTGATTGAACTACTTCTGGTAAAAGAATATAATGATAAGCTCTTGTGCCATACGGGATAGCAAAAGGGACTTTTTTTTTTTCAGAGAAACCTGTGAAGACCTAGGAATTGAAGCAGAGTGAAGTGAGCCAAGCCAGGATAATAATGTAAAAAATTAACAGCAAGAATACATAGCAACAAGCACCCTAGCATCCCCAGGATGGCTGCTAGCACAGGTTCTTAGATCCGCTTTTCTAAAGGAAAGCAACTCAAAATGGGTTAATAGTCTCACTCTAATCAATCAAACGTATATCATTTACCTAGTTCAGGGGAAAAGTCAGCACCCTGAACTTCACAGAATACAAACAGAAGTCGTTACAAGCAGACAAAGAAAGAGATCAGCAGATGGGCTTCCAGTAGTCTCACCATTACATCCTTACCTAGTTATTTACCAGAGAGGGAAGCACCAACATCTGGGTTTTCAAAGCCGGCGGGCTCAACGGCTTCCCACAGCCAAATCACACAACTCTTCTCAAAGTGAGCCCCAAAGCAAAACCTCACATCAGGGTATACATAGCCTTCTCCTGGATCAGAGAATGTCACAACCCTCTTGACTCACTGCCATTGGGTCACAAAGCAACAAGGTGTGGGCATTTCTGAAAAACAAGCCTCCTGCCACAGGCTCCATGTGACCACATTCAGCCTCTTAGGGCGCAGAGTATACTTTCAAATCAGGGAAGGTTTTCAGAGTCACTTAAGCCTATCAAAGGGCCTAGGGGCAGGGAAGACCTTCAGATTCCCATAACAGAACACAGATAAACAGATGTTTAACTGTGAAAGACTTAAGACCTCTGATCAAAACAGTGATTAACACAGCTGCAGAGGCCTGAAATAGAAGAATGTTCCCTACATCTAGATAAAAAGGTAAATGGAAGCAAGACGCAGAATAAGACATACTTTTCTCTTTTTTGGGGGGGAGGGGTAATAAATAATGAGGAAATTTGTTTTTTGCTTGACTCTGCATATTTGTTATGAGAATATTTTTTAAAAATATACTTTTTGAAAGAAGGAGGGGTTGGGGGGAGGAAGAAAATTCTTAATTAAAAATTAACTTTAAAAAATTTGATAATTTAAAGTGATTTGCAGACAGCATTCATAGTAAATGAGGAAATAGCCCTTATTGGGCAATTATTCTGAGGTAGTGACCACACATGTCTTGATCTTGGCCAGACTTTGGGACTAGCCCCAGAATTCATCCAATTGAGGTCTCTGGGTCCAGCCAATTGGCAGGGCACCTGGTATGGGAAGGGAAAAGCAAAGGTCTAAGCAACCAAATAGACTCCATTTGAGTGCAAAGTCCTAAGGCCACTTTTCCTTTGAACTCAGGCCCTAACTCTGTGCCATCAAATGGTCAGCTCCAGACTCACTTTCACTGACGTGTCCAAGAAGCTACATTTGGGCAATGACATAGAATTGACTTCACATATTTTTATGGATGCTGCTCTTCTCTTCTTTGGGTGGGGGTGGGGGAGGAGAGCAGCAGAAATCTCTGCCTGACTTTCGAAAGCCAGTAATAGGCAGAGAGAAATAGTTCAGGCTTAGAGATCACTGGCAATTCTCTGCAGGAAGCCAAGCACACCAGAGCCTTGTTATCAAATATCCCTTAAATCAGCCAAGGATAGACCCTCTCCCAGTGCCTACCTGTCTGCCTTGTCAAAGAGACTGAGACTTTTCCTCTAGCTGTTGATTCACAGAGTGATGGACGACTGAATTATTTAGAGCGCTTTGCCACTGGCTCTCTAGTTAAGAGTTATTTGTAAAGCTGCTGGCAGGATTCTCTGTCTGGCTCCATTTTGAGTAGTATCTTGGGATCTACATGACAAAAGGTCTGTCACTGCTTTAACGCCCTACATCCGGATTTAAAGATGCTTTGTTGACCTCTCAAAATAGAGGAGTGAAGGCATGAACCGTTGTCTCTAGCCTGTCTAATAAAAAGGATGCAGCAAAGTAAAATCCTAACTCCCTTCCTTGAGGACGAGTTTTGGACATTCTAATGAAAATTATCATATTAAACAGAACTATCTGCCTAATACTAACAGTATCTGTTAGAGACTGCCAGAGACTAACAAAATCAAAATCTTCTTACAGATATAAGGCACCTTCCACAATAGACAACTTATATTTATATAGTGTTTTACATACATTGTCTCATTTCACCCTTACAACAATGCTATGAGTCAGGTGCTAATAATATATGGATTTTACCTTAATCAACTAGAGATATTAACCTCTCTCTCTCTCTCTTTCTTTCTCTCTCTCTCTCCCTCTCTTTCTCATATATATTAAATACACATATACATGTATATGTGCATATATATATATATACATATACATGCACATATATACTCTACACATATTCATATGTAAACATATTTACACACAGACATATATATTAACACACACAAACATATATGCAAAAAAGGGAGTCAAAGGCCTCCAGCGTTTTCAGTTTTTCCCCTAGCCATTGCAGATACTGTCATTTGATAGAATAGAGGAATATGATGGGGAAGGTTAAAATCTATTTTCTCACCATAATTTTACACATCTCCTTTTTCATTAAAGGGAACAGAGACTTGAATATATATGCCTCATTTAGAGCATGGTAACAATTAAAAACCAAAAAAAAGGGGTTTTATGTTTTATTATATTTATTTATATTATATTATATATATTATATATTTTTATATATATAATATTTATTATATTATGTTTTATGAAACATGAATTAATGAACTCAGAGGAGGTAATTCAGGAGAAAAAGAGTTCAAATGTTACTTGACTGAGCAGATGTGATCTTAGCTTAGGTATCTGGTATTTCTTATAGGCAGCTTAGCTTAGAAGACCTTCCTAACCATTGCCCAGGAGAGCTGACTGAAGAGAGCTATAGTCCTCTGAAAAAGAGAGGCTTAGTAACCACAGCACCCTCCCCTCAATAGATAGAGAACAGAAGCCTTTAAGACTGTACATTACCTAAAATACTGTAATGGATACTGAAAAAGCTATAGTCTTCTTCAGTTGAAGAGGTTTTTTAATGTCAGTATTTCCCACTGGATGGTTCAGGTAGCTCACATAAATGGCTGTATAGCCTTTCATTGAAAGCAGAAGGCTTTAAAACCACAGTATCCCTAGTAGATGCTCTACAGTGTAGCTTACATATAATAACTTCTAATGAAATTACAAAAGGTACCAATATTTAAATAGCATTTAAAATCACCTGTGATATTTCATTTTGAGGATTCTTCCTACTCTCCATTAGACTTAGTGAGACTAAGTTCAATATATTACATTTCAAAGTCAGAAACCAAGTTTAGTATTGTACCAGTATGGAACATAGTATAAGACACAAGAGAAAGATTATGCTCCCCATACATGGCAGAAATTAATCTCCACTACTGAATAATCTATGAGGAGTCAGTTGAGAGTGATTATTTGCTGAATGTCTCAGCCCTATTTCATATACACTGATGCCTTTCTGTTTCCTTATTTTTCTACAAGTATTTTTTTCTCCCTTCCAGTATATTTATTGAGCATTGTTCCTTAGTATCCTTCAAATGTAAAGATGAAAAACAAGTCACCACTGGCCTATAAGATTTCTTCTTTGTTCTGGTTCTAGGAATTATGATTCCAAGATTGATGAAGGTTTTTCTTGAATTACAAATAGGAAGAATGTTAGCATGTCTGTACTTAAGACAGTATCTCTTCTTCTTAAAAGCAATGGTATAATGAAGAAATGAAAATACATTTTTAAACACTTAATATGTGTAAGACCCAGTGTTAAACACTGGTTTTGCTCACAGGTAGATCATATTTGGGGGGAAAACAAAACATGCTGTATGCTTCAGCTTCATATGAAGGTCCCATGTCCCTTGCAATGGCAAGGTATGTGGAAATACCTAATCCTTAATGAAATTTCTACTCATAAAATCACATACATGAGGTTAAATCCTTTGACAGTGCCAAGGACTTTGGTGTTCAGAATTTTATTTGTGTCTGCTGAGGAAGCAAATACACTTCCTTTGCTGCATCCCCAGAAAAGATAATTCCCTGGATTATAGATAGGCTAGAAGGAAGACTGGTGAACTGTGGGATACTGCCATTCTAGGTGCTATTTGACTTACAGATGTAGGCTTTCTCCATTGCAGTCTGAAGAGGTGAGGTGGTCAAAGTGGTAAAAATGGTTTGACTTGCCTGGCATACAACCTGTGGTCTCTGCCAGGGTGCTTCACTGCTTCAATTAGGCTAGCTTGCCTCCTGTCTAGTTGACAGGTTGTTGGCAGTAGCATTTTACACTAATAAGCTCTTAATTTGTGTGTATGTATGTGTGTCTGTGTCTATGTGTATCTATAAGGTGGGGAAAACATAGCAATTATGTATAATCAATAAAGAAATGAAAGTGATATTATCAGGATGTATCAGTTAAAAATGTTCAAAAATGATATGAAACAAACCCACATAAATCATCAGTATTTCTATTAATTAGCAGCAAAGACTAGTAGTAAGAAATAGCAAGAGATATTCCATTTAAAATGACAGTAGACAATATAAAATACTTGGGAGTCTACCTGTCAATATAAAGCTAGGAACTATATTAACACAATTATAAAATACTTTTCACACAAATAAAGTCAGTTTTAAATGATTGGAAATATATATATATATATATATATATATATATATATATATATATATATATATATATATATATATATATATGTATGTATTCATTGCTCATGGATAGTCTAAGTCAATAAAATAAAAATGATGATTTTCACCTAAGTTAACCTATTTATTCAATACTACACCAATAAAACTATCAAAAAAATTTCATAAAATGAGAAAAAAATGATAACAAGATTCATTTGGGAAAACAAAAACTCAAAGTGTCAAACGAATCAATGAAAAAAGAAATGTGAAAGAAGGTGGGCTAGCTATACCAGATCCCAAAACATTATAAAGCAGTAATATCAAAACAATCTGGTATTGGTTAAGAAACAGTGGTGGATCAGTGGAATTGAGTAGATATAAATTATATTATAGCAAATGACCATAATAACTTAATTATATGATAAACCCAAAGATCCAAGGTTTTAGAACAAAGACTCATTATTTGACAAAAATACTGCTGGGAAAACTGGAAAACACTGTGGCAGAAACTAGGTATAGGCCAACATGTCACATCCTATACCAAGATAAGGTCAAATAAGGTAATCTATTTAGACATAAAGAATGATACCAAAGGCAAATTGGGAGAACAAGAAATAGTTTACCTGCCAGATCAATGGAGAAGGGAAGAATTTATGTCCAAAGAAGATATAGGCAGTATTACAAAATGTAAAATAAGTAATTTTGATTATATGAGATATATTAAAACTGCATCCCCAGAAAAGATAATTCCCTGGATTATAGATAGGCTAGAAGGAAGACTGGTGAACTGTGGGATATTAAACTTTTATTTATTAAATTATATTAAACTTTTGAATAAACAAAACCAATGTAACCAAAATTATAAAGAAAGCAAAAAATTGAAAAAAAATTGCACCATATACCTCTGATAAAGGCCTCATTTCTGAAATATATAGAGAACTGAGTCAAATTAAAAAAAAAATACAAGTCATTCCTCAACTGATAAATGGTCAAAGGATATGAACAGGTAGTTTTCAGACAAAGAAATCAAAACTATCTATAATCATATGAAAAAATGTTCTAAATCACTATTGATCAGTGAAATGCAAATTAAAACAACTCTGAGGTACCATCTTATACCTATCAGAGTGGCTAATAGGACAAAAATAGAAAATGTTGAATGTTGGAGGGGAAAGGAGAAAACTGGAACACTAATGCATTGTTGGTGGATTTGTGAGCTGATCCAACCATTCTGGAGAGTAATTTGGAACTATATGCAAAGGGCTATAATACTGTGCATATTTGATCCAGTAGTACCACTGCTAGGTTTATATCCCAAAGATGTTCCTCTCAAAAAATATTAAAACAAAAATATTTATAGCAGTTCTTTATGTCCTAACAATTGGAAATCAAAAGGATGCCCATCAATTGGGAAATGGCTAAACAGGTTGTATTATGTGATTATAATGGAATACTACTATGCTATAAGAAATAACAAGCAGGATAATTTCAGAGAAAAAATAACTGGGAAGACTTACATGAGCTGATGATGCACAGTGAAATGAACAGAACGGGGAGAACATTGTATATGGTAAGAGCAATATTGTCTTTCACACAGCAAGGTGAACAGAACTACAGAACCAGGAAAATGTTTTTTGATGAAGAATTGTGAACAGCTTAGTTATTCTCAGCAATATAGTGATCCAATACAATCCCAAAGGACTAATTATGAAGTATACTATCTGCCTCTAGAGAAAACAAACAAAAAAAAAGATATATTGATTGAATACAGACTGAAGCATACTATTTTTTTTTCATTTTCTTTCTTTTTTCTCCTTTACTTGAATCTTCTCATACAAAATTACTAATATGGAAATGTTATACATAATTGCACATGCAAAACTCATATCTGATTTTTTTAAAGTAACATTAATCTCATTTTGACAGTGAGTAAAAAAACATGGGGTAGGTAAGAGAATAAGAAGGGCTCGGGCAAGGCAAGAGAGGGATAGAATTTGGAATTTAAAATTTGTAATAAAAATGTTTAAAAATTGGGAAAAAATCATTCCTTGAAAATAAATTGATGAAGTATGAATGAATGAATAAAAAATTCAAAAGACATAGTTCCTGTGTAATATAATAATTTTATTCATAAGGCCAGCAAGTTATTAATAAAAGGATGGTCACTTAACTGTCTCTCCTCATCCAAAAACAACCATGGTGGTGGGTTCACAGTTTATATACCCTTCAAAGAGTAGGTATTCATTGAGTGTCTGCAATTGACTCTGATTGGACAACACAATGAAAGGTGAGCTATGTTAAAATGAAGGGCTGAGAATGACATCATGTCACCCTTGGACAGAGAAACTATCTCTTTACCAGACTTCTCCTAGCTTTGGGCCATCTAGACAAAAGGACATGTTTCCTTTGAAGCTTCAATAGAACATAAAGGGCTTCCCCACCTAAGATTAAATTTCTTGTAAGGTTGGGTGGGGTCTCACCAAAATCTGGGATAGTTAATTCAATCTTATTATCAGTAATGTCCTTAAAGAGGCTGAGCTTTTTTTAAAATCAGGAATTTGGAAGGAGAGTTCAGAATCCTCACAAGATATTGGTTATTGCTAATCATTTCTCTCAAGGGGAAGGAGTTAGTTTGTTATAGACCATTCAGTCAGAATATGAAAATGAATGATTAGTTCCTGAAGCATTTTGAAGTCAGCTCCTGAAGTCATTGTTGACCAAGAGGTCGAATCATAATGATGAGGGACTTCGACAAATTTGAAATGTTAGAGGTTTATCCTGTCAAAAATACTTTTAAAAGGTCAATTTTGCCTTTGCTAATAATGCCATAATTCAAAGATAACTAATATATACAATATAATATATATATATATTCATGACTATATATGTATTATGTACAACCATGTGTTTATATATAAATGTATTTTATATATATGCATATATATATAGCTATATAACACTGTGCATGTGCACTCCATATATGTGCATATATAATACATAGTTAGATATCATTTTATGTGTGTATATATTCATAAATATGTATATACACACATAATTTTAAATGTTATTTTGTTCCCTTTCAGGCATTCCAAATAGATTAGCATTTTTTTAAGTGAAAGGAACTTTTCTTATATGGATAATGGAATCAGGAAAGGGCTAGTGATCCCCAAAGCATGTAAAATGTGCATGAGTGTATGTGTGTATTTGTAAAATATATATGTGTGCATATATGTATATATGTGTGTATATGTAATATACAATAACATGTATGTATCTAAACACAAATTTTACTTCTTTGAGGAACAATGACCTTTTTCTTATTCTACAATCCATTATTCTTCAGGAAACTTATACAGGAAACTAAAAGTGGATTCAGGCATTTAAAAGTTTGACCACATTAACAATCAAACACTTCAAAAATATATGTCCCTGTATCAAGATATGTTCAACTTTCCCATCAAGTATCAGAAAGGACAGTAGCAACTATAACTTTCTTTCTCCTGCTTCTGCCTTTTCATCTGTCTCTTTATTGATTACATCACTCCTTCTTTTTCTCTTCTCTACTCCATATTTTCTCTTCTCTTCACTGCTATAATAAGATTAATGTTATTTTTTAAGTATTTCCTGAAAAGTTTTCTATTGCTTGTTTCCAGTTTAAGAAGTAGAGGTATTAAACATTGTACCTCACTCAAAATAAAGACAAACTGGTATTTACCTTTTTTGTGAACCACACAATTATTCCCTTATTGCATATATTATATATTTTTTCCTCATTGTATAATATAACATATTGTGCTATAGATGCATAAAACTGTTTAGGAAAGAACTCTGTATTGCAGAGTGTCAGATAACACAGAAAAATCCTAAAATTTGAGAGTGAGAAGAGATCTCAGTGGCCATCTAATCAGTTTCATACACAGAAATTAATTCCCTTACAAATAGTTGGACCAAGTTGGTGGTCTAGCTTTTCAATATATCCAGCTATTATATCTAGCCTCTGCAATTTTCATTCATTGCTTCTGGTTCTGCCATCTAGGGCCAACTAATAAAAGTCTAATCTTTCCACATTACAACCCTTCAAATTCCTAAAGACAGCCAGTATATCTCCTCTGAGTCATCTCTTTTTCATGTTTAAGATCTCATATTCCTCCAACAAATACTGTACTGATAGGACAAAAAGGCTCAAGGCCTTCCTTTCACCATGCTAGTTGCCTTCTCTAAACTCTCCTAATCAAAGCTGTTCTTAAGGCACCATGCTCAGAACTAAACACAATACTTTAGAAGAAGTCTGATGAGGCCAGAATGTAGAGGGATTATTATCCCTTCCATATTCCTAGAAAGGAATATGGAGTCCAAAGTCACATAAATTCATATGATAACTTTTTTGGACTGCCTTTCCAGCATTTTGTTTTTTATTTAGTATATATGTCCCTATGTATATTTATTCATTGAATAAACATGCATTAAAACCCTAGTATGTGCATACACTTGCATAAATGTTTTGTTAAGATGTAGTCCCTATCCTCATGGAGCCTACTATCTAGATGATAGGGAAAAAAACAAACATAAGTACTACACCCAGGTTAATACATTTGGGAATGACATGTCCAAGGGCTAAGTGAGACCTAAGGGCAAAAAAATCATTACAAAGGGGCCATGAGAGAAGAATTTGGGGAGAAAGCAGCTGAGATTGAACCTTTAAAGATGAGTAACAATTTAACGGATGAAGAGAAAAGAAAAGTAACCAAACTAGTCCAAAGAACCAATGTGAGAAAAAGCAGAGGAACGGGTGGCATGCAGTATAATCAAAATAAAGAGGAGACCGATTTGTCTGGAGTACAGACCACTTGACAAGTAGTCACGTGAGATAAATTTATCTATGTATTTGTCTGGTTGAATGAGAAGTAAAGGAATCTGAACTTTATTTGGGAGGTAATAGGGAGTCACTAAAGATTTTTGAGCAAAGTTACTCCTTTGTTGGTAACTGGTTTTGTGTATAAGCAACTGGAAGAGAGATTTTAGGAAACAGGGAAAGGATGGGTTTGTTAGGAAACTATTCAAAAGAGTTTTACTGCATAGTCTATATAAAACCTCTAACATAGCCCTCTGCCAAAGTCCATGCCTTGTCACGGTGGAAGGATGGCCCTGGGTTCTTGAAAGCTATACCCAAGGAACATGTATTCTGAAAGGTACTTCTAAGCTGAAAAATCTTCAAGTACAATGCTGGCCACTTTCTGTATGCCTGCCTTGTGCCTGCCTGAAAATGTGTATCCTTGAAGTACTGCAATATTTATGATATATGATTATGTATGTGCATACACACACAAGTATAAATATGTATATATAAATATTTACATTCATATGTGTGTATTTATATCCAATTATAGCATGCATGTATCACATTTGTGTATTTATATACATATACATGAATGTACAATATATTGTAGTTGTCAATGTACCTAGAATATTTCCTGCCACAAGGGATCGCTTAATAATTGCTTGTGGATTGATTAGATTATATTGAGAATCAGATTAACTTTAATATAATAAGATACAGAAGTTAGGATTATTGTTAGTCAAGAGTATCAACAGTATCTTCCTGTCAAGAACTGACAATTCTCAGAGTCTTAAGGGTTTTAGGTTTAGGAATTTGGATCCAGGGAAATGGAAAAGTGAAAAAAGATATTAAAGATAGATTTTAGCAGTGAGCCTTATGAGGGCAGGGGATATAATTAGCAGGTCCAGTCTGGAACACACGTCAAACCACGGCACATTGTCACGGGCACAATACGGCTCCAGAAGAGCTAGGTTCAGATTTTGACTCTGACACTAGCTATCCCTTAGCCTCGGTTTCTTTGGCTGTAAAAGGGAGATAATCACAACTTTAGTACCCACCTCAGAGGGTTGTTGTAAAATTCAAATAAGAAAATGAAGGGAAAGCATTTTGCCAACTGAAAAGCACTATATAAATGTCAGTTATTATTAAGTGTTTGTAGCTGGTGCTGAAAAATGGGTGGTTACCTAACTCATCTGCAAACACTTAGTACTCATGTTTGCCTGGAGATTAAAAGGCAGTGGCACTAACATTATAAAACAGTTCTTTACCCCCCAATAGAAATGTCAAAGTGCTAATCAGAAAGAAGTAATTGCATATTAGAAAATGTATGGTTTCTTTTGATTTGATGATGCCCCTTTCCACTACAAACAAAATATTACTGGAGTGGCAACCTGACCCTGTAAACCCTTTACCCTGAAGTGACTTCATCAAATGATATGGGGAAAAATAATTTCCAAGAATTATTAAATTAATCAAATTCTTCCTTAGTCCCTGAAACCAAAATTGCCTGGCCAAGCCACCAATGAATTGGCTGAATGCTAAACAGCACTTTAATTTTGTTTCATTAATGTTCATTAAATAACCAAAAAAAGGATGGGAGCTTATTATGTCAAGCTCACAATTTTTAATTAAAATGGAAAGAAGCAGCAGCTCCTAATTTGCAAACACAGAGCTCCAAACAGCAAACAGATAAAGTTTATTGTGCGCGGCCAGAGACAAAAAGTTTAGCTTTTAATTAAAACTTTAGTGCTTGAAAATAGCTCTGCCATAGACACAATCAAATTACTAGTTTGTATTTTCCAATAACTCCTTCTAATACACAAACTGTCTTTGGGAAGCCAATAATATTGTACCTTAAATGTTTATAGTGTGTTTTCTTATACCTTGCATTATCTACATTATGCTACATTTAGAAGGTACCAAGTGGTAATGGAAGGGGTAACTCAGAGAGCTTACATTTTTGAGATGCACTACAGTTCACAAAATAGTATGATCATAAAAAAAACAAAACAAAACAAAACATTGTGAGGTAGAAAACGAAACTGTTCCTGATGTCTCGGTTATTAGAGCTAAGAGAGCTAGCATTTTCACCTAGGCAACCTCTTGGAAGGAGAGAGCTCTGTAGTTCTTGAAATTTCTTTACAATTTTTTATCATGATTTTCTTGTGTCTGCAGAACATATCCCTAATGGAACCGAAGCTCTTTGAGGACAAGTAATGCATTTTTTGTCTCAGCATCCCCAACTCCTAGCAAGGTACCTTGCATATAATTGGTGCTTGATAAATTTATTCAACTGAATTGAATTATTGAATTAACAACTGTATTGTTCCCATTTTACAGATAAGTCAATTCAGATTTAGAGTTAAGGAACTTTAAATTAAAGTCTTACGTTTAGTAGATGATAGATGGGAAACTTAAAACCGAGTCATTTGTGGCCAGGATTCTACTCTCTATGTCACAATGCCTCTCTTTCCAGAATGCTGACGGGTGTTCTATAGATTTGCTTTTTCTCTATTAACTTTTTTTTTTATCTCTAGATAGTTGTTTGACTTTTTTTAAAGTCAATCTATGCTTCACTTTCCCCAATCCACTTGCTAATGAATAATGCCTAACCTGCCTACCTCAATGAATGCCTGGAAAGATCCTATGAGATTATATATGTGGAAACACACTGTAAAGTATAAAATGCAGAGCTAATGGGAAGTAGCCTTCTGATGATTCCATTTGTTTTTATCTAAATATGACTATAGAAAAAATAAATTGTAGTGGATGTTTGGGAGATTGATTTCTTACCCACACTAACTCAACATAATAGAAAAAAATATTCACAGAACTGCTCCCTTTGGCAGCCAGACCTTCAGAAATGTGTGTCCTATATTAGGGCCATAAGTCATTGAATGTAAGAGTTGGAAGGGACCTTTAAGATCATCAATACAACCTCATTTTATAGAGGAAGCAGCTGAGGCAAGTAAAGGTGAAATGTCTTGCCCAAGGTACCATGAATTAATATCAGAGATGGGACTAAAATGTAGGTAGATCCAGTATTTCTTGCGTTACATTATGCAAAATATCATTGACTCAATGACTATAGGAGATCAAGGATTTCTTTTTTATCATCCTTAGGCACATAGGTGAAATATACAATTTTTCTTCCTTCTGTGAGAGAAGAGCTAGGAGAACCAGCATTTTCATAGAGGAGACCTCTGGGGAAGGACAGCATTTGCAATGCTTCAAGTGTACCCCACATTAAAAGTGAGCTCTTTGAAAGAAGGGATTGTATTATTCTACTTGTATCCCCAGAGCCTGGCACATAGTAGGCACTTAATAATTTTTTTCATAAACTCCTAATGAACTGGTTATCAACTAAAATCTACTTTTAATGAATTGAAAGATGTTATTTCAATAATCCAATGGTGAAATTTTACATACTATTCTAAAATAATTTTTGTGCATAAAATGTCATTCCTGAAATTTACACCTCTGTGAGTTAATCAACCAACTAATACTTATGAACCATTTACTAAGTGCCAGGCAACGTCCTAGGTGTTAAGGCTACAGGGACAAAGATGAAACAATCCCCACTCACAATGATTCCATAAGACTTTTTTATGCATTAGATTTTATTAAAATAGGTTATACTTACAATTGTATCTAGCCATTTATTTCACTGGGAGATGTATGAATAGGAGAGAGCTCATCTATGGTTCCTGATATTAAAAGAATTAAAATGAGGAAGAAAAATAGCTCATATTTCCTGCCATAAATGTCAGCTATGGTGCTCAGTCACATGGTTTGCTTTCTTTTTTTATAAAAACCAATTTTAAGAATTATTCCTAGCTCACTAGCCAAGGATATAATTTCATTATAGGCCTGGACACTCCCAAAATCCCCTTGGTGCTCTGTCATAGACATAATATGGGTTTGGGGGAAGATTTAGTTTTTATTGAATCAGGCCCTACTTAATGACCAATCCTCCAGCAGAACACTCCTGTCTCTGAGAACCAAGAAACTTTATGACTTTTCCTAACAATTCCAATATGAGTATGACACCTTTTTCTAAGGGGTGGTTATAAAGTCTAGGAGAATCAAAAGGCAGTAAAACTCCTCATTTATATCCAACAGGGGAATGGTGGGAATAGAGAGAAGGAATAGACAGGAGACTGCTATAAAAGCAGGGATTTTTATTTTTTTCTGGATTGGTTAGCCTGCTTGCTGGGATTTCAAGGGTACTGAATAACTGACTTCTCTAGTACCTCCTTTCTTCTATCCTGCTCCACTTCCTTTAGATTACAGTATTACCTCCAGAAAGATCTCGTTCAAATATAGCTGTGGTACCTTTGATAAAGTAGAACATTAAGTCATTTGTATATTATTAAGTATTCATCTTTTAGATTCAAAGAGAGAATTTGGTGGGGCAGCTAGGTGGTGCAATGAATAGAGCACTGGCCCTGGAGTCAGGAGGACTTAAGTTCAAATTTGACCTCAGACACTTGACACATTTACTAGCCATGTCACCTTGGGCAAGTCACTTAACCCCAATTGCTCCCCCTCCCCCTTCAAAAAGCAAAAAAAAAAAAGAATTTAAAAATGTAACTAATTTATGGGAAAAATAGAGAGAAGTTGGGACAGATACATTTTCTATCAAGAGGAGATGACAAAAAGACTAGAAAGATGATAGGGTACTGTTGAAGTTTGTAGTTTTGAAGTAGCTTCAAAGTAAGACGGGAATCTTATCCTTCCTAACTTGGAGTCAATGACCTTGTTTTTCTTTCTTTTTTTTAATAACATTAAGATAATTTCTTGTCTTCAAGTCAATATACTTGATCCCTTTATAATCTTATGTATTTTATTCTATGCATTTAAAAACATTATGTTGAGAAAGGGTGCTAGACTGCCAAAGGGGTCCATCACATAAATGTATGCATGTGTCCTTGCATGTGTGCATGCGTGTGCACGCGCACGCATGCACACACAGTGAAGAATTCCTGGTAAACCCACAGAACACTTTGGTTTAGACTCTGGGGTGGGGAACCTGCAGCCTCAAGGCCATATGTGGCTTCTAGGTCCTTAAGTGTTGGCCTTTGACTGAATCAAACTTCATAGAACAAATCGCCTTGATAAAAGGATTGGTTCTATAAAATTTGGACTCAGCCAAAAGGCTGCACCTGAGGACCTAGAAGGCAATATGTCTGGAGGCTGCATGTTCCCCCACCCCTGGGAGGAAAAAATGCAACAGAAACTGGAAGTATCAAGGATAAATAAGGTTAAGCTTCAATTACTCCAAAATCCTGCCTATGGCAATTCCGTTTGATACTCTACTTTAATATTTATTCATTCATTCATTCATCATTTAACAAACACTGAGTTCCTACTTTATGAAAGACACTGCTTGAAGTTGTAGGAAACAGAGATACAAGGCCACAACCTCTGCCCCCAAGGTATTAACAGCTGAGCAAGGAAGATAAGAAACAGACCTCAATAACTACAATATTAGAAGAATGAACTGAATGTCAAGAAAATGTGGCACTAATATGAAGGAGAGAAAAGTCACTGAAGTCTTTGAGCCTCAGTTTCCTCATCTGCAAAATGAATGGGTTAGTCTTGTTGACATATTGTTCCAAAGCTTTTCTGTGGACAGAGTGGACAGAGAACTGGACAGAATGCTTCTGACATTTAGTGGTATAGCCCTGGCCAAATCACTTACCACTCAGCTTCATTTTCATTATGCGTAAAATGATTGGGTTGAACTCAATGTTCTCTAAGGAACTTCCAGCTCTAAATCTATGATCTTATGACCATAAGACTTCAAGCTGGTGTGATCAGAGAAAGGTATTTAAGCCAGAACTCTGTGAATCCTTGAAAGGTAGTGGGGGATTGTGGGTGGGGTACTAAAAGATGTAATTCAAGGAAAGAGAAGAAAAACAACAGCAACAACAAAAAAACAAAAACAGAGAGCATTTTGTAGTCTCTGGATGAAATCACCACTGCGGATATCCTTCAATTTAACCATCAGGGGCAGATGATCATAGGTCTCTTCTAAATATTAACTTAGAAAATACCCAATATGTATCATGAAAGGTGTTAATCAATCAATGATTTTTTTTTCTGTTTTACCAGGACCACTGCCTTTGGGTGTGGTGAGGGCAACATTTATACCTTCCAAGGAAGGTTAGTGTTTTGTTTTGTTTTGTTTTGTTCTTCTTTAAATGGTATTAAACTATCCTTAACTTAACTTTAAAAGGTATTAAATTATACTTAACTTAATTCTACCTAGGGGCTAAGATTAAGACCACTTAAGTAGCTTCCTGGTTGCTTAAGCCTCCCCAGGACACTATATACCTTTCTAGTGTACCCCAGTTCACTTGAACTGGACAGGAGGCAAGGCTGTATCAATTTAAAAATATAGACAGTGCTATTCCTCCTGGAATGGTAAAATGTAATTCTCTTTCTCATTGGGACTTCCAGTGAAGAGTGTCTCTGAGTGTACTTACCCACCTTGGTGGAATTGACAACTACTCTCAAAAAATGACCCTGGAGCAGCAATGAGTAGCTTAGAAAAATTCAAAATACATGAGATTAGAATCCACCCCTACTCTGACCCTGCTCCATTCCCCACACACACCTCTTTGGGGTTTTAGTTACTTTTTTTTTGGAGAATGTGTGAATGTAGCAATTCTGAGATGAATGTTATCAGTCTCAGAACTAGCCCTGAGGTCAATGCTTGGTCCCTTCAAGGCAGGACAGAGAGAGCAAACAGGCATGCACAGGCAAGAACTGTAATTGCTCCACAGTGGTACAGGATGACAATGATAGGCATCTCTCATACCCTGATGGAGGGTGAGGAGCTGGGCTGGGGAGGTGGAGGCCCCCACATAGCACTTATCAGCACAGGGAGGAACTGTTGGCCCTGGCATAGTATATAGCATTAGGACCTGAAACAGGCTGAGAGGACTCAGGTACCAAATGGAAGACAGTACCTTGTTCTCTGTACAGTGGCAGTGACAGCAGGACCTAATATAAGTGGGAAGTAGTGTGTGCCCTAGCACCAATGGGCCATGGAGTGTACCGTGTTGTGGGCTCCAGTGGCGGTAGTACAGGTAGTGACACAGGCCAAAGGAGTAACCCTTTGTTTACTATAATCTAGAACCAATAAAGCTTCTCCATATGGTTACCAGTACAATAGCTAGTGATCGATGGACAATTCCTTTCCAGCAAAGGACTGAGTGACACAGCTCTAGGGAGGTACCTTGCTTTCTGTCCACATGGGGAGGTAAATGTGGAATAAAGTAGCAATCCATCAGTAGAGGACCTCTAAAAGTGTAAAGATTTAGTATTGTCTCCTACACACACACACTCACACACCTCCCCTCAGAACAGATAAGACAAGAACAAGGGAGTTCTAGGGACAAGGAGTTCCTAGCTGGTGGACAAAGAATGAATGGGTATTGATACAGAGTGATTCGCTTTTTCAACATTTGTGCTGAAACCAGATTTCATGCAAGAAAGTAATGGCCTTTTAACTGGCTTACTCCAGTCTCATCATCTGGGTGGCACTCTTATTGTTTCCAATGCTGTTCCTGCTCATCATCATTGCTTTACATTTTGAGACCCACTGTGAATTGTAGAGATTTGGCATCACTCACCACATGGACCATAGTTTTATGATCTGGGACTTATTCCATCCAAAAGAAAGAGATGAAGCCTAGGATTGCTGGTCTTTGTCCTCCGTATTTAGTCACTCCTTCAAAGGCCAATATTACATTGTGTGTTGTATTGTCTTTTTGTTTTTATTGTCCAGTCACCTGTACTAAGCTCCTTCTCTATTATTCCCTATGCTAAGCTTCTCAAATCTTTGGGGTCAGTTGTCCAGTAATAGCCCTAACTTGTGGTGTGTCAGAACCCACTTGTGCAAGCTCATGAGAGCTAATGATTAGATTTTCATTGTGAGCATTTATATTTCTGAAATCAACAAATGATACAAATCTGGCCTTGATGTATTGCTTCATTTATTGTCCAGACATCAGAGTACAGCAAAAAAAAAAAAAAGTTAATAACACAGACGGAACTGAAAAGTATATTGTCCATACATCAGCCTGGTCCTTCCAGAGACAATTGTTAAAGATTGACCAGCACACCCTGGACCCTAAGACCATTTAGTTCTGGAAAATCCCCTAGAAGACTTTCAGGAATCTCTGATATTGCTGAAATATCATTACTGAATGTTCCTGCTGCATTGTGAAAGTACTGAAATTTTGAACTGAGGCTATATGATTTGCTTTTACAGTAAACTGCCACCTATGGGTACCTTTCCAGGACATTGCAATGTACTTGTTGCTCAGAGATTTAGTTCTTTGAGGAAATTGGGGAAAATGGTATATAGCAGTGAGCCCCTCTGAATAAAGCGTGCTATGCAAGCTTACAGGAAGACATGAATAGGTAACAATTACTTGGACCGCCTTAAAAATGAGATGATTCTGGAAAGGCAGATACTTTGGTAAGGGAGAACATGTGACCATCCTAAGCTGGCCTTTCAAGTGAAACAATAATATGTGTTTAGAATAAAAAATAAAATAAACAGCAAGACAGCAAGATTACTAAAATGCTTTGCCTCTCTAGAGTATTAGCTGTGAGTTCTGACCCCATATGGGGTCGCAAAAAATTTGGCAACAGTAGAAGGCTTCTGAATGGATGACCAAAAAATCATTAAAAGTCAAAAGCATGACGCATCCAAGGTATTTCTGGCATTGCTTGCCTATGTTGCATCTTGCAATTTCACTGTAGCCTTGGTTCTGAACACAAAACATGCACACTTCATACTGTATATGCTCTCAGGCCATGCAATGCCTATGGACACTGCTGAAATATGAAAAGGAATCTCAAGTGGAAAAAATTTAAGAAACCCTGCATTTATAATTGAACTCTGTATTTGGTTCTACTTAGTTGTTGTGATCTCTTAGTCTAGTGAGATGGAGGGTGAAGATTTTTAAAAAAGGGGGCAGTCAATCAAAGGGATATCTCTTAATTCTCTCTCCTCCTTACCATGTCTAGCTAGTATGCTGGTTAAAGCCCTCATTGTGTGATCTATTTAAATAGCCTTTTAATTGGTCTCTTTGCCTATGTGACCCTGATCAAGTCACTTCACCCCATTTGCCTCAGTTTCCTCACCTGTTAAATGAACTTGAGAAGGAAATAGCATACCACTCCAGTATCTTTGCCAAGAAAACCCTAAATGAGGTCACAAAATATTGGATGCTACTGAAAAGACTGAACAACAATTGTCCCCAATCTATTTCTCCTTAAAGATATCCTGTACACAAGTACTAGAATAATTTTTCTAAAGTAACTATATCTCTCCTCTGATTGGAAACATTCAATGACCCCCCATTAATTACAGCATAAAAATGAAACTCCTTATCATGACTTTTAACATCTCTCATATTCTCACTCTAGCCCAAATCTCCAACTTTATTTCACATTAATGCCCTTCCTCATCATATTCTCTACATTCTAGTCAAATAGGGCTAAGTAGGTCCTATCCTGTACTTTCATACTTCTGTACTCTTGCATATATTATTTCCATTCATGAAATACATACTACTCTCCCAACCTATGGCCCATCTCTACCTGTTGGGATGCTACCAAACCTATGAGATTCAATTAAAATGCCTCCATTAGTGTCTTGTTCCTCTCAGATAAAAGGGATCTTTACAAAATTTGCTCTCATAGCACATTTTTCTCTTCTTAAGTTCACTGTGTGATCACAGAATCAAAGACTCAGAGGTAGAAGGGACATTAGAAGTCTTCTAGTCTAACCATATTATTTTATAGCTGAAGAACCTAAAGCTTGCTTTAAATGACTTGCTCAGGGTAACCCAGGTAGTAAATATCGGGAGTGGTAGCTGAACCCAGAACTTTCTGACTCCAAGTCATGGTGCCCTATTTATTATATTCAAATTTGTCTAAGAGCCTCCACAAATGCTAGATAAATTGTCTTATCTTTCTATCACCCTCATACCCATACCTAGGATACTGAATTGTGTATTGTTGGTGCTAAGTGAATAAAGAAGGAATGAATAAATGCATGAATAATTACAGGAGTTCAAGAGTGGAGAAAGAGGTCAAAATGAAGCAACATGATCTAGTAGAATAGTAACTTAAAAGCAGGATACTTATATTTCATAAGGAAGCAAGGTGGCACAGAGCATATAAGGAAACAGAGGCGATCATGACTTGCCAAGAAACACAAAGGTAGTAAGTGTGTGAGGCCATATTTGAACTCAGGAAGATGAGTTTTTTCTGACTCCAGGTCTAGCACTCTATTGAATGCTCTATCTAGCTGCCCAGAAAATATATAGGGTTTTAAGGTTTGAAAATATTTTACAAATATTATCTCATTTTATCCTCATAACAACCATAGTGAATAGGGTTTCCCATTTTTCCTATTTTTCCCTAATTTTCCTAATATTCCTGTTTCCTATTTTTCCTATTATTTCCCATTTTATGGAAACTTAACAGAAGCAGACAGAATTTAAAAGGCTGCTCAGTCACATGGCTGATAAGTATCTAAGGCCAAATTTAAACTTAGGTCTTGTAGACTTCAGGGCCAGTATTCTTTCCTTTATGTCACCTAGAATCCTCATAACTATAAATATATAAAGGTTAGCTCTTATTAGGAACCATTTTCAAGAAGTTTAAGTAAGAAAAAGGAGAAAGATATAAGAGAAGATAGGATCAAGAGAGTGTTTTGTAAGTATGAGGTGGTTATGGGTGTGCTACAAAAATGTTCCCACATGGCACCATAATTCCCAGCCTGCTAACTTCAGGACCCTATCCCAGGACTCATCTCTCCTCCAGTTTCTCTTAGAGGCATGAGCAAGGCTCTTAAGGATTGGTCCAGAAAATTGTTCAGATTGCTGTCTCTGCCATTGCCACCCTTCCCCAACTAAATTTACCCCCGGGTTCAAGAATTTCTGCTTAAAGCTCTAGTGGCAGAATTGCTATGATGGGAGCATGGCATTAGCAGTTATTTCCTAAAAGAAAAAATATATAAGTTCCCTCCTTCCTCCACATTTTCTTTTCTCCAGTTTCCAAAACTGGGTTAGTATCATTTGAAATGTTTATAGTCATCTGACAAAGCACAGTTCTCTGAATTTTCACTATGTTAAGATAATCTCTCTTGGGCTGCCATTTGTATTAAGAGAATCAAGTTATGGTGAAGTAGATATTAATGTCACATCATTAAAAGGGCAGGGGGTAGGGGAGAACATGTGTAAGCACTGATCTGTGTAGCATAGAACCAGGCGGCTCTCAGCCTGCATGGAAGAAAGGTCCCTGTGACAGAGGAATGAAACGCCCAACACATGAACAGTAATGATTAAAGATGGTCTTGACAATTGTCTTAAGTGGCTTATTTGCCTTCATTTGCCTTCTCTCACTTTCCCTCCCTCTTCCATGCCTTCCTCCCCCTTTACCCAGTCCCCTGTTATTTCTAAGATACATAGAAGGAGGGATGTGAGGAGAGTGTCTAGCTCTTGCCAAGTCTCTTTACACACTTTGCTCTTTATTCACTAATTTACTCTGATGCTTATCAGCAGAGACAGGTGGATTTCTCAGGTTTCTGTTGCTTGTCATGCTCTTCTATCGAACTCCCAGGGCCACTAATGAGGAAACTTAGCCACTAGGCCCCCTGTCCTCTGTGAAGAGCACATTCATTAGTGTCAGCCTTAATAAAGATTGTCAAAATATCTAGAGACAGAACAAGAACACAAAGGTCAATCACCGCATTATTTTACTCATATTACAGAACAATATGAGGTCAGTAGAACTCTGCCAAGTTCCTAGTCAGCAGACAAATAAATTTATAGTATTTCATGGCATACTTAAATCTGTCACCTTATTGTGAAAGAAAGGTATTTCTTGGTCCTTTCTTTATTTCAAAGACAACAGCTAAGCCTTGGTGAAACATACAACTGTATCCTTCATTTCATCCCTCCTATACCCAACAGAGCTCACATAGCTGCAGCCCAAGGTTTTACATATCTTATTTAATTGATTTTCTGTTCGTACTTGAAGAGGTAGCAGATTAAGCACTTTGATTTTTCTACCAAGAAAACTGGTTGAGGGAAAAAATTTATGGTAACAAGTAGAACCTAGAAGTAGGCAACAACATGGTACTACCTCAGAATAGGAAGACTGGATTTCAGTTTTAGCTCCACCACTGTGGCCTTGTTTAAACTATTTTAACTTTAGGCTTTCTGGCATGCCGTTTCTTTGGTAGCAAAATCCAGAAAGCTGGCCTAAGAGCAATATGGACCTGGGTTCAAGTCCTTCTTTTCACAAATACTTTCTGTGGTACCTTGTACACATCAATTAACCTCTTGACATTCCTAGTAACTATCTAAGGCTATTAAGCTACAGAAGAGCTGCTGGACTGCACTGGAAGAAGTACCTCCTATCCAGAAACTGTATATGAAAATATGATCACGGCCCCACCATGACCTTTCCAAACCCCTCAAAAAGAAAAGAAAACTATCCTATGAACAGATTTTCCTGTCCATTTAGCTATATTTGGCATTTTTTTTTTTGGCTTTGATACCTCATTGCTTTTTAGCTATTTGGAGTTGAAATCATAATGATACTAAATACTCAGCTACTGTAATAGTAAATCTTGTGAAAGTGGGTCAGCAATGAGTCATGTGACTAAGTGACTTCCTGTAGTTAATAGTTTTGGAATTTCACAAGACAAAAATCATTGAATAAAAGGGTCAATGATTCTAAACTGACCATCAAAATCTGACTTTTTTTTTCCCTCCAAGCCTAAGAAAGTTGTGGGGAATATGCTCTAGAGAGGAGGGTTCTTAATCTGGGACTAACAACTTATACTGTTTCATATTTTAATAACTATTTCAATATAGCATGTTTCATTGTAATCTTATGTATTTTATGTCATGCATTTAAGACCATTATTCTAAGAAAGTGTCCATAGCCTCTATCAGACCATCAAAGGGATCAATGACATGAAAAGTAGCTTTCTCCTTTCTCCTTTCATCTCATGCCAAGGTACACAACTAACAGACCCTAGGAAAAGCATTGATTTATAATCAACTTGCTCTATTTTTCAAGAAGTACTTGCTTGTGTGTACTGCTTTTTTAAAGATATTTTTATGAATTATAATCTCTATTTGTGGTGGTCATTTTTGATCAATTTATATATTTGTATTGAGCTAGAAATTTCCCATAAAATTCTTTATGTTTACAAGTTCTTATTAAATCTTTTTCTTCATCTCTCTGAGTTTTGCATATCAGTCACTTGCTTAAAAGGTCCAAGTTTGGCTAGCTAAGAAAAGAAGCCAATTATATCCTGAATCCTCAGAGAACTGTTTTTAATGGCCTTGTCTACCATGCAGCATCATTGTAAGGATGAAATAAGGTAATGTATTCAAAAGCACTTTAGAAACTGTAAAGGGCTGTATAGATATGAGCTATCTGAAGCCAGCAGTCCTTTCAGCTAGAAAGAGAATTGAACTTTGTTCACTCATTACTTTGTTTGCCGTTTATCCATCAACCAAAAACTCCAGTGTCATAAAGTGCCTGTGCTAGGCATTCTGCTAGATGCTGGGGATACAAACATAAAATAAATAACCAACTCTATTCATAAAGATTTTACATTCTAATGGGGAAAACAATATATGTATGTATTTATGTATATACGCATATATAGGTATCTACAGTATAAATGGAAGGCATGTGTGTGTATATGTGTGTGAATATAAACACATAGTCCCAAGTTAGATTCGAGGGAGGATATTATCCATTGGGGAAATCAGTGAATATTTCATACTTGTTGGTTCTTGAGTTGCTTCTTAAAGTAAGAGAAAAATTCTGTAACTGTAAAGTAAGAAGAGAGGGCATTCCAAGTATGTGAAACAGCCAGTGTAAAGACATGGAGATGAAAGCTGGAGTGTCATATCTGCAGGATAGAAAGAAGGTGAGTTTGGTGGGATCACGGAGTAAGAGAGAAGTAACGTTAAATGAGTATGGAAAGATAGCTTGTGGTCAGGTTGTATAGGGCTTTAAAAGCTAAGGAAATGAGCTAAGAATCTTTTATCCTAAAGGAAATAGGAAGTCACTGGAGTTGTTTGATCAGGAGAATCACATGCTCAGATGTCAACTTAAGGAAAATCACTTGATAGCAATGTGTAGGGTGGATTACTAGAGTGGGAAGAGCTTGAGGCAGGAAGACCAATGAGAGGACCATTATAATAATCTAAGTGGCAGATAACAATTGCCTGAATTAAAATATTGTTGTGTAAACTGAAAGAAGTGGTTGGATACAAAAGATGCAGTGGAGCTAGAAGAAGCAAGAGTTGTGATTGTTTGAATATATGTGGTTATAGAGAATAAGTAATTTAGAACACTGCCAAGGTTTGGAATCTTGGAAACTAGAATGATAACACTGTCTTATATAGAAATAAGGAAGCCTGGAAGAGATGATCTTTTTATAGGAAGAGATAATGATTTTACTTTCAGACAGGTAAAATTTAAAATGTCTTCAGGACCTCCAAGTAAGAAATATCCAATTCACAATTGTTGATGTGGCAGAAAAAAATCTGGGGAGAGACTGAGGCTAGATATAAATATCTGAGAGTCATCTACATATAAATAACAAACCCATGGGATCTGATGAAATTACCCGAAGAAAGACTATAGAGGGAGAATAGAAAAGGATCTATGAAAAAATTTGGGAAATCTCCACAGATAGGGGCTATGATACAGGTCACAAGCCAGCAAAGGAGGCTGAGCAGAAAGAATAGCCAGATGGATAGCAGGCAAAGGAAGACAATAACAAGGGAATGCAGAAAAGAAAGAATATCCAAAAGGAATTGGTGATCAATAGTTTTAAATGCAGCAAATATGTTGGAAGAATGAGAGTGGATGGGGGAGAGATGTGAGCATGTTTAAAGGCAATAATGGAAGATTCAGGAGATAGAGGAAGAGGTTAAAGATTGGGGAGGGTGAGGATGAAATTTGCTGGAGAAGATGGGAAGGGAGGGAATAAATTACACATGTAGAGGGAATGGCAGGGGTAAAAAGGTTCAATGTTTAGCAGAGATGAGTGCAAAAGGAAGAAAGTAAAGCCATATTGCATTAACTAATGAAAAGCATTTATTAAGATTACTATGTAGTAGACTCTGTTCTAAGTACTATGGATCCAAAAACAAGAAACCAATATAGTCCTTCCTCTCACATAACTTAAATATCTGTAGGAGAAGACAACACATAAAGGTAATAGGGACTAGGGGAGAGGGAGAAGTGTAAATAGATTGTTTATCTATTGAAGCCAAAACTTATATAGTGGTCTGGAGTTTAGGCTAAACAAGTTTACTAACCAGAGCCCAGCTCCCAGTGGTTGAAGTCTGAGTTCTGATAAGAGAAAGCCAGGATTCAGTATTTCTTAGGGGGAAAAAAGTGATCTAAATATGTTAGAGCATTGTAGGTCTATTGCCTTTCTCATTCTGATCTCTATATGTATGCTGATGCAGTTTAAGTTTGAATTGACTGGGTTTTTTTTGGGGGGGTGTCATCATCTTACATTTGTCATTTACTAAGTTTATTATCCAGTAAAATTTATATGATTTTTCTGCCTCTGATCTGCTATTTAATTACTTCATAACCATTCTTCACTTATATGATTGACTGTTTGGACCAATGTGCAGGGTTTTATATTTATCCCTATCAGATTTCCTCTTGTTAGATCCAGTCAACTTTACTTAATCTACATATTTGACAAATATGCCATCTAATATGGATCCTTGTGACACTCAACTTTAAACTTCTCTACAAGTAGAGCTACAAGACAGAGAATGATCAGAACCAAATAGAGATGATCTCTATCAAAATGTTAGGGCAAAATTTGATGAAGGGAGGAGCAGGGAAGACTTCATAGTTGAAGTGATACCTGGGCTGAACTATAAATGAATTAATAATTGAATGAAAATTTATTAAGTTTTTGCTTTGTGGTTGGAATTGTCTTAAGTACTGTGGATACAAATGCCTTTCTAAAGGAAATTATATTTTCCTAGGAGCCCAAAACACATATAGGTGTGTGGTGGCTAGTGAAGGGTGTCTTGACCTGGGAAGTTACAGGAATGGCTAGTAGAGCCACGTGGTAGTTAACCACCACTCCCTTTTTCAGAAAGAATGTTAGTATTGGTTGGATTACTCTAAGTATGGTCAGTAGCTTGGGTCCAGTTAGGCGTAATAAACTATATGAATTTGTTCTCATGCATCCACCAGTCAGGATGGTAGGTTTTCCAAACATGAATCACTTAGTTCCTCCAAGGTATAATCTCTGGAGAATTATTTTGTAGCCTAAAGAAAGTGGAGGACATTCCCAGGTCAACAAGAGGAGGTAGTGAATTTCAGGTATTATAGACAAGCCATACAAAGAGAAAGCTGGACAAAATTGGGGAACAGATAGTAGTCTAGGTTAGATGAAAAGTGATCTACAAGAAAGGAATTAATTTTATAGAAGGCTGCGAGTATAGACTGGAGCCAGATTGTACAAAGGCATAAATGTCAGGATAAGAAGTTTATTTTCCCTGTAGGAAAATAGTAATAGGAAGGCACTGATGGTTTTTTAAGTAGAAATAAGCTGATGTAAATCAGACCAATACATTATGCAGATTTAAAAAAAAAAAACCTCCTATGCAGCAGTTGGAATGAAAAAATTTGGGGACCATTTAAGACTATTAACAATAATATACAGTAGAGGTCATGTCATCCCAATCTACAGTTACTGTCATTGTAAGAAAAATAAAAGAAAAAAAAATGGAAGCCAGGGATGTTATGGAGGTGGGGGAGAGAAAAGTTTCAAATATAACTCTAAAATTTCAAGCCTAGGTAATTGAGAGGATTGTGTTTCCATTAAAAGATACAGGAAAATGAGTGGTGTAAGGAGATAATTGAGAGGCTCAATTTTGGATTTGGTAGTTTGAGTTTCTGGAGGAAGATACCAGTGGAGATTTCTAGCAAGCAATTGAAAATATAGGATGATGGCTGAGAGAAGAAATAAGTGCTTGATACATAGAGCTGGAAGCCATCTGCATGGAGATTATAACTGTACCCATGGTAGTGAAGACACAAAGAAAGGAAATGTAAATGAAGAAGAGTTCTAATGACAGAGCTTTGACTAATGACACAAAGGTAGGGAAAAGAATGTTAAGCCAGAAAGGGCAACTGGGGAATAATCAGCTAAGGAGATTTGACAATTAAGTGCATGGCCTGTGGTATGTTTTGTTGTCCATGTAGTAAATGCATGTCTGCACAGGTCTGTGGAGATTTTCTCACAGGAAGGCATTAATAGATTGATATCTCTAGAGTATATTTCATCATCATTGCTCCAAGAAAAACTTTAATTCCTCCCAGAAGGGGAAGTGGAGAGCCCAAAAGTTAACTATTCTATTCTCTTCAGAGATATATGGTATATCATTATAATATCTATTCACCCCTTTAAATATTTTAGCTTAAGGTAAATAATTTCTAGGTTAAAGTTGAACTCCTAACCATTATACTTTTTCATGGAAGAGGTGCCTATGCTATATAACCAAGACTTGACTCCCTTCCCACCAAATGCCAGTTCCACAATGATTATCCAATAGCAAATAAACCCATTTATTGAAGATGATAGTAAATAGAAATAAGAGAAGATATACACATGAGGATACATCTGACAGTACACAGAAAGAACTCTCTCACTGATAGTGAGATAACAGATCAAACAAGAGAGAAAGACATTCCCAAATATTACCTAAACCTCGCATCTAGACAAAACTCACCAAAGTAAATTCTTCAAAGTGTCTAGTGTAGTAAACTGAAGGCAGAGATATGATCAAGGTGCCAGCTCTTCTACATCTTGGGTACTAGCCAGATTCTTTTTGTCACTTCATAGATGAAAGTCTAGAGAACCACATATATTCTTTCTCAAAGCTAGAAGCCATAAGACCAGAATCTCTCTTTTCCCAAGTTCTCACCATCTTTGACCCTTTGACAAATATGGAAAGCATTGTAGAAGTGAGCTTTGAGCCTCAGGTTGTATAAGACATCATAGAAGTCCTTCGAGGCCAACAGGTTCAGTGAAGTGGCAACCATGAGATAGATAACCAGGAGCTGAGTGAACGAATGTTAAGAAAAGTAGAAACAAAGTACATATTACTTTATTAGCTGATTAAAGGAAGGGATGTGAAATAATAACTTGAGGAAATGGCAGTCTTTTATTTTATTTTTTTATCTTAGAATAGACCTGAAAATATTTTTAGTCAGTATGGAAGGCATGAGTAATTATGCACTAAAGATGAGAGGATCACTGAAAAATGTTGTTGGAAGAAATGAAAGAAAAGAGTTAAAGCAAGATTTAAAAGTAAGCATTGCAGGGACAGAACAAAGATGATGGAGTAGAAACAGGACTTCCCTGTGGCTCTGGCTTCCACCTCCTCCAGTACATGTAAAAAAATAACTCTAAACAAATTTTAGAGCTACAGAACCCACACAATGACAGAGAGAAACAAATCTCCCACTGAAGGCAGCCTGGCAGGCTGGCATTAGGGTCTATCACACCAAGCTGGGAGCTAAGCCCAGCCCCAAATGAGTGGTTTTGGCCCCAGGGCAGCCCCTACCAGTAGTGGCCAGAGCAGACTTCAGGAGAGTGAAGCACCAGCAGCTGTGGTGGTTTCCAGACTTTTCAAACCATAAATGCCAAAGACAAAGTAAAAGGTCAGTGTGGAACTCTGTTGGAATGGGAGTGGTGGAAGGAAGAGTGTGATCTGGCCCCTACCACTGGGATCAGAAAGTGGAGGTGTGGTGGTATCACGTGACTGCCTCAGGAGCTCCTGGCCTGCAAAAGGGTAGGTGGACCAAGCAACCATTCAGAAGCTAATTGCTTTTGCTTTAACTAACTGTTCTGATCTGGATTGTGGTCTTGGGTGGTGGGCCTGGAGTGTGTGGCCAGGTACCAGAGTCTGTGGGGGCTGCAGAGAGGGCACACTCCTAATTGCTCCAGCAGCTGCAAAATCCCCAGTGATTTGGGACAAAGCTCTCTCCATTCTGAAAGCAGAGTTCTACTGTGGCAAAAGAGTTCAAAACTCAAGTAATTGACTGGCAACATAAATAAGCAGAGGAAAAGCAATCCTACCATAGATTCTTTTTTGGGGGACAAAAAAGGATCAAAGCATGGAATGGGAAGAAGACAATGAGGTCAGAACTTCTGCATCAAAAGCCTCCAAGAAAAATATGAACTGGTTACAGACCATGGAGGAGCTCAAGAAGGATTTTGAAAACCAAGTAAGAGAAGTGGAGGTAACATTGGGAAGAGAAATAAGAATGATGTAAGAAAATCAAGAAAAGTGAGTCAACAGCCTGACTGAAGAAAATAACACCTTAAAAAATAGACTAACTCAAATGGCAAAAGAGTCCCCAAAAGCCAATGAGGAGAAGAATGCCTTAAAAAGCCAAATTTACCAAATGGAAAACAAATTTCAAAAACTGACCAAAGAGAATAAATAATTCCATTAAAATTAGATTGGATCAAATAGAAGCAAATGACTTTATGAGAAATCAAGATACTATAAAACAGATACAAACAAATAAAAAGAATAGAAGGCAAAGTGAAATATCTTTTTTTTTTTTTGCTTTTTTTGCAGGGCAATTGGGGTTAAGTGACTTGCCCAAAGTCACATGGCTAGTAAGTATGTCAAGTATCTGAGGCCATTTTTGAACTGTTTTGAACTGTTTTGAACCATTTTTGAACTCCTGACTGCAGGGCCAGTGCTCTATTCACTGTGCCACCTAGCTGCATGTAATAGTAATTAGTTTAGCAGGATACTTAGCACTTAGTAGTGCTAAGTGCTAAGTGTGGAAGATGCAAACTCTGTCCCACTATTGAGAAGGCATGAACTCCCCTGTTGATGTGGAAGAAGGGGATTGGCTGAGGTGTGTATATAAGCAAGAATTCCAGAGACAGACAGACAGAATTGGAATGTTGCTCTGGGTGAAGGAAGAATCCTGGAGACTGAAGCTGGCTGAGAGAGAGACAAAGAGAGGGAGAGAGAGAAAGTTTCTCTCCCAGCATCTGAGAGAC
>CM053582.1:493651813-493679379 GCA_028627135.1 Pseudochirops cupreus
ACCTGGGAGCTGTCTACTTCTGAATCCAGGTGACTGTTTGGTGGTCTCAGGAAGGAGCTTGGACCATGGAAGGGGATCTAGGGAATCAGAGAGACCACCTCAAGTCAAGATGAAGAAAAGGCCTCCCCTTGGATGAAATTGAGGTTTGCTGGACACCGAGGGGTGGAGGGTTTGTGTGGTTTTCTAACGATTGTATTTAGTGACTGGTTGCTAGATAAGTGACTGATTGAGTTGATATGTGATTGCTTCATGAGTGAAAGATTGATTATTGTATTGTGAATTGATTGAATGATTAAGTATTGATTATTGTATTGTGAATTGACTGAATGATTAAGTAAGGAGGGTTTCCCCCCACTTAGGGAAACCAGATGATTATTCTTTTGTTCTTTGTTCTAAATATCGTGGCCACTGTAGTGAAAACTGTGTGGCCATTCTAATGTTAAGCTGTTATGAACACTATATTGTGATTTGTTATGAATGTTTGCCTTGATTTGTAATGGAATAAATGAAGTGTTCACTGTGTAATCCGAACCTTAAAAGCTGTTCACAGTAGTATTCTTTTGGGAATCTGCTTGTGCATGGTGTTACAGTCAGGAAGACCTGAATTCAAATTTGGCCACAGAAACTTACTGGCTATTTGAACCTGGACAAGTCACTTAACCCTGCTTGCCTCAGTTTTCTCATCTGTAAAATGAGCTAGAGAAGAAAATGGCAAACCACACTAGTATCTTTGCCAAGAAAACCCCAAATGGGGTCATGAAGAGTTTGATATGATGAATTGACAGGGAAAAAAGGGTGGATATGTTAATACACACATACATGCACACATATAGATAGATACTTTGATATAATATATGCATATTTAAGATATTTGTAGATGCTAGCTTGTCCTACAGGGTCAGATGAGATAATAAGATAGCAAAGTCAAATGAGCTATTATTTTTAAAGCCATTTGAAACACTTAAAGTAGTATATGTTTTTGATGCTGTTGCTGCTGCTTCCACTGCTATCACTGTATGTGTAGATAGAGCTAGAAGATATCACTGTGAGCTAAAGGTTTGGGGAAGCCTTCACTTTGGAGATGAGACTTAAGCATAACTTGATCCTTTGATAGCACTGGACCATCATTATAAATATCAATTAACCTATTATAGTCAGCATCAGCACTAGGGCCAGCCTTGGGGTTAGCTGTGATGTGATGACTAAGTAGACTCACCAGGGTGATACAGGTGAGCTGGAATAAACCCTGCTATGGCTATTAGCTTACTCTCCATATTATTTTAATGCTTAATTTGCATGGGATGTCAAGCCAACTGCTGTCCTTCCTGGACAGTGCCCCCCATCATCAAAAAGTATCTTTTCCTACAGGTCTGTTTGCAAGCTGTGTGGCTAATTTGATAATACCTATTCTCTCTAAGCTTAAAACAGCCTATAACAGTTAATGTTCTTCCCAGTGTTCATATTTATTTGGCCTTCTCTCAATTGAAACTTGCTGTTAGCTGAAAAAATATTTGATAAACCCATTCACTCTAATGTGGTTTAAAAAGGTGTTATAACCCTCCACTGCTCCTCTGAGTCATTGGTGTCTGCTCTGGAAGGAGTGTCAGACTGTCCTGCATTGTATAGCTATCCTTTTCACTAGGGCTTTTTCAGTGCAGGGGCGGGTTCATTTGTATTCTCTCACAGAAATTTACTGATGGAATATATAGTGGAGATCAAAGTTAATAACCTCTACAATGACAATCAAAGAGTTGGAGCAGAGAAACCCCATCAAAATCTCAAGACTCTTGGAGAGAGCTGACTATGCAGGACATACATTACTCAGGTACTGCAGAAAAAAAACAAAAACAAAATACGGAAGACAAATGGAATGTATTGATAATGATCTGAAATGAAATGGAGAACAGAGATATTTGGAGTGTTTGCACAGTTGACTAAGGGGGCCCTTTAAGTTGGATGGCAAGGATATTTGGACCAAGAAGAAGGAACAGAAAATCTGCAAGGGTCAAGAAGCTGCACAAAAAAAGGCAGTGCCATTTCAAATACCTGTAGGCATTTTGTCCCAGGTTATGAAAGAACAATAGAACTATCACAAGTTTCATTCTTTTTTCCCACTCGATTGAACAAGAATTGACAGCATCTTGGAGAGAAGGAACAATCTTTAGAGACCATCTATGGGACAAGAACCAGACGATGATGAGGACCAGGAAAAAAACAAACGAAAAAAACTCAGAACAACAACAAAAAACATAGAGATAGCAGTAAGGACCAGAGACATAGCAGGAACCGACAGTGACAGTATAAGAATGGAGTCTCCAAGATAGTGAGGCTGGCAGAGGAATATTGGGGCATACAAAGTAGGTTCCCAGAGAATGATGAGTGTAGAGGCAACAGAACCATGGTGGCTGCTGACAAGGAGGCAGTGAGTCATAGGCAAGTAGAGGAGTGAAAGACAGGAAAAATTCCGACTTAGCCACTTGATGGAGCCAGGCTGTTGTTGTTGAGTCACTTTTCATTTGTGTTAGACTTTGTGATCCTGTTTTTTGGGATACTGGTGTGGTTTAGTAAACTGAGGCAAACAGAGTTAAGTGACTTGCCCAGGGTCACAGAGCTAGTAAATGTCTGAGGCTGGATATGAACTCAACAAGATGAGTCTTCCTGACTCCATGTCTGGTGCTCTGTGCACTATGGCGCCATCTAGCTGCCACTTATGCTATACCACTTATAATGCAGCTGATGGTGAACTGACCTTGCCCCAACCCAAGAGCTACTAATTGCCTGGTTGAAACTAGATAGTCTAAACCAGTTTGTTTAAAAAAACAGCAACAACAACAAACGCGGTTGCACCTGGATCCTGTGGTTCTGACCATATGTTATTATTTCCCAGCTTCTGCAACCTCTGCCTATTTTATAAAACAAACTTCACTTAACCCTCTCTGTAGCTGCCCCACCTTAGCCTTTGTAAAGACTTGTGGTTGTTATGCAAAGCAACTTAACAACTTCATGACACCGTGCCTCCCATGAAATACCCTCCATGTTGAAATGTATTTAAACTCTCCCTCCTGACCCTTGTGGGCACTCTTGCACCCTGGTGTTGTGTGGTGACTCCCTATTGCCATCCCCTTGCCTCAATTTAGAGACCCTTTGTTGTCACTTTGGTACACCTCTTTAATTCAGGTTGACGCTTAGGGCTGTTCTATAAGGTACTGCCCATCTCTCAGGCAGTGGCAGAATCACGTTGGAAAGCAGAGGAGGATATTCTGTTTGTCTCACTTCCATAACCTTTACTATTTATATAAAATCTGTCCTACATTTGGTACTTTGTGAGCCTGAATGCTCACAGAGGCCAATAATGGCCGTCTTTGGGGGGTTCAACCATGTGACACCTTCCATTCAATACTTGTAGCTTCCTAGGGATTCCAGGATTAAATACAAAATCCTTTGTTTGCAGTTCAAAATTTTTCATAACCTGCTCCTTACCATTTCAGTGTTCTTCCACCTTAGTGCACTCTTCCATTCAATGACCAAACACACATATACATATATATCTATGTATATATACACACATACATATATACACACACGTGTGTGTGTGTGTGTGTGTGTGTATTTCATGTGTCTGTCCCTAATATTTGGAATATTCTCCCTTCTCTTCTTCAAATTCTGTCTTCCTTGGTTTCCTTTAAGTCCCAACTAAAATCCTTTCTTCTACAGGAAGCCTTTTCCCATCCTCTCTTAATAGTAGCACCTTCCCTCTCTTGTAGGTACAGGCATAGGTAATTATATATTCTCTATATAGCTTATGTGTACATAGTTGTTTCCTGGTCAATTTCCTCATTAGAGTGTCAGCTCTGTGAGGGCAGGCACTGTCTTTTGACTCTTTTTGTATCCCCAGTGCTTAGCACAATGGCTGGCATGGAGCAGGTGTTTGCTAAATGCTTTTTAACTTACTATTTGAGAGGAGTTCCACGTGCTCACATCACCAAGTAGTTCCTCAGGAGACCGTATAAGCCAGAAAAGCTGAAAAACATCCCCCACCTGCAAGTATATCTGGACGGCTCCTTGTGGAGAGGGAGCTTCTAGCTCTGGTTTACAGTATTACGATGGATAATCGCTCTTCCACTGCTTGGGTTATTTCCCACTGTCACCGTCAAGAGAAAGGAAGAGGAGGCAGATTTCTTCTTTAAAGACCGTTACGAAGCTTTTGAAACCTTTCTTACTTGCTGGAATTCTTATTATTTTATTATATTTATAGTTATTTATTTTATATTTTTATATCTTTATTTCTATTTTATTTCTATTTTAATATATTTTAATATATTTATAAAATTATATATACATTTTTTATATTTTTATATTTTATATATTACATATATATATATGTATAAGAATTACAAAATCTTAGGGCAGTCAACCAGGATCCAAAAGATCTGGGTTTGGATTCTGTGTGCATCTCTAATGTTTTATGTGACTTTGGGCAACTCATTTTTCTCTCACAGCTTCAATTTGTTCTTCTGTAAAATGAAGATGTTGGATTAGATGATCTCTAAAACCCTTTGCTTTTCTAATATGATATTCTTGGTTTTCCCCTTTTTATCTTATGGGAACTCCAAAAATAATGTTATCAGTAGGACATTTAAAGTGGAAAAGAAATATTAAGTTCACTGTGCAGGGTAGGGTGAACCTTATATACAAATGAATAAATTACATATATATACATATATATATACATATATGAGAAGTATACATACACATACATACATGCATGATTTATTGCTGTAGTCAGTATTGTCATCATCATAATCATTTTGTCTACACCTTTTTGATGGGATTCAAATGGAACAGATCTGGGGCAAGATGATCTTCGTTGTTCTCATTCAATCCTTTCAATTGTGTCTATTTCTTCATGACCCTGTTTGGGTTTTCTTGGCAAATACTACAGCTTTTTGTCAATTCCTTCTCCAGCTCATTTTCTTTACAGATGAGGAAACTGAGACAAACAGGGATGAATGACCTACCCAGGGTCACACAGCTAGTAAGGGTCTGAGGCCAGTTTTGAACTCAGGGCTTCCTGACTCCATGCCTGGCACTCTAACCACTGTGCCACCTAGGTGTTCAGGCAAGACGATATCCTGCAATTATTCCTTTGCATTTAATGTTCTATTGACTAATCTACTGGTCAATGAAATAACTGCTTTGTGTAGTTGAATATAAGTATTAAGACATAAGTTCATCCCTAGTAGGCTTATTAAAAGCATTGTCAATACAACTACATTATCAGACAGAATGAGGTAGATTGTACCTAATCTTATTATTATTTAATTTTGATATCCTCTACAAGGTCTCTATGTTTTGTAAGCTTTCCTTCTATGTAGCTTAAATATTATGAATATTTGGTGTGGTGACATTGGTTAAAAATGTTGTTCTTAAATTTTTATGGATCAGTGTTATGTATGGGCAATTGTGGGCAACAGTTCCATCTGTGATAATGGTCTGTATCCAGTAAAGTTTATCGGTTCAGTTCTCCACTCTATTTTGAGGTCTGCATTTGTAGTACAGGAATTTGTCATCTGTCAGGCCATAAAAGATAGTGAGCTTCTGTTATATAATTCTAGCCACCAGGTCATGTCTTCCTAGGTATTTGGTAAATACTAAATTTTTACAGCCTGCAGTGATACAATGAACATTTTCCAAGATTCTCCTGCAAAATGTACATTTATCTCTTAGCCCAGGCTCCTTAAGGATAACCTTTCTGTAATTTCTGGCAGGAATGACCTGGTACTGAGTTACTCTCATAAACCATTATTTCTTGGAACAACTCTCCATAGCTCAGACATTTATCTAACTCTTTGTTAACATATTAACTGAATTCCTGATCATGTTTTATATGGAAGGTCTTTGGATTACATTCTTGGATCTTACATATTTCATTGGTTTCAGATCCAAGGCATATACCTGTAATTTACTATTTCTTAGTGAAGTGATGACTACTTGCTCCCAAATTTTTTCCGTGGGAGTTTAAAATATCTTCTTTATATGTTTTATTATTTTCTCTAATAATATCTATCAATCTTCTTCCTTTTTGAATAGGAACTGTTAATCTTCCTTTAGCTACCTTAAGGACATGGTCTCTGTGTTTTGATAATATAGTACAGTTTTCATTTTGCAATGATACTTTGAAAATCTATTATAGTTGATTTTACAGTTTGAAAAGTATATATTAAGGCCAGTATTGTAGAAGTATTTGGATGTTTTATGCATGTTTTTCCCATTGAATTTTGCTTTGGGGCTTTTTAGCAAGTCTCTTAAATTTAATGTGGCTTCAAACTCAAATAGAAAAGCATCCCTGTGAGATACATATTGACTTAGAAAATCACAAATGAACATTATCTATGTGATATTGATTTTTTTTAAAATTTCATTAAACCTTTCCTAATTATACTCAAATCTGGTCTGTGCCTCAGTCAGGATTTAGGAGAGCTGAGTTTGATACCTCCTCTTACTCTATTCATCCAAACCCTTCTCCTAGATAATTTTATGTTTGATGTTTTGCTTAGGTGAGACCAAGATATTTATTGGTATTATACCAACCCTTTGATTCAACCTAACATCTATTTAAATGTATAGCCTTCGATGCTTTTGTTTCCTTGGCTTATGTAAAGAATTTTACACTTAGAGAATTCAAATGGCATTTCAGTATCCTTGGAGAAAAATTCCATGAGATGAAGAATTCTTTGTTGTGATTTTTTGTAGAGACACATTGCTTGAAGTCATCCATGTATATCAATGATTAATAAAATGTTTTGATTTAAAATCCTCTTTAACTTCTATTTATAAGAAGACCAGGAAGAATCATAATATATGTAGACTATTTCCCTGGGAACATGCCGTTTTTGATACGTTTTTCATTTTTACATTTATGTTGGTGACATGTTTTCAGTAGAAAATAGTTTTACATATTAGCCTCAAATACTCCAGTGTTCTCACTTTCTTTGGATCTATATTATATGTTTATAATACAGGATGAAAAATGAGAGTAGGAATGAGCCCAGAGCTTTGTGATAATCAACAAAGACATTATAGATTTTATGGCATTTTAAGGCGGCTTGTTCAAAATTACCAAATGGATAATAAGTTGGTCTTTATACTTGAGACTTTTTGTCATAGCCTTTTACTACTCAAATTATGTATTATTTTCTTGTAACTGTTTTTACGTCCTCTCTCCCCTCTGTCCCCGCATGTCACAAGCTGCTAATACTTTACATAAAATATACAAACACATATCTGATCTGAATCTGGTGGGTTCAATGGTATTCTATCTTTTAGTAGTTAATATGTGATACTTCAATTAAGAAAGCTGAGCTGAGGCTTATGTTTCAGAGGATGCTAACAAAGTTGGCTTTGCAGATACTTCACGTACCACTTTAAGTATTTGAGACAATAATAATGGAGCTCTTGTGGCCTTGTTGCTTTATACTTTTGCAGAGAAACTTGTGTTTCAGTCACCTCATTTGATATAACATTTTTTTTCATTTATTATGTTAAAAATGTTTAAGATTTCTTTCACTTTTGATCCAACTTGGCTTTTTTTGTGGTATCAGGATTTTTGTGGCCATATAGATGACCGAGAAATTTTCTGTATCTTTTTCAAGATTTCTCTCTTTCCTCTGAATTCTTTTTTTCTTAAGCCTCTGTAGTAAAGTTGTTGATTGATGTGGTATTGTTGGTTGTGGTGGTAGTAGTAGTAGTAGTAGTAGTAGTAGTAGTAGTAGTAGTAGTAGTAGTAGTAGTAGTAGCAGCAGCAGCAGCAGCAGCAGCAGCAGCAGCAGCAGCAGTAGTAGTAATAGTAGTGAAAGTAGTCGATATAGTAATAGTAATAATAATAGTTGCTGGTGCTGTTGCTTTGATGATCTGTATCACCATTGTGTTTTTTTACTTGTGGATTTTTTTTTTCACAGTAGATTTTTCCTTCTTGAGAAATCTGAACGTGATCAAGTACTGATTGCTTTGAAATCCTCTGTGTAAAGTTGATCATCATGACTGCTTCATTTGGGACCAACTTGCAACCATATGCTATCCCAATGATTTATTTTATTTAGATTTATTTTATTTTTAATTCATTGGAATAAAATGAACATTTCCATAACATAGTATGATAAAGGAGATGATTTCTCATGAAAGTGCAAAATTACTACGTACAACTTGCTATTACTTTTTAAGCACATGACAAAGTTATGTCCCACTTTTGTTCCTCTCTCCACCCTGCACTAGAGATGGCTAACAGTAGACACAAAGAGGTGTGTGTGTGTGTGTGTGTATGTGTAAAATTATCCTATACATACTTCTATTTATCAGTTCTTTCTTTGGATGCAGATAGCCTCTTCCCTTATATGTCTTTTATAGTTAATTTGGATATTTATAATAGTCAAAATAACATATTCACTCAAAGCCATTCTTAAAACAATGTTGCTGTTACTGTATACAACCTTCTCTTGGTTCTGCTCCTTTCACTCTTCATCATTTCGTGCAAATCTTTCCATGTTTTTCTAAGATCATTGAACTCATCATTCCTTATAGCACAGAAGTATTCCATCACAATCATGTATCACAACTTGTTCAGCCATTCCCCAAATGGTGGGCATCTCTGCAGTTTCCAGTTCTTTGGCACCACAAAGAGAGCTACCATAAACATTTTAGAACATGTAGGTTCTTTTCCTTTTTCCTTAATCATTTTGGAAATAGACCTAGTGGTGTACTTTGACCTAGGGTCAAAGGGCATAGACAGTGTAATAACTCTTTGGTCATAATTCCAGATTGCTCTCCAAAATGGTTAGATCAGTTCACATTTCCACCAACAGTGAAGTAGTGTCCCAGTTTTTCCACCAATATTTGTCCCTTTCCCCTCCAATCATTTTAGCCAGTGTGGTAGGTATAAAATGATATCACAAAGTTGCTTAAATTTGCATTTTTCTAATCAATAATGATTTAGAATATTTCTTCATATGATTATAAATTGTTTTATGTAGACAGGAAAATAAGAATGATCTTTACCTTTTATTTCCCTTTAGGCATCTAATTTCTTTCAATAGGTTTCTACATTTTGAGAGCTTTTCATTTCCTATTGTTAAGTATTAGTATTCCAATATGTGTTAAAAACATGGTTCTTAATTTTTTTATGGATTAACATTTTTGTGGGGAAAAGTTATATCTGTACTGATATGCTGACTCCATTTTACTTGATTTGTTGAATTCTCAAGGATATTTTGTGTATCATTCTTGCCATATAAATGACTCTCTAGTTGTCTGATAGATACTCAATTTCTTAAAAGTGGAGGGATATATTGCATTGCTTACAAGATTTGTGTGATCTTCATTACTCAAGGAGTTCTTTAAATATAACCCATCTATAATTTCTGGTGGTAGTGACCTGATCCTGAATTTCTATCATAATCTCTGTTTCTATAAATAAATCCCCAGAGTCAGCCAGCTTCTTTGGCAGCATTCTATTTGTTTAGGCCATAAGGCTGTCAATAGTGGAGGCCCTTTTGATTCCACTCTTAGATATTATCTGTTTCATAGGCCTAATTCAGCAGTAAACCACTTTGAGTTACATTTGATCAATTTTTCTGCTGTTCTTGAAAAGGTGGTATTTTGAACTCAAATACAAGACTTTACCTTTATTCCTATTGTTGCTTAGTCATTTTTCAGTCATGTCTAACTTTTCACGGTCCTTTTTGGGTTTTATTTGGCAAAGATAATGGAGTGTTTTGCCATTTCCTTCTCCAGCTTATTTTACAAATGAAGAAACTGAGGCAAACAGGGTTAAGTGACTTGCCCAAGGTCACACAGCTATTAAGTGTCTGAGACTTGATTTATACTCAGGAAAAGAAATATTTCTTACTTCAGGGCCAGCACTCTATCCACTATGCCACCTGGTTTCTGGCCACTGCTCCATTCTACCAGTGCTGTTTTAGACACTGATTCTTTCAATGTATTAGCTATCCTTTCTGACTTTTTGTCACTTGTAAAGTTGTTTAACATACATCAGTGCCCTTATTGAGGTACAGCACTATGTATTTCCTGCCAGGTTGACATTAGCTCCATTTCCCACTCCTATCCCCCCCCCTTTTTTTTTTTTTTGGTGAACTCTCCCCAGTTCCTGGAAGGCACTTCCGTCTTACCTCTGGATCTTAGAATGCTTAGTGTTATTCAGAACATAGCTCAGGGTAGCTTTCTCTCATGAGACCACTTCTTATCACCCCAGCTTCCAGTGCTTCCTCCCTCCAAATTCCCTTGTATTTCTTTTCATATAAACTTAAATATTTGTTATCTTCCCAGATAGAACATGAACTCCTTTTCAGGCAGAGACAATTTAATTTGCCTTTTGTATCCCTAGTATATCTAGGCAGCATAGTCAATAGAATGCTGGACTAAGAAACAGGAAAACCTGAGTTAAAATTGGACCTCAGACACTTACTAGTTGTGTCACTCTGGACGAGTCACTTAACCTCTGTCTGCCTCAGTTTCCTAAAATGTAAAGTGGAGGTAATAAAAGCATGAGAATCATATCTAATAATATTTGTAAAAGCGATTAGCACAGGGCCTAGCTAATCCTCCATCTTCAAAGTGCCTGATATGTGGTATATCCTTAAAAATGCTTTTTGATTTTCCAATTTTAAAATAGGCTTAAGTCCTTGTTGTTCAGTAGACTCAGTTGGTTGGAGCTAGGCATTGGAAGAGGCAGGTCCATGGTAAAGGCTGTAGGGAAGATTATATTATATGATTAAGAATGCCATTAATTACAGGCAGTTCATGTCAAATAGGTACTTACCAAATAGGCAAGTCCTAGGAGATTCCCTGAGACATAAAGTGGTGAAATGCCTTATCAGTTTAAAATGGGTTAGGGTGATGGTACAGTGGGTTATGTTCCAGGCCTGAAGTCAGAAAGACTTGAGTTCAAATCTGACCTCAGACACTAGCTGTGTGATTGGGCAAGTCACTTAACCCTGTTTTTCTCTCTTTCCTCATCTGTGAAATGAGTTATAAGAGGAAATGGTAAGGCCCTCCAGTATCCTTGTCAAGAAAATCACAGAGCTGGACACGACTGAAATGACTGAACAAAAGCAATACCGAAGAAAGGTTAATAGTGTCAGAGGCCAAATTTTAACCAAGTGTTCCCCTGCCCCAAGCTCAATTCTCTATTGACTATCCCATTCTGCCTATAGTAATTCACTCATGTTTGCAAATAGGGATGTTATCAGACCCTTTCAGGGATGTTTGAAGCTTGACAGGAGATAACATTTTGGCTTAAAGAAATTTCAAGCATTAACAGAAGACAGTAGGCAGAGATTTAGGAACTGTCCTGTGTGTGGGAGGTAGTGGTGATGGTGGTGAAATGTTATCTTCTTTTCTTTAAATTCTTTAAGTTACATTAAGAGTTAAACTGCTACTTAGCCTCTGTGTATGACTGTGTTGGGTTGATTAGAGGAGGCAGTTTGGGGGAAACAATCTTTTTGCCATCACATTACACAAGTTAGTGGGCACTGGGGCCACTAAGAGAGAGAAGGCTCCTTTGTCTTAGCCCAGGTATCTAGCCTCTCAAAAGATTTTAATTTCTAGACCTTCTTGTCAGATTGATCTCCCATTTCTCCTTTTTATATGTAGAGTGAGTGCCTACTCTAGCCTTCATCATCACATGACACAAATGTTCAATGATTGTGGTCATTGAGTAAGGAAGAAGCTCTTTTCCTGGCACTGCTGTCACTGAATAGGAACACTGAAGCAAAATGGCTAAATGATACCAGGGACTAGACACCTTCTCACCATCATCGCCTGGCTGTCATTTTCATTTACCCTGAAAAATCTGATCCTGATACTAGATCTTTAAAGGATTATGATGGAGAGGGAAATGAGTATCCATGCCATGTAATGCCTTGAATTAATGGACTCCTTTATCACATAATTTGTGAACCATTTACCATACCCCATGATCTGCTGTACTCAACAGAATACTGTCATCAAAAGGATGTTCACCACTTTATAATTGGGAAACCACTGTTCTCCTAATCCCTGTGATTCAATATCATTGTTAAATGAGGCATAAACACCTTTTCCCTGGTATCTTTTTCCTTTTTTTCTTTTTTTTCTGTTGTTGTTGCTCAGTTATGTCTGACTGTTACCTTATTTCAGATTTTCTTGGCAAAGATATTGGATTGGGTTGCTCTTTCCTTTTCTGGTTCATTTTACAGATGAAGAAACTGAAGCAAACAGGGTTAAGTGATTTTCCCTGGGTCACATAGTGTAATGGTAATGGAATTTAAAGATCTCCCTGTATTGGCTTGGTTTTTGGGTTAAATGTTAAGACCCAGAGCTTGTGAACCCTACAGTGGGATGGACTTGTTGATGTGATAAGAGGGGGTTGAACTGGGACTAACTGGTGCCCTGTATAGGGAAAGACCCAAGCCGAGAGAGGCCAGAAGAACTTTTGGGAGCAGCATCATGGAGGCAGAGAGAGAGCTGCTGGGAATGAGGATGCTGGGGGCCAGAGTTGCTGAGAGAGAGATAGAGAACTGCCACCCAAAGCTGCCCCAATTGCTGAGGGCCAATTGGAGCTGCCCAGGACTTTTGAGAACTGCCACCCAAAGCTGCCAAGAACCAAGGAGGCATGACTGTGGTGCCGGTATTTTGTCTGTCTGTTTTGATGTTGCTTTGTCAGAGTCATTTGTTGATAGACCTTGTTGGGCCTAGATTGATTTCACAGGCAGAAGGTGAATTGAAGAGGATGCTGGCCATGTTCATAAATGTTGTGGTGTCTTTGTTAAGCTTTGTCTTCCCAGGAACAGAAACTGCTGAGAACTTGCCTCAGGTCAATATGAAGAAAAGTCCTCTCCTTGGGTATTGAATGCTATGATGATATTATAGCCTACTTGTGTTCTAGGGGTGGATGGCCTTTGTGTTCTGTGACTGACCAAATGAATGTACTTTGTTTGTGATTGGAAATTAATCTCTGCTTGAGAAGAGAGACTTTGTAATTGACTAAATGAATGTACTTTCCAGGGGTGGAGTACTCAAGGACTTTTGTACTTTGTGATTGAACTGAGAACTTAATAAATGATTGACTTATCATCTGCCTGATATAATTGGCCATGAGGAGTAATCAGTAATCAGGAGTAATCATACTCCCTGTTTCCCATTGCTACTCCTGGAGTCTTCAACTAGAGAGACCACTCTTTGCTAGAGATCTGAGATCTGTTCCTTCTTGAGTCCCTGTTTCAAATTATATTGGATATTTTTTTCAGTAATTAAAAACTCCTTGGAGACCAAGATTGTTTCATTTTAGTTGTTTTTTTTTATATGCTCAGTAATTTGTATTTTATCTGTGCTTTATAAATGGGCAACTAGAGTGTTGACTTACCACTATCACAAAGACTTAAGTTTGAGTCCTGCCTCAGACACTTATTAGCTGCATGAACTTGGGAAAGTCCCTCAACCTTTCTCAGCCTCACTTACTTCATCTATAAAATTGGTATAATAATGGCATAGAACCTACCTCACAGAGTTGTTTCAAGGATTAAATCCAAAGATACATAGATACACACAGACACACACACAGACACACATATGTGTCTGTGTGTGTGTGTGTGTGTGTGTGTCTGTGTGTGTATGTGGGTGTATACATTTATAGTCACAACAAATATCTGAGTCAGGATTCAAACTCAGATCTTCCTGACTCCAAGTAAAGTCTATCTGACCATTTATAAAGCACTGAGTACCATGCAGTGAGCATAAATAAAGATATAATTGATATTGCAGTAATAGATATGAATATATGATATGAATAATGATGAGCATACAAATACACATATACCTTGCAAACTTTAATGAACTATATAAATTCCAGGTATTCTTATAACAAAATAAAGGAAAGGGGAAACAAAAGAATGTTTGCAGCAATGCTGAAATATTCTAACTGGTGAGCAAAAAAAATAAAAGGAACATATCTTTGTGGGTGACTCTATTTAGCCCCTGCTTAGGTCCTGTCCCCTCTGTGAAGGGCTGAGGATTTGAATCTCCATCCCCAAAGTGCAGGGCTAAGCATTGCAACCTGGCCAATTGAGTGTGAATGTGCCAAAGGTGTCTCAGACTTACTTCAGTTCTCAGTTTCATCATGAGGACTGAGTATGAGGTCAATTCCTCTCTGCTATTTCCTGACACATCTTGGGAGGGAAGCAAGGGAATAAATCACTTCCACGAAATGTGCAGGGCCATAGATTCTCCTTGCTCTCTAGTTTACCTGCAGAGCCCCGGAGTCCATGGATCTCCTGCCTGACATGCAGGATTTACTGCCTGCTACTGGTATTGCAGCCGTGTCGGATGCAGTAATAGAATGTGCTTCTCTGCTGGGCTCCTCATGCCCAACCTTTTCTTTCTTCAGATTAAAATAGTTAAAGGTGGTCATGCTGCCAATCAAGGACAAAGGGAACATGGAAAGAATCTGAAGATAAACAGTCAAACTCTTGATCTTCAGGCATTTCCCCAAATCTGTTCTGCAAGCAGATTGTTCCCAGATTTATTGAGGGTTGGTTTAGCTGCTAGTGACCTTTCCGGCAGTTGACCTGTCTTCCCATCAGCCAGTCTTCTGACTGATGTGTTCTCCACTTAGAGGAAGACTAACAATAACAAATGAAAGAAAAGCTTTATAGTGTAAAGGGATTTACATTTGCAATTTTAAATAAGATTTCAAGGACAGACATTGATTTGTTTTGAATGCCATTATGAGGTTGGACAGGACCCTCTGGCTCCAACTGGGAGGACTTTTGATTTTTACAATGACCTTGTATTGTGAATAAAATATTTTTTAACGATACTAATAATGATAGCAATTTTTTAAAGGAAGCATTCTTTATGAAGAACTCTGTATTTTCCTATGTATTAAATCCTACAAATAGAGGAAAATAAATCTCCTTAAATGCCCTTTTCTCCCACTCCAGCATTATTCTTTCTAAACAGAAGGGTAAAAATCATTCTAACATTACTGTGAGTTTTGGGGTAAGGGTACCTCAAAAATTTACAATAACTCATTTCTAGGACAGGGTAGAATCATACGGGCTCTTTTTTTGCTGTTGTTTGTTTTATTTTGTTTTTTTACATTTGGGCAGCGATATGATAAGGTAGCTAGCATGCATTTTGTGGGTGATTTGGTTACCTTTATACATGGAGTGATAGGAAGGATTTAAATTTAACTGACTTGGGAAGGAGGTACTGAGTTACTAGACTACAACTAAATTTACTTTGGCTTGTGGATTCACTGCAGGAAGTAAATGCCTTTTTTTTTTCTCCAGCTCAAGGCTGATGTTAGTGAATCTTCAATATGAGAGCCCCTCTGCTCTGGACTTGGAGTTAGGAGAGACCTTGGTTCCAGTTTGCCTCTGAAATATACAAGTTATACCACCGTGAGCAAATCATTTAATCTATTTGAGCTGCAACTTTCTCATATACAAATTGAAGGCATTAGAGAAAGTGATCTCTCAGGGCCTTTCCAGCTCTCAATTCTTTGATCATATGATATATGAACTGAACCCACATATAGAAGACACAGAGGAATGAAATAATATGCTTAAAACACTTTGTAAATATGAGTTATTATATTTGACTTCTTTTGGTAGAAATAAGTAAGTGATGTCTTTTATTAACAGTTATAATTCAAAACTATGGAAAGGATATCATTAAGAATAATTGTTCTATTTTCCATAAATTTAAATAAATTGTATTTCTCGTTAATAACATAATGTTCATGATGAGTTATCCTGGTACAGTGGAAAGAGCGTCATTTCTGGTGTAAGAGAATGTGAGTAAAATGTTCTCCCTGATGCATCCACGAATATGGCTTTGGACAAGTCACTTAAGTACTTTGGGCCCCAATTTCCTAATCTGAAAAATGATAGAGTTGTACCAAATGCCTTCAGGAGCCCCTACTGTTTCTATGATTCTCTAACCAGTTTGCAGCTTAAACAGATTTGAATTTCTTTTTTCACCTAGCCCTACATTATACTCCATATATTCTAAGGAATATGACTCCTTACAGCTAGAGTGTCTCCACTGAGATGTTCTTGTAGAGAAGAAACCTGACATCCCATCACCATCAACACTGACACCAATGAGCACATAAGCCTATAAGCTCCAGAAACAGCAGTACGCCCCAAACACCTCAATCCTGCAACCAGCCCACTCTCTATTACCATTGTCTCAAGGGAGTAACCCTTGTGATATAATGTGTCAAATACTACAGCTCCTACTTTCTTAGTAGAAATAGTTACTGAAAAATTCTTACCACCAAAGTCCTTCAGCATTGTCAGAAGGTTCAATATCAGAAATATATATGGCTTTGTCAATGGAAATGACATCAAAGAAGATGTATTGCCATCTGCTTTGTTACTTTATCCTAATGACTATGGGATCTTTCTGATATTTTGCTGAGACAATCTTCATGTGATGTCCCCCTTCCTTAAAATGTAAGTTAATTAAGATTGCGGAATGGGTTGTTTTCTATTTTCGTCCCACAGAACTTAGCTCAATGCTTTGTACAGAGTAAGTCTTTAATATCTTATCTTTTTGTTCATTTGTTCACTTATTCATAATGTCATGAACAACCAATAAATCTTTGGCTTATATTGGAGGGAGGGGAAGGAATTGTGTGTGTGTGTGTGTGTGTGTGTGCGCGCGCGTGCACACATGGAAAAACAGTGTCACTGACTAGAAATGCAATGCTTGCTCCAACAGCGAGGCAAGCATTTGTTTCTGGTATTGATGTTCAAATGGCCCAATAATTCATGATATGGGAAGTTCACCATTAGCTGCCCTCTCAACAGTCACTCCCAACCTTCTTTGTTTGTGATGGTTTTAATTGACAGGGCCCGCAAGGCTTTAGAAGGGATCTTCTAGACACTGGCGGCATCCTGACTACTCTGGAGGCTTTAAAATAATGTTCCCAATCAAAGGCAGCCATGCAAGGATAGATCAATGCACAGAAGTATCAACCAAGACCTTCCTTTTTCTCTCCCCTACTTTTTGTTGCTTCCTTTGGAAGATTGTTTACTGTAGCTGTGAGGGATGTTGTGGAGAGGAAAGCTTGATTTAATGAAAAGGTTTAACACAAATCTTCCCTTTGGTAGGATTAGTTACTCTTGTAATGTCTGCAGAAAAGTCACCCTGAAATAATTACACTGTTAGCAGAAAGGCCCAGGCAAGAGAAGGGAAAACACACTATTTTTCAATCCTAGAACTGAAAGGGAAGGCTACAGTTTTTGTTCTTTCCTCTGAAGTATTTTTTCTAGACAAGTTCTTAATTTTGTTAAGTGTTTCATGATCTGAAATGACCAGCAATTCAAGTTCTAGTCTCAATCAAAACTGTCCCTATTGTCCTGGAGCTGGCTGATTATGTTCTTCCAAATGGGAATCTTATTGGTGACCCAGTGTTTGAGTCACTCTTAGTGAGACTGGACATTATACAAACTAGGGAAAAGGCAACAAGCACGTATTCAAGCTTTCTACTTACCAGGGACTCTGCTAAGGTGTGTGTGTGTGTGTGTGTGTGTGTGTGTGTGTGTGTGTGTGTGGAGTGGGGGAGCATAAAAACAAACCCAAACAAAAAAAGACAATTCTCTTTAAGGAATTTATTTTATTGTGATAGAAGACAGTTCACAAAAGGAATCTGAAAAGGAAGTGGGAGGGTCCAATCTCCACTTTAGGGAATGGTGTAGAAATCCAGAAAATCAGAAGAGCTGGATGGGGAATGAAGATTGGCTAATCTGGCATCCTCCCCAGAATGCAGCCCCCAGAAGAAGAAGGTCCACAATAGGAGAAGGGGTTTGTCATGGCAGAGAGATGTTCCAGGATGACAAGACTGTAGGGGTCGATGGATGTTTGCAGAGGTCCCAGGCACTGAGGGAAGATCCAACTTGACAGTGGCTGAGATGTGGTGGCAAGATCTGAAAAGTCAGAAGCAGAGCCCAGAGGGGAATAAAAGAGACAGTCAGGTGAAGTGATGACAGCACAATGCCTTGACATGCAGTACGTTCCTATAGATGCTTGGTGATTTGTTGATGGTTGGGTGTTGATCTATACTTTATTTAGAGGACCATACTTGGGCTTGATGACTCTTTTGAAATTTTGAAGGGCATTTCCAGACTCAGTGAGAACTGGGCTAAGGCTTTTGCAAAAGAGGAAATGATTCTGGACAGTGGCTGCTAATTCGGTGGGGCAGGGGGGAGAGTGTTTTCAGTCAGAGAATGTGGTGGTATAGGTTATAGTACTGCATTTGGGATCATTACAGCTGGTTTTGAGGCCGGGCTTCATCCCTTACTATGTGTTCTTGGCAAAATGTTCTGCCCCTGAGGCTGCTTCCTCATTTGCCAAAGCAGAGATCAATCCTCCTCAGGCTGGAGGATACTTGCCTTCTGCTTATCCCAAAGGGCTCTTATGGGGATCAAATGCACCAATACTTATGTGAGCACTTTCCAAACTTAAAAAACAAACAAACAATAATGATATCTAGCTCTTAGAACCTTAAAGTTTGAAAAGTACTTTACAATTATCATTTCATTTGATCCTCACAACAACCCTGGGACTAGGTGCTATTTTTATCCCTAATTTAGGAATGAGGAAATTGAGGCTGAGAAAGTTTAAGTGACTTGACTAGAATTAAAAATAGTGAGAAAGCCTGAAGCAGGGTTTGAACACATGCATTTCTGGCTCCAAGTCTAGCATTTAATCCACTGTCTCACCTAGCTGCCTCAAAATGTTAATTACTATCTCATGTAAGTTGTTAATAATAATAATGAAATCTAAAATATATACTATAAGAAAGGTAATGGATGCAAAATGCAACATATTTTTAGACATGGACAACATGGGCATTTTTTATTATTAAAATATTTGTTATAGAGATTTTCTTTTCCTCTTCTTAAATGATGGTTGAAGGGAGAGAATAATTTTTTTCCACTGGAAAAATATATTAGTTCATTATTAATAATAAGCCAAACCCTTACTTCATAATCCTAGTCTTTTTAATGGCCTATTATTCCTGCAAAGCCCTAATTTTCTTGGAAATATTTTTTTCAAAGAGATAAGTGACTTTTTCTAATCCTTTTTCAGGGATCTAGGAGGTAAAATGTCTGGTTATACTGAAAAGAAGAGAAATTTTTTAAAAAAGGAAACTGTTGATGTGATAATTAAGTAAATGAGATCTGGAAATAAAGTCAATTTACAAATATACATACACACACACGCAGAGAAAGAATGTTAGTTTGTGGGGAGGAGTGTATGTATATAAAGGAAGAGCAAGGAACTGTACAGTCCTTGTTGGGGGGAAATTGCTTTGAGGCTTATAATTTTTAAAATGTCTTTGCCTAATTAGAAAACACATTCTAATAATGCTGTTCATTAGCTCTTATTGATTGACTGAAGAAAATATCTGGATGCATAATAACAAACTTAGGATTTCTTTCCGTATACCCTGAACTGGGGCTAGAAAGGCTGTGTCCACTTGGATCTTCCCTGGAGGTACAATGTAGAAAAGCTAAAAGAGCTATTAATTAAGAATCAGGGAATCTGGGCTTGTATCTCATCTGGAACAATTACTATTTGTGAGACCTTGGGAAAGTCACTTTAAAACTCCATAAGCCTCAGTTGCCTGATCTGTAAAATGGGGAGGGGGGTTGTATTAGGTGTTCTCTGGATCCTTTCCTATCGTAGAAATAATAACCCATGATTGTGTGCACCCCATATCCTCAGGTTGCAACCTGAGAAGACAGGATTTGGAAGGTCTTTCACTCAGGAATGGTTTCCTACATCCATAATGTCCATAACCTTAGAGATTCACCAATCAATCAATATGCATTTGTTGAGTTTCCCTTATATGCCAGGTACTGTTGAATAAAAGAGCAAAGAGAAATTGTCCCTGCTTTTAAAGAAATTGTGGGAAATAACATATAAATGTGCAATTAGACATAACATACAAAGTAAATAAACATTCATTTTTCAGGGAAGGGATAGCTGGGGTGATCATTTCAGAGCTCATGTAGGAGATGGGGCTGGGTTTGAGCTTTGCAGGAAGATATGGATTTCTGTTTGGTGGAATGAACTAATCAGTATATACCAGGCATAAGGGACAGATAAGCATGTGCAAAGTCACCAAGAAAGGAATTCATTGTCATGTTACCCTTTTCTAACCATCTCACTCTTAAGAAATCCTCCTTAATCTCTGCTCTGCTGTTAGGTAGGTGGTAGACCGCTAGGAGGGAGTTAGGTAGATGTGAGTTCAAATTCAGCCTGTGATACTAGCTGTGTGACTGGGCAATTCACTAAACCTCTATCTGCCTCAGTTTCCTCAACCATGAAATAGGGATGATAATAATAGGACCTGCTTCCCAGGGTTGTTGTGAGGATAAAAGGAGATACTTAGAAAGTAGCTTAGCACAATAGCTTAATACAATGAGTGCCTGGCACATAGCAGGTATTTAAGAAATACTTGTTTTCTTCCTCCCCTTCCTTACATTTCTTCTGTGACACTCACAGACTATTATTCTTCCTTGTTCTATTCTTATTAGTACTCACATTTGCCTAAAACACATGAATTTCACTTATAATGGCTTTGAAAAGACAAAATCCTTATGCTCTGGGTCTCCAAATGAGTTCCAAAAGGTACTGAGTGTCCTGAATGTTTCCAGGTTTTGCTCACTATGATCAGGCCAATCCTGCAGCTATCAGGAGATAAACTTGCTTAACTGTCTGACCAATTGTACAAAATAATGATGCTGTATATATAACCAAGTTTCAAAAGAACTATGACTCATCTCCTTTTTAACTGAATGGAAGAATTATCTTTGGTGGCTTGCATTAATTCGTATTTTCCAAATTACATAAAATAACACCCAAAAGGAATTAATTTTCAAAGTTGTTGGGATTGTGCATTAAAATGTAAAATTATTGACATCGTTTTGCTAGACTGATTAGGTTCTCAGCAAGTGTGGGTTTTTAATTATTCTGCAAAAGCTGAGGTTTATTAAATTTGAAAGAAGAGTCCGGCAGGACATGCATCATGCAGTTGGTTTCAGCCTCATTACCTGGACTATTTGATTGCAAAAAAAGAAAATTTAAATTCCTATTTATTAACTGATTGCCAGAGTAGCCTGATCATTTCAAGTAGCTGGCTCACCATAAGAGTAAGATGAATTGAGGAGTAACTGAATGATTGATTTGTCGCCTCTGGGAAAAAAATACAACATAAATGTGTCATATCCAGTTACAGAGAATTGATGTTTTATGTAACTCCTTTTGAAGTAGAAATTAAATTTCCTTAAAAGGTTATATTAAAAAGTAGATGGGACGGAACCGTGCACCAACACACCATTACTCTAATAAATCTGGGGGAAAAATACATTTTGAAAAACTTTTCTGAAGTATGGTGTTAAATTGATTTATGCAGTCCTGAGCAGTAATTATGGAATGTGCTTATCTGGACACCCTCTGCTTCTATTGATCCTCCAAGTCTCCTGATGAAAAGCTCATAATTCATTACATTCTTGATGTTTAGAATTGTTGGAATTATTTATGACACACAGTTGTAGGTGCTAGAAGCCAAAGGGCTGATCATTTCCACTGCAGCAAATGATGTTTTCTTCAGCTGTGTGGGCAGCTGATTGTGACCAGGTATAGCTTAGGCTGTAAGGCAGGATCTTGTTGGAGGGTGGTCACCCATAAGTACCTCTCCAAACCAATGACAAAGACTCATTTGTCCCTGAAAGAGACCTCGGAGGTAATCTAACCAACTCATTAATTTTAGAATGAAGAGACTGAGAACAAGAGATATAACTTGTGCAAAGTCCCATGGGAAGTAAGTAAAAGATTAGTAATTTGAAGCCAAGCCTTGTGACTCTATATTAACCTATCTGAGGTTGATTGAAGAACATTTCCTCAGTTGTTAGAAAGTACAATCATTGATGTGCTTTATTATTATGCAATTTTTTAAAAGTCTAAAAGACACTTACATTTTCTAAAGACAGAACCATCAGGTCCTTTTTTCATCTGCACTCAAACTGTGTCTAAAAGTAGATTCTCAATTGAATCTTCCATTTCTACTGGCACCATGTTTAAAGTAGATTACATGTCATGCATTGTTGTCGCATGTTGTATTGTTGCACTTCATAATAGAATATGGACTCCACTGACAGTCATTTTGAACCATGGATGCATCTCAGACAAGTGACAAATGACCAATATTCTCTTTCATAGTGTTTCATTGACTGTTTCAAAGTAGTCTCTGTTCTTCAAGAACTTATGTTCTAATGGGAGATAACATTTCTGTACTAGGTATTCAAAAAGTCTTAGGGTAGTTTTAAACTAATTGCTTAAACTATTAATTTTGATAATAATATGTAATATCTTTTGTGTTACATAGCAGTATCATATTATATTCATAATGATACAATATTAAAGATTTAAACAGTACTAAGACTTTGGACGGATACCTACTGTGTGGGGGGCATACAGGTTATGGTTTGTTCTTTGTTCTCGAAGAGGACAAAGACATCAGGGAGATGATGCCATGACTTAAAGTTGCCTTCGATTTTAGTGAGGGAGGGCTGTGCAAGGTCACCAGAGCCATCTGGGTGCAGTAACCAAATGTTGATCAAGACGACTGGAGATGACCCAGGAGGCAGTGGGAGACCTTGGCCCTTTTAAGCTCAGGTCTTTTCAGGCTCTCACTTTGAGTGAGGCAATGCCCATTTAGTGAATAGGCCTCTTTAAGAAGTAAGTCAAGGAATGGCCCCTTTAGTTAAAAAAAAAAAAATGAAAAAAAATTTTTTTTGAGGGATAACCCTCTGAGTTGCTGGCCAAAAGAGAAACAGTAACTATTTACATTCACTCTGAGTCAGAAGAGCCCAACAAAATAGACATTAAAAGTGGTGCCTGGACAGGGACCTATTGTAGCCCAATCCATGAGATCAAGAGTGAATTGGGGTTAAGGCTTGGTCTTTGAGAAAGAAATCTATCCAATAAACCTCAAGGTAACTAGGTAGATTTGGGCCATCAAAATTTATCTTCCTTTGGACAGAACACTCTCAGGTAAAGGAAGGGGAAGGGAAGGGAGGGGAGGGGAGGGGAAGAGAGGAGAGGAGAGGGACATATAGGTAGGTGGATATATATGAATACACAGATATATATAGGATAGATAGATGGGACAGTGGATAGAGTGTCTGGCCTAATTTCAGGAAGACTCATCTTCCTGAGTTTAAATCTAGCCTTAGATGCTTACTAGCTGGGTGATCTTGGGCAAGTCACTTAACCCTATTTGCCTCAGTTTTCTCATCTATAAAATCAGCTGGAGAAGGAAATGGCCAACTGCTGTAATATTTTTGTCAAGAAAACCGCAAATAGGGTCATGAAGATTCAGACAGGCCTGAAAATGACTAAGCAACAACAAAATGTATGTATAAGAATATATCTATATATAGGTGCTGGGGCCATATACACATACATATGTGTGTATATGTGTATATATGTAAAATCTCCCGTTAGAATGTAAACTCTTTGAAAGCAGGGACAGTTTTTGCTATTTCTTTGTATTTGTAGCATTTAGCATAGTGCCAAGCTTACAGTGTTTAATAAATGTCTATTGGTTGGTTGAACGATTAAAACATTTTCCCAGCACTTGGTTTGGTGGCTCATACTTAATTAGAAAACTGATTATTTAGGTATTCCATTCAATCAATATCTCTTCCCCTGCCATACCCATCAGCCCCTCCATTCATCTTATGTCCAAAGGCAGCTGAGACAGAGATATTATATGTACTTATTATATAATATGCACAACTAACATTTATCCCCTTCCAAGTTATTGGAACTTTCCAGCAAAATTTTCTGGTATGATTTTTTTTTTTCTGTGTGTGCCCTTTCTTATCCCTAAGATGCTTCTGTTGGAGTCTCTGGTTCCATGCTGAGTAGGCTTGTCTATTTCAACTTTAAAGACTTAATTATACTGTCTATAGAAAGGATATAATTCCATGCCTTAAGGATGTCCACAAAATTAAAAAATAAATTTGCAATGCTATCACATTATACTATTAAACCTCGAGCAATGTGCTTCCCTTGCTCACTCTTTACTTGTTTCTGACTTTGCCATATGGAAAGGACCTTCCTGTCTGATTCTAAAAAGTTCTCCAACTTTGTCCTAGAGAATCTTAGCATCTGGGCTCAGTCGGAGGTGTCCAAATGCTGGGGACCAGGACATGTTTACAAGTATCCCCATGGATGTTTCAGGTGTAGGTAGCATTCAGAAAGTTAAGGATTTCATGAAGATTAATGGGGAAGAGAAGCAAAGGTGTAGCTGTTTGATAACAGCCAGAATGAATATTATAACGGGCTTCCATGGCTCTCTGTGTGAGGGTTCTTACACAACCCAAATCAGAACATCACTGTTCAGAGTTTCATTACAACAAGTCTCTGGGCCTAGAGTAGAGTTAGGGCAGAAATGACAGAGATCTCTTATGCAGTTTGAATATCCATGATTTCTCATTCAAACTGGGAAGGTGTTGTTTTGGTTGCTGGAAATGATAGAGGGATACTCCCCACTGGGAGAGGTGAGATGATTCTAAATGAAACCTATAATTCATATGATTATAGCCACTGCAAATCAATCTGATTTTCTCAGAAACCTAATAATAGGTAGAGCAATAGGGGCAAAATCGCAATCAGGAATAAGCCAAACATTTCATACTTTCCCTGGGAAAAATCGGTTTCTTTTTTTTACTTCATGGAGAGTCCTGTGGAGAGGCTAATGCTAACACTCAGGCTGAGCTCTTTTCTACCAAGCTCAGTCTCACATTTGCATAGATATGGCCCTTGCCACTTAAAGTTGATTATGCTGATAACTCCATTTGGCTTTTCATTTGTCTGCCTGCTCTTGCTTCTGCCTTATTCTCCCATTTGTCTTCAACCCTGTTTCTTTTTGCCTCTTGCCCATGTGCTTGTTTGATGCTTTAGGCAGCCAGGTAGTTCAGTGGTTAGAGAGTTGGACTTGTTTTCTTCCTTCTTAAACCAAGTTTGAATCCTTACTGGCTGTGTGTCCCTGGGCAAATCACCTGGGTCTTGGTTTTCTACTTTGTAAAATAAAGATAATGAAAGCATCTACCTCACAGGGTTATTGTGAGATAACAGGGAAAAGGCTTCACAAAACTTAAAAGTACTACACAAATGCTAGTTAAATATTAATTGTTAATATAACTTTTTTCCTCAAGGAGCCCATGTTTGTTTTTGTCTTTATTTTTTCTGGAAATCAGGATACCACAGTGTGGCCTTTCCGCTCATGCTTTGTATGAACTTGGATAAATCATATTATATTTCTCAGTCTTTGTTTTTTATTCTGAATATTTGTATAGGATTATAGATTCAGCGGTGGGAGAGAACTCAAAGGTCATCTAGTCTAGCCTGTCAGTTGAGGAAACTGAGGTTTAAGGCAGGCAAATCACTTCGGGAGGTCACCCAGGTTATGAGCATCAGAGGTCATATTTGAACCAATGTCTTCTAAGTCTAGAGTGCGCCCTTTCCACCATACCTAGGATTCTCAGACCAGTCCTGGACAGTCATCTCAACATTTAGGGCACTAACAAGATTTTGTGATCAGCAAATAATTCTTGGTCAAAATTTTTTTTTGAGAATTCAATCACTTCTAATTGTAACCAGCAAATAGCTAACAAAATGAATTACTTATATTGTCAGAACATTTGAGACATTGGAAATTGTGCTCTGAGTGACTCATTCAAAGCCTTTCTTTCATATACTCAAGCTCTTCTCTAGCTCCTGAGAGCTTATGAACTAGTAGGTGAGAAGACCTGCCAAAGCAGAGAATTTGAGTTGGGATCAGAGATATTTCCAGAAATATAAATATCTATTTCCTTTTGTTGTTGTCGTTCACTCAGAACTTCTCTGTTAATCTTTGAACTCTTGTTGAAAATGTTTCTTTCTCTTTCCCTTTGAGATTTGCTTTTTCATCGACTAAAAAAATGAATGAATGGATAAGAGACTCTACTTTAATACTTTTGCTTTTTCTCTGTTGCTGCAGTTCACTTTACTCCTCATCTGCATTTTCCTTCCCTCATTAAAGCCTTTCAGATGTGGACTTAGTCCCCAAAACTCAAGACTCTCATGTTTGATTCCAGTATCAACTGCTTTCTTGACCTAAAAGATACTGAGAAGAGAGCACACACCAGCCAAAGGGCTTTTCTATTACTGAGTGTCCCTGGGCCTCAGTTTTCTTATCTGTAAATAAGAAAGATGTATTCAATGATCTTGAAGGTGTCTTCTAGCTATAAAACTACGATCCAATGAACAAATTGCTTCAATGTAGGAAGAGATTCTTTTGGCACTTTTTCCTGTCTAGAGATTTTTATGTAAAGGTGAGATGACCTTTTGATGCATATGTTTTAGAGAGGAGTCTTCAAAATGAGGATGACACTAGATAGATGCCTTGTGAGGTCCCTTCCAATTTAGTATTTTGTGTGACCTTTTCTGGTTTTGGAGGGATTGTTATTGTTTGTCCTTCATTCACAAAGAGGACCATGACATCAGGGAAGAGATGCCATGCCATGCAAGTGAATTGGATCTAAGAGAAGGAGGGCTGTGCAATGTCACCAGCCTCACTCTCTCCTCCATAACCTTTTGGGTCCAGTGGCAAGATATAGATCAGGAGGACTAGAGATTGCCCCCTTTGGAGGGTTACATAATCCACCCAAATGAGTGAATGCCTGGCCCTACCACCTTTGCCACCTTAGTTTCAGTTAAAGATTTTGTGCTCTGAGGGATATACTTTTATTTAAATTGATTTGTTCATTTACTTTTAGTTTACAAGATTCGGTTCCACAATCCCTTGAATTTCAAATTTTCTCCCCTCCCTTCCCCCCTTCCCATAGCAGTATGCAATCAAGTACAGCATCTGCAAATACTTTCACATTAGACATTAGTCTGGTTGTATAGAAGGGTCGTAACCAATGGAGTGGACAATGGGAAAGAAGAAACAAAACCAAACATGGAAAAGAATGATAGCATGTAGTTTGCTTCATTCTCCATTTAAACTCTGTTCTTTCTAGATCTTTTTCTGAATGTAGACATTTCTTTCCATCTTGAAACCTTTAGAGTTGTCTTATAACTGTGCATTGCTGAGAAGAGTCCAGTTTATCAAAGTTGGTCGTCACACATATGATGTGTCTGTGATTGTGTACAAATTTTTCCTGGTTCTGCTCTTCTCACTTAGCATCAGTCCGCATAAGCCTCTCCAGGTAAATACAAAGTCCATCTGCTCCTCATTTCTTATAGCCCAATAGTATTCCATTACATTCATATACCACAACTTGTTTAACCATTCCCCAATTGATGGACATCCCCTTAATTTCCAGTTTTTTGCCACCACAGAGAGAGCTGCAATAAATATTTTTGAACATATGGGTCTTCCTTCCACTTCTATGATCTCTTTCGGATACAACCCCAGAAGTGGTATTACTGGGTCAAAGGGT
>CM053582.1:493679879-493704291 GCA_028627135.1 Pseudochirops cupreus
TGCTCTCCAGTTGAATCAGTTTACAACTCCACCAACAATGCATTAGTGTTCCAATTTTTCCACATCCTCTCCAACATTTGTCATTTTCCTGTTTTGTCATCTTAGCCAATCTGACTGGTGAGATGTGGTACCTCAAAGTTGTTTTTATTTGCATTTCTCTAATCAATAGTCATTTAGAGCATTTTTTCATATGCTTATAGATATCTTTAATTTCTACCTCTGAAAATTGTCTGTTCATATGCTTTGACCATTTATCAATTGGGGAATGACTTGTATTCTTATAAACTTGACTCAGTTCCCCATATATTTTAGAAATGAGGCCTTTATCAGAGACGCTGCTTGTAAAAATTCTTTCCCAATTTCCCACTTGAGGGATATACTTCTATAACGAAGCCATTTTTATTCTAGGTAAATATGGCTACATGTGCTAATCATAGAATCATTAAGTATCAGAACCAGCATGAAACTTTAAACTTTATCTTCTCTAAGTCCTTGTTTTTAGAAAGGGGGAAGCTGAGTCCTAGAGAACTGAAGTGATGAAGGTAACAGAAAGCATAAGTCTAATACATTCTAATCCTGGGATTCTTGGGTCCACTACTATCCTTGCCTGATACTCTTCAGGATAGTTACAGAATTTTAGATTTAGAAAATATTTCAGCAGACCTAATGAAAACCATTCTACTTTTAGGGAAATGACAATTATTGGGAGTTTTTGTTTTTTTCTTTCTTCTCAATCTGAGCAGAATATACAAAGGTGAACAGAGTATATGACTATGCAGCTTAGGTTCCCTCAAACTTCTGGATTTTCTTTTTTTCCCCCATTAATTTCTCACTTTTTTTTCACTCTATTTTTTTCCTCTCTCACCAGGTGTTTATCTTCCTTTTCTTCTTTGTCTCTCTTTATTTATTTACATCTTGCTCACAATATTCCCTTCCTCCTCCTCTCACTTTTCTTTGATCCATTTATTAACCATGATATGGGATTAGCCCATGTATTTTTCATATTGCTTTTTATTTCTGTGCCTAAAATTTTCAACCCCCCATCTCACCCCACCCAAGTGCCTCAAAACAAACAAACAAACAGGTAATTAGAAGCAGTTCTTTCTATGGCTTTTTCTAAGGAAAATAAAACCCAGAGTAGATTTTACTTTGAGTTCAAAGCTTCAGTATAAAGGCCCTTCATTGAGAGGAAAAAAAAAACTCTCCCTGGGTTTAGATATTGCATCAACTGGGAAAATTTACACATTGATTTCTTCTGCTTTATATTCCCAGTTCTAAAGCAGTGGGTATTCAAGTGTATTGTTCTCTTCTGTGTATAGCTGAGGTGAAGTAGAGAAGTAAGTCTTAAGAAATAAGAAAGACTATGGAAGTGAGAAGTCAGGGTATTTAAGGGAGTATCACTGTACTCCTAGTAGAGTGGCAAGTGTAATCTTAGTAAAGAGGAAGAGTTAGAGAGGAGAGAGATGGTGAGCTATACACTGAACTCATTGAAGAAAGGAAGAGAATGTCCTTTGTGTATATAAGTAATAGCCACTAGGATCTGGATAATGCTTAAGGCAGCATCACCTCACTGGCCCAAGGCTAGAGATTTTCTCCTCTTCTTCCACCCCATCCTCACCATTCCAGGTTTTCTGATCATGGTGACCTGGGATTGTACAAAACTATCATGCCCCAAGTCCACATACTAACTCTTGTGAATCTAAGGGTAAATATAACACAGATATATGATTTCTTGTCCTTTATTTTTCTCTTCTTATTATGTGTCAAGCGTTGTGCTAAGAACTGAGAAAATAAATACAAGCAAGCAAGTCAGTCTGTTTTCTCAAGGACCTTAATGTGGAAAGACAGCTCATAAACAGGAAACTAAATAAGCAGGAAGGGAGGAATGCACCTGGGAAGGCATGGTCTGGAAATTTCTAGCAAGATGGAGGATTCAAGATAAAGGAAGAGCTCAGCAATCAAAGCCTGTAGTCCAAGAATCAGACAGCAGGATCCTGAGGAAGGGGCATTTGAATGATGACTTGAGTCCAGGTGTCATGGTTTGGAGATGACTGGGAAGAAATATAATGAGTTGTTTCTATACTGGGAAGGAATTGCAGTTGTTTTCAGTGATCCTCTGAATCTGGTAACATGGGGAGAAGCTCTAGTCAGCCTTCTGTAGTTATAGATCTAGAAGGAGCCCCGACCTCCTAAAAATTTACACTTCAGGTTCTAATTCTTTCTCAAAAAAGGAAGAAAAACCCCTCTGTTGCTAAATATTTATAAGTAGTTGATTAACACTACTGAAACGTAAATTTTGCAAAAACAGAACACTGTACCTCACTTCTCTGAGAACCCTGAATTCCCATTAAGTTTTATGAAGCACATTCTTTGATTTTCATGCTAACGTCTACATATAAGCTCCATGGATCGGGGAGGTGCCTGGCTATTGGCCCCTCTTTTTAACGTACTCAGTAATGTTTCATATCAAATGGCCTTCCTCCTGACAGCAACACACACATCTCTACAGGGAAATCTCTTTGGAAGTTGTTTCTCAGCAGGCTGTGAACGAGGGACCCAATTGACATCTCTGTTGTTGCCACCTATAATTGCTTTTAAAGATTCATGTCCTGTAATGATTCGAGGCACTCCTGTTATCTCTTTCCTGCGATTGATCTGCAACATCTGTCATCTGCACTTGTCCGGCTTAAGAGAGCTGTTTGGCCTGAGAATAATATGGAAAACAGAAGTTGTCATTGTGTTACACCATCGTATGCCTTCCAGAGAGTGAGTGTTCCGGAACAAGCCCAAGTTCATTCTGTGGTGGTCTCCGGATTGAAGCCCATCAACCTTTTCCCTGTTGGTGTTTAAGTTAATGCTCTGTGGTTTGGCTTTATTTCAGGCATTTTTATGCTGCCCCAAAAGCTTAGGATTGCTTGTATGGAGAAACCATAGCAGGCCCGTCATTGAAATTTCTGGGAGCAGTGGGCAGGAACAGATAGATCACTTCCCTTGGGAAGGTTTTGCTAGGAGGGAGTGGAGTTTAAACTCTAACTACAAACTTAGTCAAGTGTTATTCTCATGACAAGGTAGGAGGATGATAGGATTTAGAAGTGGAAAGGGGATTAGAAATTATCTTAATCCTTTCACAGTGTTTGGACTTCAGTATCCCCATCTATAGAAAGAAGGCTGGACAATTTGACAACTGAAGTTCTTGCCAACTTTTTATTTATTGTTTTATAATCCAACAACCCTCATTTAACAGAGGAGGAAAATGTATACCAGATAGATTAATGATAGCATCTGTCTGTCTATCTATCTATCTATCTATCTATCTATCTATCTATCTGTCTATCTATCTATATCTACCTATCCATCTATCCGTCTATCTATCTATCTATCTATCTATCTATCTATCTATCTATCTATCTATTTATCTATTTATCTGTCTGTCTATACCTTTATGCATATACATATACATATATACACATATATAAACATACACATATATACCCACACTTACACCTATATATGTATGCATATATCTATCTACAAATCTATCTATCTATCCACACCCACACCCACACATGCACATATACTAATGTATATCCTGAATTATTTCCACTAGAGTAAATAGTAATTAGGATACAAACTCTCATAAGACAGAATTGAATATTCTTATGCAGGTAGACATTGTGAATATCCTCCTCCTCCTCCTCACAGCAGTGAATATTTGTGTGGCACTTTAAAGTTTGCAATGTATTTTATATTTATCATCATATTTGAATTTTACAACTATTCTTATGTTCCAATTAGCATGTGACTTACACAGTGTCTTATAGCTAATATTATCTGAGTCAGGATTTGTAGCCAGGTCTTCTTAGTTCTCAGTCCAATGCTGTCTTTGCTATACTACCTAAAGAAAAAGTTGAATCAGAACCCCTGTTTTGAGTGCTGTCCTTCATACTTTTTGGATCTGGGATTCTGGCAAAAAAAACTTGGCCTCTCTGAAACCCCATTACCTCATTTGTAAAATGGGGAAACCAGTCCTTGTAATATTTGCCTTAGGGGGCGACTAGGTGGTACAATGGATAGATCTTTGGACCTGGTGATAGGGAGACCTGAATTCAAATCTGACCTTAGACTCTTACTAATAATGGGTGCCCGGAGGGAAGTCACTTAACCCTGCTTGCCTCACTTTCCTCATCTATAAAATGAGTTGGATAAGGAAAGGGCAAACCACTCCAGTCTTTGCCAAGAAAAGCCCAAATGGGATTGCAAAGAGTCAGATATGACTGAACGACAACAACACTTACCTCAGAGGGTCGTTTTGAGGGAAGTGCCTTGTAAACCTTGACACTCTATATAACTGTGTGCTATTATTATAAATGCATCTTTGAGTGTTGACAATGACCTTCACCAGTAATTGTGCACCCCCTGCAGGTGACAAGTTCCCTTTAAAGCAGCAGTTCTCAACCTGTGAGTTATGTTCAATTTGTAACAATGAAAATATATCCTGCATATCAGATATTTACATTATGATTCATAACAGTAGCAAAATTACAGTCATGAAGAAGCAACGAAAATAATTTTATGGTTGGGGGTCACCACAACATGAGGAACTGTATTAAAGGGTTGTAGCATTAGGAAGGTTGAGAACCACTGCCTTAGAGGAAAAGAAAACTTAGTTGAAGAAGACCAGACAGGGCTGCATTTCCAACACCTAATAGTCTCCTGTGCTCTTTGACAGAGAAATGAGAAAGAAATTGTAGGGGTAAAAACATGGACTCATTTTACCTAAGTTGCATGGAAAGCCAAGAGTTTAAAAAGTCCCAGAAAATCAAACTTCCAAATGATTTAAGAAGCCCATTCTTTTTTCTTTTCTTTTCTAAAAATAATTTCGATTATTTAATTTTTAAAAATTATTTTATTTTATTCTTTGTCTTTTTTTTGAAGGGGGAAGGCAGGGCAATTACCCAAGGTCACACAGTTATTTAGTGTCAAGGGTCTGACTCTGGATTTGAACTCAAGTCCTTCTGACTCCAGGGCCTGTGCTCTACTCACTGTGCCACCTACCTGCCCCTCCCTTTTTTTTTTCTCTGAAAACATAGGTGTGGCATCCTATTGTTTTCAAATATAGGCTGAGATTAGGGGTCAGTGTGGTACAATAGAAGGAGGCCTAAAGTTAGGATCTTAAGTCATGAGTTTGAAACTTGATCCTGTTCTTTGTAACCTCTGTGATTTTATACAAAGCATCGAACTTCTGCCATCCTCAGTTTCCTCATCTAAACAATGAGGTGGTTGAACTGGATGACATCTTAGAGCCTTTCCAGGTGTATGACCTAATGACAAAGCAATCCATCAAATTTTGTTTAGAGCTTAGTCTATAGAATATATGGGAGAACAGGGTAGAAGATACAGAGTGTAAATAGATTCTCATAAAGCATATCTTTCATGAAGCAAACAAAGATGTGTCACTATTGCCAATGTAGAAAGTCAGTGTAATATGTCTGGTTTTAATAATTAAGGGGGGGAGGGGTGATTTCTCAGGCGAGAAGTATTCTGTGTTCTCTAAGTAGGCTGAAAGCCTCCGATATCAAAACTTCATTTTAGTCTTTTTGCCTAGCTTGGAATGCAGCCAATTTCTTTTCCGTGAAATTATATGTTCTTAATAGATGCTTTTTCATTCAATTCTACATTACAAAACACATTTTAAATAGAGCTGTTATTTCAGTTAAATAAAAATGAATGCAGTCTGAATTCAGTTTGGTTTTTAATGTTGGGGAGTTGGGGTTACCTTATACTGGCCCTGGAGCTAGTGTGTGTGTGAGTGTTAATTAGCACTTTTCTGGATTATTTACATATAATTAGAGATTATGTCACCTTGGTTATTTTGTTTGTTTGTTTTTTCCTGGGAAGAGAAATTCAGTATGAGAAACATTTATTAAGTAACTATGATTCACAAAGCAAAGGCTAGGTGCTGGACATAGTGGAAAAAAAAAAAGGAAATATTTCCTGCCCTCATGACACTTCTTTTTTAATAGAGGGAGACACAACATTTCACAGAGGAATGGATAGAATGTCTGTACAAAATAATGAGAAGTAATTTAAAGAGAGAAATCATGTTAGCACTTAGGGACAAAGGAAAGGCTTCCTATAAGAAATGATGCCTGAATGGTGTTTTGAAGGAAGATATGGATTTTAAGGGGAATCATGGAATAGTGGAAAGATCACTAACTTTAGAATCAAAGGACCAGGGTTCAAATCCTAACTCTGATGGTCATTACCTTTGTACACTTGTGCAAGTCCCTTAAACTCCTTGGGCTTCAATTTACTCATGTGTCAAAAAAGGCAGTTGGTCTTCATGACTTTTGAGGTCCCTTGATCTAGATTCTGTTATATGAGTGCATTCCAGGTATGACATGGCAGGATCACTCATGCAAAGGCAAGAAGGTGGGAAGTGAAATGTCATTACAGCTACAGACATTTGATTGGAACAGACAGTTTGGGAAGTAAAATATTTTGAAATAATGTTAGAAAAATAGATGGGGGACACTTTTTGCAAGTCCTTGGGTCAAAAGTGCTTTCTTGATTTCCTGGGATGGTCCCATGAACAATTCTGGCCAGGTCTTTCATATTTTTCTGTTATTGCATCCATACTTGTGCAGACATACTAAATTAATCAAAGTGCACCATTTATATTCACACAGGAGGTGACTTTGAGTGTTTCCCCTTATTCAAATTTGGAAAAATGTCATTTGTTTTGGGAGCTTGCTTTTAGGGGAGGATTAACTCGATCTTGTCCTATGCCTCAATACTTGTAACATGACATCATCAGAAAAAGGAGGAGCCAGTTATTTCATTTACAACACAAAATATAAGAGCAAAATTTGCTTTTCATGAAATTAGAACTCTTTCTCATGGGACCTCGCACATAAAAACACTCAATAAGCTTTTGTTGAATGAAAGATTGAATGAATCCTGCTCTGGATACTAAATGTATTGATCACAGAACCAATGAAACAGTAGAACATCATCTTTCCCCAAAGAGAAGAGAATCCTACCATTTAGATTAAAAGGATCAAAAACTGCCATCAATGTTAAAGAAAGTGTTACTCTCAATAACTGAAAAATACCTTCCCCTGATAAGTTGATTCACTAACAATATCATACAAGACCAGACTTTTGCTCAATGTTTGAAAAAAAGCACTTTCATGTATATTTCCTCATCTGTCTTCTTGAAATTCCAGTGGACTCCAAAGGGAATTTTAACCCCAGTTGTTATAGATGAATGAATTCAGGCATTGGAAAGTTTGAATCGCTCAAAGCCACATAACCAGAAGAAATCAGAGCTAGAAAGCCAGGGCCTCCTGACTCCTAAGCCACAGCTCTAGTCATGTAAAGCCCATTCCACTGAGCCGGGCACGAGTGTTTTCTTTAACACCTTCTTCTTTGTAGATGTCAGGTTCCTTAATCCCCTTCCATTTTTCCCCTCCACTCAAAAGGAATACTAAGTTTCAGACAACTGCCTTAGACCAGAATAGGAAAAAGAAATCGAAACTGAACATCAAAGCTATCCATCCTTCCGGATTCTTTCTTATGACAATGTACTTACTGCCATTCCCTTTAATGGGAACAAATTACCAGCCTCTGCAGAGTTTTCCTCCTCTTTTTCAGAGTCTATCCCTTGTTCCCTGGCTTGCCTGATATTCTGATATTCCAGATCATTAACTTGATCCCTTCTGACGGATATTTATGGCCACGAACTCTCACACTACAGCCACAGGCAATCTGGAGTTGTTAATGATGTCCTCAGCAAGGAGAGTTTCACTTAATGACCTATGTGGGAGCCATACTTTTTATATTATGGACATTGCAAGAAGATAAAAATTGAAGGTTGCATATAATCTATGTACATAGAGAAAGGTCTGCAGAATGCCCTGCGTACAGGTGAGGATGCAGAGAGAAAGACTTGGTGGGTCTTGAATGTTCCCATATAAAGGCTCTGGTCAATGGAGAGAGAACTGTGGACATTATTGCTCCTGCTTAAGTGCATTGCTGTCAAGCAGTGTGTGATTGTTCCCTTTCTACTTGGCCCCCATTATCACTAGAAGATGCAAGAAAAGATATTCAAACATATTTATTAGGTTGTAAATGGGAAACGCCATTACCATGTCTAGATTAAAGCGTAAAAATGTCACAGGGCACTCAGCAGTTCCAAGGACTTTTCAGAGTATCGCTCCACACTTCTCCCTTTTCTTCCAAAGTGTTTAAGGGGTGAGCACAAAGCTATGATTTTCCTATGCAAATATATTTTTTACAAAAAGAGAATGCCAGTATTTGGCTGCAGTTTTGATTGGATAGCTCATTCCACTTTGAGATAGCTCTAGTTATTAGAAATCACCCTCCTCTTATTCAAGGTTAACTTATTCTTTTTCAAATTCAAAATTCCCTTCCAAAAATTTTTGTTGTGTTTTCTGTGGACAAGAAGAATAACTAATCCTTCTTTCATGCTCTCCTAGCATCATGCCCCATGTCCCACCTCTTCTCAGTCTTTTCTTCTCCAGCCTAAGTATCCTCAGAAACTTCAACTAATCATCATATCACATAAATTCATGACAACCTGGCTCCCTTTCTTGAGATGCCCTCCAGTTTGTCAATGTCCTTCCGAAAATATTTCACTAGGAATTGAACATAATACTCCATCAGTGATCTGACCTGGGTAAAAGACAGCAGGGCTATCATCTCCCTAGGCTTGGATACTAAATCTTTCAAGGCAGTGAGAGATCATATTCTGTTTCAGGTCATACCTGATTGAAAATGAGCTTGTAGTTGTTCCCTAAAGCCCCAGATTTTCTTCAGAGGAAATGTTCCCTTAACTATATCTGTCCCAGATTATGAAGTTATTTTTTGAACCTGAATCTCAAAATTTCGCATTTATTCCTATTCATTTATCTCATTAGACTCAGATCTTTTCAAATTCTTATTTGGTCATCCAGTATGTTAACTATCCCTTCTAGGACTGTTCCCTGAAAATTTGATATGAAAGTGACCTAGCCAAACACAGGTTCCAGGGCCTTTCTGCTAGAGGCCCCTTTCCAATTTATGTTGTTTGTTTAAGACAGCTTTGTGATACAGTAAATTGGGTCCTGGCCTTAAAACCTGCCTCAGACACTTAATAGCTGTGTGACCTTGGGCAAGTTACCTAACCTTGCTCATTTTCAAGTTCCTCATATGCAAAAGGTGGGTAATAATAGCACATATCTCCTAAAGTTGTTATGAGGATATGATCACATAGCATATGTAAAGTGCTTTGTAAAAATCAAAGTAAATGCTAGCTATTCTGATTGCTTTTACTCTTTTTTAAGGAGAGATCTTAGTTTATTTATGTCTGAATCCTATGAAGCCTTGTGTAGAATAGGTTCTCAGGAAATGTTAAGTCAATGGATCTACAATGTGATGTATAAGCCTACCCTCCTAGGTAATTTATGTTTCTTGATAACTCTATCCCTATCCCAATTCCTCTTCAAAAACTAGGGGGTAAACAAGAAAACAAACAAACAAAAAGAAACTTCACAACATCTGTTTTATATGCATAATAAAACAAGACAAATTCCCATATGGGCCGTATCTGAAAATATATGTCTCATTCTGCAACAGGTGTCCATCATCTCTTTGTGAGGAGGGAAGCAGCAAGTGTCATCACTGGTTTTTTTGAACTACTTTGCAATTTTCTATTGAGTCAATAATTCTTCATCTTCTTTATCATTGTCATCTTGGTTTCCTTCCTTGTCTTCTTCAAGGGGTCATTTCTGCTCATCAATTGCTGGAACCTTCCTCACTAATTTTACCTTTTGTCTACTCTGTATGTATCTTTGTATCCCAAGAGATTAACACAGTTTCTCATACAAAGTAGACATTTAAGAAAGACTATTGATGGAAAGGTGAAAATGATGCAGAATAGAAGTTTCCCTTGTTGATTTCCTCAACATTTTAAGGATAAAATTCTTTTGGCAAGTCAGTGAAAAAATTGCTACTCCGCTTTGGTCAGGGAAAGATTCTAGCAGATGTTCGATTAAATGATATGCCCTATCATTAATATATTATGCCTTTCATAGGCTTGTAATGTTTTCTTGAACTCATTATCTATGTTCTACATCTTTTCCCATGCCCTGAAGCATACGCCAATGATCATTACTTCTGATTTTTTCTCTATTGATTCTCCCCTAAATGCTATTGCCTCTTGTTCCCACAATTTCTCTTCTCTCTCTTTCTCTGTCTATCTGTCTGTCTGTCTCTCTTTCAATAAACAATGTACTTCAAACACTTTACCACTGTTGTTCCTTTGGGGAAATAAAAAGTATATTCTCCCAGTGTTATATTCTATCATAATTAATATTATCAATTTCTAATAATACAACTAAGTTGAAATTTGCCCTTCCTGCATAAGAATTTTTGGTTCACCCTGATTATTAAGCATACCATGTATTTATTTATGGTCATTTTGGGCCACAGATTTAGGTTCCCTTTTATTTTTTTAATTTGATATCTAATGAATTATATAATTTTTGGTTCACCCTGCTTATTAAGCATACCACATATTTCTTTGTGGATATTTCAGGTCACAGATTTTGGTTCCTTTTTAATTTTTTGGACTCGATATCCTATGAATCTATAGGAATATCAACTGTCTTTATTCTTCTTGCATTTCAGCTGCTCTGTAGTATATAGCTGGATGTATAAAGGCAGGAATTTTTGTCAGTAACTCCTTCTTGGGCTTAAAACACCTTTGATTAAATTTTCGAGACTTTAGATACATACATTCTTGTTGGTTCTCATTAGGCTTACTCCATCCTTGGCCAGGGGCCTGTCATTTAGAGATAGAGATAGAGATAGAGATATATAGATATAGATATAGTTATAGATATGGGTTAAAGTTATGGGAGCTGGGGAGATGGGTTAGAGTTGGGAGCACAGTTAGGGCTAGGGTTAGGATTAGGGTTAGAGTCAGGAGGGTTAGGTTTAGGGTTAGGGTCAGGAGGAGTCAGGAGGTTAGGGTTAGAGTCAGTTAGGGTTTTTTATATATGAAATTAGCTCTAGTATAGAAATTTAATCTAAACTTTTCATCTTCCTAGCACTAAGCACAGTGTTCACTAAATGATTTTTCATAAATACTTGTTGAATTGAGTTAAAATCTTGTTATTCTACAGAAAGTGGCTAGATGTGGAAGAAAAAGCGTTCAATATGGAGTCCAGTTGCTTGGGTTCACTTTTTCCTAACTAGCTGTGTGACCCAGTAACTTTTTCTTTCTTGGCCTCAGTTCCTCATCCTCAAAATGATAGCACTAAACTAGGTATTCTCTGTTGTTCTTACTATCTCTACAACTTCTATGATCCTAAAACACTTTATTACCTCTGAAGTGGAAAAACATTAAAGTAAATTGACTTATCAAAGGTCACATTGCAGTCGTCAGGCCACTGCTAACCAATTTCTTTCCTTTGTTGAACTATACACAGGATGGCAATTTCATGCAATAAATTGGTGCGTGCCCTTGTCACCGCAGAGAGATTGCCATTCATTGTGTCAGAGAGACTTGCCTTTGAATTGTTTTATTTTTGCCAGCAGCTCAGATTGGTAAAAATACACAGGTTTAAATGACCACATATGAAATTCTCCTTTCAAAAGAATGGATGGAGATGACTCACAATATTTATTCTATGTTGCCCTATAACCAAATGCTTCAGTTAAACTCATTCCCATTAACTGGTCAAAGTCATTTCAAATCCATTGTCTGGATTGCTGCAGGCTCCCAGACATGAATCAGAAGCTTGCATTTCAGATGCATGCTTGGGGACTGTTTGCATCAGGGTTCTTTCTAGAGCAGATTAAGGGGTTTCTCGTCAGTGGTTGTAAGCATTTTATGAGAAAAGGCAGAGGACAACAAATGTACACCCACAGCCAATAATTAGTTTTTGTCCCACAGATGCCTGTTTAAGGAAGCATCTGTTTTCACACATGCCCATGGAAGATTAAAAATATTCCCTGTGCTTGCAATTAGATGTATTCTGTGTCCCCCAGAAGGAAGACCTAGGATCAGAGGGAGGGAATAACATGGAAACAGACTTTAGCTCTACATTTGGAAGGACTTTCTAGCAACCAGAGCTGTTAACAATCAAATGTTTTTTATGGTGGACACAATTCTTTGTTCCTAAACCTTTTTGGAGAATGACTAAGCAACCCCCCCATCAAAGAGAGCTAATGTGGTCTAGTGATTAAAATGGGTCATAGAATTGTAAGGCAAGATTTCAGTTGGTTGAGATATTTAACCTTTGACTCAACTTCAGTTTCCCCATCTGTTTCAATGGACGTGATGATTCTTATACTACTTCCCTCAGAGGGTTGGTTGTGTGTCATTGTTGTTTTATATGCTAAAGGAATTATGTAGGTCATCTTGTTGGTATTCCCTCACCCTTTGCATTCTACAGATGAAGAAACTGAGAGACAGAGAGGCTAAGTAACTTGCTCATGATCACACAGGTAGTAGATGTAAAAACTGAAGAAGATAAAAAATTAAAACGGCAGGAGGGGAGGTGGAGAAGAGAAGAATTCACATTCCTTCCAGTTCTCAAATTCTTTTTTGGGTTGTATTAATTTTGTTTCAATTTGGCCCAAGGAAATACGTGATGAGATCAATCTTGTACTTCCTAGTATGATAATTGGTACTTTTCCAGAAAATTATAATCATAAAACTATAAATAATATTAATAATTATGGTTATTATTATTATTTTTATGTAATGATATATGATTGAATTATTATTATTATAGCTAGCATTTAGACACCATTTAAACTTTAAAAAGCACTTTATAGACATTATCTCATTTGATCCCACACAACAACCCTGTGAGGTAGGAGGTGTCATTATTATCCTTATTCTACTGATTCTATTTGAGGCACAAATAAGTTAAATGACTCGCCCAGGGTCATGTAGTAGGTATCTGAGCCAGAATGTGACCATGCAATTAATACAGTCAATCAGCACAGCATTTGTTGACTTTCCTCATCAAAATACATTTGTGCACTTACTCATCCCAAGATACTGAAATTTTAAAGCATCTTCAATTGACCCCAGAACGTGAAAGAACAATCACTTTAGCAAAAGTCATGTGATTTTGGACAAAGAATAGTCACCAGTCAATCAATAAACATTTGTTAAGCACCTACTATTTGCTACATCCTGTGCTAAGCTAAGGAGATATAAAAAAAGAGACAAAAGGCAATCCTTGCTTCAAAGAATTTACTATCTAGTGGGGAAGACAACATGCAAACAAATATATGCAAAGCATGCTATAAATTGGATAAATAGGAAATAATTAATAGAAGGAAGGTAGAATAGATGAACACTGATCCCTTACAGACTGAATGGATTTTCTTTCTGTGATCCTCTATTATTTGATGGGCATCATACAATGTTTTCATAGGTTATTGCTTTCTGATATCCTTGAACCAGAATTGTTTGGATCAGAAAGAAATCTTAGCAACCATCTACTTCTGCTTCACAGATGAAGGTACGGAAGAGTATAGTAGAAATGCCAATGGGCTTTGAGTTAGGAGAAATGTTGTAGTCTTCGTTCTGCCACTGATCACCTGGAGGACCATGAAAATGTGGTTTTCCTCTCTTTGAAGCTCATTTCCTTCATCTCTTAGATGCAGTTGGCTGAATAAATGATCTCTAAGGCCTATACCAGTTGTAATTTTAATATTGGAACAATGTATGATTCTCTGGTTTGCCCCAGGTCACTCAGGTAGGAAAGATAATGGCTTGGGGGCCATAAGATTATATACATAGAACTAGAAAAGACCTCAGAAGCCATTTCATTTTACTTATGAGGAGACTGAGGCCCATGGAAGTAAAATGATTAGGCTGAGTTCCACATCTAGCTATGCAACTAGTGACTATCTAAAGTGGCATATATCTTTTTGATTTGAAGCCCAGTGTCCTATCTACTACACCACACTGCCCAGACCACTTGACTTCCACTCCAGTGTATTGTCCTCAAACTTCTGCCAATATGTATTGTAAGGCATACATGAAAATTTGTCATTTTCATTGATGGTTAAAGTAGCCGATGTTTCAAACCTCTCCCAAACTAAATATTCATCTTCCTTTTCCATATTAAATAAAAAGCCCAAACCGTCTGTGCTTTGACCATAAATGATCCCCTTGTCACGATAGGAACTTGTCTTCTCCACATTGCACAGTACAGAGGGGGAAGTGCTCCTGAATCCTTGTGCATACTTGGGCTATTCTATTTGATGGTAAGCTTTTCAAGGATAGGACTTGTTTGTTGCATTTTCTCTCTGTCTTTTGCTTCATTTCAGGCAAAGGTTTGCCCTGAGTGAATTCTCAATTTAAGGAGGACTGTAACTAGAAATATTTTCACTTTGGAAAAATTCTTGCTAGGGGTGCTGATGGCAGTGGGTGGCTAAAGCGCAGAGGCTGACAGTCTGACAGCAGGTCTATTCATATCTTGGGCGTCATTACCTATGTTTGCTAGATGGCAAAGCACTAGTATTTTACTCAAAGCAAGTTGAAAGGGAAGTTGAACTTTCAGAGACTGTGATGTGAGGGATCCTTAGAGACTGGTTGGCTTTTGCAGTACAGAGTGAATCAAGGCTGGTAATGCAGATCGATGAGTATTATTGACTAGAAGGAACTTCAAGGAGAAGTTTGAGGACTGCTATTATTGCAGGAATGTGCCACCAGCAATGAGGTTTTCCTTTTTCCTCCTCTTGTCGTCTTGGACCTTCCTGACTGTTGCTCTAGTTCTTGAACTACTTAGAACATGATTTCATAGAAATAGCTACATTTGAAATTTTATTCTTGAAAAATTCTGTCAAGAACACACTGTGTGTGTGTATACCTACATGTGTGCATGTGGAATGTTGCTAATAGAAACTCAACAGCTTTTACATATCATTAATGGTACAAAAGAGGGACTCAACCGCACCCTTTAGTGTTCCAAATATACCCTGCAAAGATCAATCTGCCTTTGAAATTAAAACAACAACAACAAAACCAACCACACACACACACACACACACCAAAACTTTCCTAGACAGAAGCTTTGGTTTACTGTACCCACAAACAATAAAGATAGCATGGTCATAGTGTAATTAGGCAACTTACAACAAGATATCTAATTGGAAACAATGTGACTTAGGGGTATAGGTACCCCAAAATACCTAGATATAGGCTGTAGTTATCTGGAAGGAATTCACGGATTGAAGCAGTCTTCCAGTCAGGTGGCAAAAAAAAATATTATAATGTTAATAAGGGAGGCACAGCTCCTTTAGAGAGCTTACAACCTAACAGGAGTGAAGCTAAAGCTTATATAGGAAAGATACAGTGAATTGTGTTGCAAGTGTACTAATCAGGTGGTGAACATATAGTTTCTTTACCTTGGTCACAAGTGATATTCACTACTGACATGGTGGAGGGAGTGACTTCTGAGGGGTCCATATGTCTATACATCTATATATGTAACAAGATAGCCTTGGGAGCTGACATCTGTGACTTGAGGTCTGGATTGAATACAGTAACTGTGGGAATCAGTATTTGATAGTTCTGCTGGAACAAGAAAGTCCTATTTATATAGAGAAAATTCTACAGAGGTCAGCTTGTTCTTGTAAGATAGAGAGATAGTTTGCTTCACTGGGCCCGCTCATGAGTTATTGCCAGAGATAGGGACTTTGGGCTGGGGAGAGATATGGTCCTAGGGTTGGGGTCCAAGCACCCCATCAGAAATAGCATTGGGAGTCTTTTACTGATGTTAACTTTCTTCTTTCTACAATTCTAAGACATTCTTAAGTATCAGAAGATGAACATTCAACATTTGGGTGAAGGGAACAAAGAGGGACAGGGAAGTTGATATATTGCTCCTATTGGACAAATAAAGAGGCTAAATAGTCTCCCATTGAGCATGAATGAAGTGAAGCTAGAATAGGAATGTAAGGCAGCTCATTTCTTATAGCATCTGTGGGTCTCAGTTTCCTCATCTGTAGAAAAAGCAGTTTGAACCAGATGGCCTCTGAGGTCCCTTCCAGCTCTAGATTTCTGAATCTGTAATGCTCTGATCCTACAACCAGCTCCCACTACAATGACCAAACACTCCTGATTTCTCAAACTCTAGTGGTCAGGGCATACATTCTGCTTTTATTCATTTCAATTCATCCCTCTGCCCTCTACATGAATAATAGGAATAGTCAGGTTCTAGACCTGTTATTTCAATGTTATAGGGAACACCTGGATGAGGAGGCTTTCTCCTTCAATGCACACTTGGGACTTCTTTGCAACTTAGGAATGTCACAATGGCAAAAGAATAATGCTATTAATATTAATGGCCATGCTTCAAGAAACCCGTAACAATCTCCTGGAGCAAGATTCGCTATTTGTTCCTGTCTAGAGGTGGCTTCCCTAAGCTCACGTGGGCCTCTGTTTCAATATTTGTTTGTCAAGTAAAGGGCTAGGAAGGTTTTAGAGTCTTAAAAGAACAGAGGAGGTTTATAGTTAAAATCAAAACAAACTTTTCAGCTTTTCAGATATTTTTAAAGGTGGCTTTATTGTGTATGTGTATGTGTGTGTGTGTGTTGCACAAGTGTGCGTACACATGGCATCAGTTGAATTCACAAAAAAGCTAATGGTATAGCTGACAAACTGCACTAATTCCCCTGATCTGAGACAAGCCAAGTGCTGCAAAAGAGAATCTCGAGCCAGTGGTGGCACAATTTCTTTTAGTTAAAATAACCTGAGGCAGTACCAGGAAGCCAGATGAGGATAACTTGAAAAGGCGCTTGCTTCTTGGCATTGCCCTTTTAACAATCACAAATGCTCTCATTTCCTTTAGTTCTCCTGGAAACAGCTTTAACTTTAAAACTAACCTAGTCAAGCCCATCAAATTCCAGATGCATCTGTGCTTTATGGCTCCCTCTACCCAGCCCAACATGGACATAAAAAAAGCAATTGTTTTCCAAAAGTAGAATGAGCTAGTTGGCTTGATAAGGAACACTTGTTTCACAGAGTCTGTAAACCCAGCAGGGGGTCTAGTGTGTGCTATGTTTCTTGCAAGTCAAATGTTTTATTTGTGAGACAAAGAAGGTGCCTGAGCTTCCATAAGACACAGCAGTAATGATTCTGTTATTTGAGAGTTTTGATTGACTAGATGGGGATGGAGGGGAAAGTCAGCTAGTGGCCTCATCCAATTGAATATTTCACAGATTTGAGAGGCAGTGCCAGGTATTTTGGCTGAATTAGCCAACTCCCAATTCTGGAGAATTCTGAGAGATGAGATTGAGCAAAATGAGCTGTCCTCATTCCCCAAGTCCCACTTCCTTCATTTATGACCTTCAGAAGTCATGAAAATAATTGTGCAAATGGTCAAGAAGTAAGCATAATAAAGCTAGTCTCTTTTCTATGAAATGTTTAGCAATTACAGTTATTTATACCTTGCACCTATAAATTCATATGATTTAGAGTTTGGAGAGGCTGGGAGAAGTCATGTAGGTCAACACCCTAATTTTATTTTATTTATTTATTTTTGCAAATGAGAGAAGCAAAGTGACATACAATTATAGAACCATAGTTTTAGAGCTGGAAGGCATCTCAGAATTAATTTAGTCATAGAAAGGATGATAGATTTAGAATTAGAAGAGCTTTTAGAAGTTAACGAGCCCAAATGTTACTTTAAAGATGAGGAAATAGAGACTGGTACAAGTGAAGTGACTTATTCAGTGTCACTCACTATCAAGTGTCTGAGACAGATTTGATCATCTCTCTTAATGACTCCCAATGCCACATTCTGTTTACTATGGCAGCGCCTTACTCAATGTCACCCAGCTTTTTGGGAGGTAGGAGTGTGGGAACCAAGATTACCACAAGAATAAACTGGAGAAATTTTCCCAGGCCCAGAGGTGCTTTGCAAAGAGCATGACCATCTGCAGAAGTTATGTGGTTCTACACTGGGGCTAGCCTAGATAAGGAAATGCTCTAAGAATCAACAGGATTTTTAAGGTTTCAGGAAATGCACAATGAAATCAGATAAGCAGGAAGGTAATGAAGAACCCACTGGATGAAGTCTCCATGCTAACTTCAAACACAGTCTACTTGAAACAATTCCTCCACCTCCCTTCAGAGGGGAATTAGAGACATTAGTGTCCTTGAAATCTTGGAGTAATTAAGAATTTATGAACATTTGGCTTAGGGATGTTTGGGAAGGGGGGCATCATTTCTGGTGTCATGGAAGTAGATTTTAAAAAATTATATCATATCTCTTTTTATTTTTTGCCCCTAGGAAAGGAGCACTGGAGACTAATGTTTGGCAGGACTGTCTGAAATCATGTAGTTTTGGGGATCCTAGTCCTCTGAGAAACAAAGCCAGTACTATATCAGGGGGTGACTGGCTATGAAAGGTTTTGATGCCATTTCTCTTACTTCTGCAGTGGTGCCTTCTTATTTTTTTTAAAAAAATAAATTTTATCTCCTTAGAGAGTATGTTCACAGATGAAATAATTCTGTATTTTCACATTTGATATTCTTGGGTGTGTGGTGGGGGCAGGGCTGAGGATTCTTAAAAAATATGGACCTGTGGTTGCTGGTGTAAGAAAAGGTTTTGATCAAGAAAGCACAAGATGCATGTTTAAGGCTGTTATGATTGTCTTTCTCAGTTCCTTCCTTTCCAGAATTATATGTGTAAAGTGGATTCTTAACTACTGCTGAGGCTCAAGGAACTCTCTCCAAATACCAGAGTTAAGATAGTTTTGAAGATGTGCAAAAACAAAAGAAAACTGATTTACAGAGTTAGTTACAGAAAGATTTTTATATAAATTATTCACTTTCCAATTAAGATGCATAGGATCTGGGAGTATGGAAGATACCGTAATATTGTATCTTGCCTTGACAGGTAATTTCTAAAAAGACACAGCTCCAATAAAGTGTCCTGATAGGGGAAGCTATGCTTCTAAACAAAGCAATTATCTGGCTAAGAAGAAATGACTGTTTTGAATGTTTCAATAATTCATCTGATCACCCTACCCCAGTTGTAGATGGCAACTTTGAGTAGCCAGTCCAAGACACCTTGAGCAGTCATTTGCTTCCTACCAAGGTCAAAGAGATCAGGCAACAGGATCACAAAAGGAAAGATCCCTGTAGATGGATGGCAATAAGGAAAATTCTAATTATTAGAAATAGATGACCAAAGTACATGAGTGTAAGAAGCCATGCCTGAGGTCATTTTTTATCATTATAATTTTTTAGCTAACAATTAGAAAATTCAAGGAGTCACTGACTCCTTGAATTTTCTATTTCCTTGATTTATATATCCTTGAATTTATATTACTAGGATGATCCCCACAGTTTTCTAACAAAATATGACTTTTAAACTCTGATTTTTAAATCTAGATCTATGATTTTGTTGATGTAAGAAATCTCCACTATGGTAACTCCCTCCACCAAAGCAAATCAGAATCTCATCTATAACTCATACTTAGAGAGTCTCTTAAGATGCTGATAGAGTAAGTGACCAGCCCATGATCACACAGATCATATTTCCCAAAGGCAGGAATTGAGCTCAGATTTCCTTTTTCTAAGACTGGTCCTTTAAACATTACACCAACCAGTTTCTCATCATCTTATATCAATAGACTTCTAGGTCATAAATTCAGAGAGACTTAGAGTTGAAAGGATCCTCCTGTCAAACAAAGGAGTCTTTTCTTAGCATCCCTGATTTATGGTCATAATGTTTCTAGTTGCACACTTCCTGTTATTCTTTGTTTCCTATTGTTTGCCTTGTCTGCTTGATTAAGTTGTACATTTCTTGAGTGAAGGTGCCATCACTGAAAGATATCTTAATTATACCCCAGTCCTGATTAGATGATAGTCAGTGGGGATGCTTAAGGAGGCTCTGTAAGGCTTCCTGTCAAGGATGTTCTAGAGGTTCAAGGTCATGCTTCAAGTAAAGAATGGATTATATGAACTAACCCTAATGTCCTTTGACTTTTAATATTCATTTTCTGGAAGTACTTAATGATTTATTGCTACTCTTGGTACAACTGCCATCTACAACAAGTGGGAATCTTTCCAGAATACATTTGTAGGAATACATCTATTACTGGATTTGACCGTTTTTCTTGCCAGAAAGATGGAGAATATGAAGAGTTGTGCCTACTTTTACATTGCTTCCCTAAATGTCAGAGGATTGTGGTTTGACTTTTTCTTTTAAGTCTTAATTGCTAATGTAAACATGACTGTATCACCTACCACTTGCATCAGGAAAAGGGGTCAGATATCCTCTAAGTATAGTCCACTTCATAAGGCATGTACCTTACCTAATGTCCAGAAATGATCTTCTAGCTGTGTTACATAAATCTCCAACATATTTGCCAAAAGGGCTGCCTTGCCACTTTGGTATATCTGGATGTTTCTTTAGTCTCCACAAATGGCAAATTGCCTTTTGATAAGTTCATCTGTTTACCTGACTTCAGAAAACATTTTATCCCTGAAATTTAGCAGTTACTACAAAGGTTTTTTGAAGTCGCATACCACTAATTGCAGATATATTATATATCTTTCTCCAAAGTGATGTTATCAGCAATTAACTGTAGCATTCAGCTGAATATTCTTGGTTTGACTTGGCACTTTCTAAAATGCATAGACACATAGTAAGTTTATATGTCTTTTAATGGTTAAACATGCAGAATAAATAAAAATGTTAAAGAGTTCCTTTACACAAAGGGATTTACAGCCCCCAGTTAATACATGACTAATACTTTTGACTAACTCCTTCTCTCACTCAGTCAAGACACTTCTTCCAAAAAGCCTTTTCCAAATACTCTCATCCAGCAGGGTTTAGTCTCCCCTATGGTGTTTGATATCACTTTTGTATAGTTTTGCTGTAACTTTTCTGTTTCTCAGGTGTTTGCATTGCTCCTCTAAGTAGAACCCTTTTATTCATATGTTCAAAAAAATTTTTTTTTCAACAGCTATCCAATGTAAGGCAATACATCAAATGTTGGGGAAGATATAGAGATATACGTGGCCAAGTCCATGCTTTCCAGAAGTTTGTAATTAACCTGAATTGACTGCAATCTTTTTGAGAGCAGAGCTCATATGTCCATTTCTTCTTCCAGTTGACTTGGTGAGTGAAGAGCATATGAATGAATGAATCCTGTGATCACTAAGAGTGAAGCCTAACTCTATGAGCATCTGAATGGTGCGGTGGATAGAGAGTCATCCTCAGAGTCAGGAAGACCTGGGTTTAAATTTGGCATCATATGCTCACTCTTGTTGTGCCCCTGAGCATATCATTTAACCTCTTCCTCAGTTTTTCATCTGTCAAGTTGTATAATAACGCTGCACAATGATAATACTTTCTAGGATGGCTGTGAGGATGCAAAGAGATATTATTTATAAAGCTCTTTGCAAACCTTAAAGTGCCAAATAAATATTAGCTAATCCTAACCTTAATTTTTTTTTATAGGAGAACTCACCTAAACATCAAAGCTTGGAGAAATAGTTTATATAATCTGCTACAATCCTTTTTATTTCATCCTAAATTTACTCCTCCACCTTCTCTGTCTTTGTTCAACTTCAGAGATCAGATAAACATTGAAACCTGCAATGACATCCCTACAGGCAAAACACTTTCTATACTAGCTGTTATGCTTTGGTAACAAAGAGAGGAGATTTTAAAGACCTAGAGGATAAATTCATCCTTTGATTTAAAAATTAGGAAAGATATTTCCACTTATATAATTTTTCCCCCTGTAAGGTCACTCTGGCCATGATCCTTCCCTTTTTCACAGTCTACTTTATAATTAATTTTTTATAATGTGAAAGTTCCATTCCTTTCTAGGTTATCAATAGCTCCCATCCCTGACCTGTAATTGATGCTCCAAGAATAAATTGTACTTAGAAGATTCTCTTGAGTTTCCCCATCAGCAGTGTTACCTATTTTTCTGCAATGTATCAGCCTGGTAACACAAAAGCATTTGAAATAGGCATACCAGATACAAATTACAGATTACTTTACTTTCTCACCACTCCTGACTGTAGACTCCCAAATCAATAGGAATTCATGGGATCTGAAAATTAAATCTTGCAGTGCATTTTGTCACTTTGACTTTATTGATAAGGTTATAATCCTTTTGCACCATTTTAGCAAGCTCAGATAGAAAGTTATTAACATTGACATTTGACAATGACTGCAGCATGGAAAGGAGGGAGAAAGGGACCAAGACTCAGCAGTCTCATTAGCTAACCCCTCTTTTGATTTCATGGACTCTCTGCTAGCTAGTCTTTTCCATTGTGCTGCATTGCAGGAGGATGCATTTCTTTCTCTTGCTTAGCAGAGAAGAAAGGAAGCTTTGTCAGTGTTCAAATGTACTCACCTCAGGAAATGTAGTATATGGAGAGCTTAGCCTTTGCCAGACAACAACCAGGGGGTATGGATCAGTGCTCGGGTAAGGAGCCTCCAAGGGAATAGAGAGTATCCTAAGGAATTGAAGAGGTGATAAATCAAAGCTTGATGCTATGAAGAGAAAATATTGTACAGAAGTCTAGGCCCAGCTCTATCACAAACTAGCCTGAGACATTCTACTTTGCTTTCCCTCCCTGTTCCTCAGTTTCTTCTTTTATGGCATCAAGGGATTGGACTAGATGATCTTTAAAGTACTTTCCTGCTAATGGTTTTATGATTCTATGGCTGAAAACCTCATGCCTTTGACGCCATACCCTATCCTCTCTTCTTTTGTTAAATTAAATTTTCAGTTGCCCAGCAGTTATTTTTTCTCTTTACCATCTACCTACACCCACTTCCCAGACTAGGGGCAAGGAGAGAACAAAGATCCAAACCTCATAGTAAATGGGAATTGTCAAATGAAACCAATTCCCACATCAGCCACTTTGAGAAATATTTGTCTTGTTCAGAGGTGGGGACCCTTCAGCCTTGAGGTCCCAAATTTGTTTCCCAAATAGGTTTTTCTCTGTGAAGTTTGAATTCAGTCAAAGGGTTACACTTGAGGACCTAGAGGGCCTTGAGGTCATAGATTCCTTACCCCTGCTGCAGTTTCTCATATTTAGTCAATCATCTTTCTGACAGAAAGTAGGTAGCACTCTTCATAATCAGTTCTCTGGAATCAGTCATTATATTGATCAGAGTTCCCAAGACTTTCAAAGTTGTTCAGTTCTATAATATTGTCATAGTATAAAACGTTCTCCTAGTTCTGCTTACTTCACATTTCATCAGTTTATACAGATCTTCCTGGCTTTCTGTGGAACCTCTTTCTTTGTTATTTTTTTAAGGCACAGCATCATTCCATTCTGTTTCTATACCATCTTTGTTTAGCTATTCCCCAACATGTAGGCAATACCTTAGTTTTCATTTCTTTTCCATGGGACAAAAGAAACAAACAAAAAACAATCTGCCATATCTGCCATGTGTGTATCTTTCTATGCTAATTTCTTCTTGTACAATATTCTCAATGACAGCTCTTTTCCCCTTCCTGTATTGTATGAATTCTTAATCTTTTTTTGTATTGTATGCCCCTTTGGAACTATGATTAAACCTATGGATGTCTTCTCAGATAAATGTTTTTTTAAATGAGTAAAATAATATACTGCTAAGGGCAGAAGTAGTTGTTTATTTTTACAATGTAGTTGTTAAACAAATTGTCCTCCTTGTTCTGATTGCTTTGTTTCATGTTATGTAATCATTCTGAGGTCTCTCTGTAACTATCACTTTGGTTATTTTTTATGCATCATAATATTCTGCACATATCAAAATTTGCTTAGCACATTCCCAGTTGATGGGGACCTTCTTAGTTTTCAGTTCTTCGCTACTACAAAAAAAGAGCTACTATAAATGTTTTGTTCCATATGAGTCCATTTCCTCTCTCTGATCTTTTTGGAGGCATAAGCAAAGGAGAGATTGTTTTGATATGCATTTCTCCTATTACTAGTGATTTGGAGCATTCTATCTTATTGTTAATAGTTTATAATTATTTTTTGGGAAACTTTTCATATTCTTTCATCATTTTTCTTTATGGGAATGACTTGTGGAGAGAAATAGAGAAAAGGGAGAGACAGACATAGAGACAGAGACAGAGAGACAGATCTAAATATGATCTGTTGTCTATATACTTTGGTATATGTGGAATAACAAATCCTTCTTTGAGAAACTGAATACTTTTTCCCCATTTGTATATTTTTCTTCTTATTCTGGATATTGTGGGTATATTTATTTTGTTTCTACAGAAAATTTTTGTTTTCATATAATAAAAATTATGTATTTTATCTTTTGTAATTATCTCTGTGCCTTTTTTGTTTAATAATACATTTCTACCCATAACTGTAAAAAGTATATGATCTTTTATCTTCAAT
>CM053582.1:493704391-493722492 GCA_028627135.1 Pseudochirops cupreus
TCTATATTGATTTTCATTTTTTCTGATATCCTTGTCTGTTCTGTTCCAGTGATCTGTATTTGTTAGCAATACTAAATGGTTTGGATGAATAATGATTTATACTACCATTTCAGGTCTGAAATTAAATTTTCATTCTGCATTCCAAACCTTTTTTTTCCCCAAAATTTCTTTTGATATGCTGCCTCTCTTTTTTTCCTCTCAAAATGAACTGAATTGTGTTTATCAAATTCTTGTCTCTTTCACAGTTTAATTGGTATAGCATGAAAACTATCAATTAACTTTATTAGTATTATCACTTTTTATTGTATTGACATGGTCCACACATAAATATAGATCATTTCTGTGGTTTTTTAAGTTATTTGTTTAAGCATCGTTTTGTAAATCATTAGCTATTTGGGAGACTTAAAATATTTTAGTTGATAATTTTGATTTATTCCTTTGAAAATTGTTTATGTCATTTCATGGTTAATATATTAGAGAGTAACTCTTCTTATAAATCTAAATCAGTTCCTCATATACAGTAAAAATGAAAACTTTGCCAAAAAAACTTTTCTACAAAGTTTTTCATAAAAAAAACTTTCTATGAAGATTTTTTTTTTACCAATTTACTGTTTCGCTTCTAGTTTTGACTACATTGATCGTGCTTGAGCAAAACCTTTTCAATTTTCCATACTCAAAATTGTTGATGTTTTCTCCAACACTGTTCTTGCTCTTTGTTTTGTCATTACCTCTTCCATTATCCATAATTGTGAAAGGGATATTTATCCTTGCTCTTGTAATTTGTTCATTATGTTTTTGAAGACAAAGCTATTTTTTTCCTTAAGGTTTTGATTGTTTTTTTGAGTTATTCTTATCTTTAGCATTTATGTCTTAGTCATTCTTGATGTTGTAGTTTTGTAACATTGTAATTATTTGAATTTGTACTAAGTAAGAATGATTTTAATAATCGCATTGATTATGTAACTTTTTATATTTAAATAAGACATATATTTGGAAGTTATCTTCATATATGGCATGAAACATTGGTCTATTCCAATTTCTGTAATATGGATACTTTTATTAAGGGTATCCCCTGATTTATGATGACCATCACTTTGTGTCGTTTAGATCCCCAAAGCAGCTTTTACTCTTGGAACAAAAGAATTGTGACATTCACTTTAAATTTTAGAGATATAAAGATGTCCTCTATAAAACATCTGAAGTCTTGAATGTTTCTCTAGTCAGGTAAAAGGAGGGGCCTACACCCAGGAGGCAGAAAGAAGAAACAGGGAATGTTGCCTGAAAGTTTTCTAGGCTAAGCAAAAAGGTATAGAAGGTAGCAATACATTAGGTTGTTTTCATTTTTATTTCTACAAAGGGGAACATTTTAATTTATTTTTGCATATGCAGACCTTAAAACAAGGCTGTTTTCCAATGAGGAGGTGTACTGTATTATTTCTAATCAACAGGAAACACATAAAATAAAATTAGAAATAGAGTGAAAACAGGGAGAAAGAGTAGAATCCCCATTTGTCTTAGTGAGGAGTTTAAATTATTGAGTTTAAATATAGTATTTTATTACTATCAAAAATATTGTAAATCTATGTAACTTGGTAGTACTATTAAATATTATGTTTTTATTTAGAAAACTAACCTTACTTTAATTTTCAAATCTTATTTTTATTTATATATTTTGTTTTAATTTCACTAATTTCTGAATGTAATTTTGTCATTTTTCTCCCCCCACATTTTTCTTCATAGATAGTCATCCTTTTAATAAAGATCAAAAATGAATGAAAAAAAACCCAGCAAAACCAATCAGTACATCAACTTCATAACAAGGTCTGCAGTATTCCACACAAATATCCTTCCACCTTTGAAAAGAGGAGGTTCCTTTTGCCAACTCTTCTTCATGTCCAAATGTATTATTTATGATTCTATAGCAGGTCTGAACAATATTTGCCCAGTGCAGAAATCCAAAGGATTTCTGGAAGCTGGTGAAAAATGTAGAGTTGCCCCTACACATTTGTCATGTGACCCAAGCCAACTATCCATTGTCACTCTGTCTCTAGTCTAACCTATCTGCAGCCCAAAGAAGTTTAGCCTATTTTAATTTTGGCCACTACCTACTGCCAAATTGTTCAGATCTGTTATATAGAATCAATTATTTTATTGTTCATTTAATTTGCCTCATTTCCATTGTGTGTATTATTTTCCTGGTTCTACTTACTATTCTCTGCATCATTTTGTGTTGGTCTTCCCATGATTCTTTGAATTTTTTATCATGGCTTCTTAGAATGTAGTGATATACTGTTTTGTTCAATTAGTTAGTCATTCCCGATCCTTTGGATATCTATTTTCTTATTAGTCCATTGCTAAAACGAAAAGTGATATAGATATTCTTAAATATAGGATACATACACACACACACACACATATACATTTGACCTCCTTGGGGTGTATAACTAGCAGTTGGAATCTCTAGGTCAAGAATTTTGGGCATTTTAGTCACTTTTTTTTTAGCCTAATTCCAAATTGCTTTTTAGATTGTGTTGGACCAATTCACGGTTCCTTTGAGTTTATTAGTATGCCTGTCTTTATGCAGTCACTCATACATTGATTATTTCCATCTTTTGTCATCTTTGCTAATTTGCTGGTGTGAATCAAAATCTCAGAGTTCTTTTGATTTCCATTTCTCTTATTTTTAATGATTTGGATCAATCTTTCATGTGGTCATTAAGAGTTAATTATGATGCTTTTAATATGAATGTCTGAGTTCTCACTGTTGAGATAAATTAATGGAAAAAAAGTCAATTTGAAACAGATCTACTTAACTTCAAGAAAGAAGAAAACTAATTATCATGAATTACACCACTTATTTTGAACCTTTATCCATTATGAATCATTTCTGAATTATTATATATTCCAAATGTATGGACTCCTTACAGATGACTCCTAAATCTCTATATCCAGCCCAAGACTCCCCATACTTTCAGCCTTTTAGGAAAAAAAAAAAAGTACTTGTTCCTTATATAAGACTAACTGTTTTATTTGAAGCTCAAAATACTACTCATTATTTTCTACTCTAAACTGATTGTACCATCAAATTTCCCTAGTTCTTTAATGGACACCATGATCCTTCCAGTTATCCATGTTTTTGCAATTTCAGGATTATTCTCCTTCCTTTTCCCTCGCCATCTCCCATGCAAAGAGTTGACAAATCTTGCAAATTCTCCCTCTGTGCTATGTTTTTTCAGATACATGTGACTTTCTCTACTCATACATGCAGGACAGTTCTTCAGAGCCCCATCACCACTCACTTGGGCCTCTTAGTTTTCTCCCTGTTTCTTGTCTCATCTCCCATTTATCTTCCTCATATTTAACAGAATACACTTTCTAAAGTACTAAGTCTGTCAGTTCCCAGCTCAAGAATATTTAATGAACCCTTAGTACCAATAGGTCAAATAAAAGTTCCTCAACTTAATAATACTTAATGGTTTCTTACAACACAGGTCTTTTCTAGCTTTCTAGATTTTTATTCTAATTACGTCCCTTTATGAATTCTGCATTCCACCAAAATGACTTACATTTTGTTCCCTGAGCTCAGCTATTCATCTTTTACTTTTTTTTTTTTACTTTCCACAAGTTGCCCCAAACAGAACTTATTCCCTTCTAAGATTCTACCCCCCAAAATAACCCTGACTTCATGCTAAACTTTCGAATTACTATTGAATGTTTCTTCTAACTTCTAATGGCTTCCTTCTGATTTCTAGTCTTGGTTCTGATACACATTATCTGCTAGTTGACATGAGACCTTATGAAATTCTATAGGTTGTTTCCCCTTTTCATGACTCGATTTCCTTATCTATAAATTTAGGAGTTTATGGTTAGATGATATATAAATTCCTTACTTCTTTATTATTATAATTCCAACCACTTCCCATTCCATCCTCTCTTCCTTCCTTTCTTTGTCTTCACTCTCTAATTTCTTTTTCCTTAACATATTAAGAGTGAGGTAATCAGTGGTGAAAAGCCAGTCAGTAAATATGCATTTATTAAGCACCTATTATATTCTAAATACTGAGCTAAGCACTGGGGATACAAATACTTAATTTTTTAAAAAAAGAAATTTTTGCTCTCAAGGAGCTTAAAATCAAAAAGAGTAAGAGAAAATATAAAAATAAAGATAAAAAGAGGTGAGGGTGAGGAAGTGGGAAAAACACTATCCAGCTTGGAGCATAGTGGAGAAATGCAAAGGATGGGAAAGGAAGAGATGGTTGGCCTGAGCTCTATTATTAAATGGGGGTTCTTTCTGCTTTACCTTCCAATCAGAGGGGCCTCATATGCCTGGAACATGGGGCTATGTTTATACTTTAGGAAAGCAGAAGTTGCTTGGGGAGGCAGAACCATCGCTAGCTCTGTATTTCCTATATGGTTAGAGAAGGTTTAACTCTGTGAAAGGTTGTAGTCTGCCTGTTAGCCATTACCTCACTACTAATGACGATCATGGACAGAGCCTGTCTGCTGAGAGTCAAAGAATTCATTCTAGGTTCAGGCATACCTGGTCCTTTAGTACACCATATTATTTCTAGTAGTAATTATTTTCCTTTCTGCTGATCTTGATTCCATCTTGGTATTCCAGGCTCTGCCTCATTTCCTTTAATTCAATAAAATAAACCCCAAGTTTTGGATAACATAAATGATGACTTATAAGAATATCTAATACTAATGATAGGTAAAATTTATGTATAATTTAAAAGTTTTAAAAGCTCTCTCACATTAATTATTTTATGGATGTGATATATCCAATATGTGATCTTCATGGGATCAAGTATATAATAGGTCAATTAATATTACCACTACTTTAGAAATATCATTTTTTTAGAATAATATAAGTAAAGTAATTTATACAATGTGACAGAGACCCCATCCAGTTCCTCTAGAGCAGAGATTTTTAGCTTGTGGTCCGTTACAATAATTTTTAAAAATCTTGTAACTATTTCAATGAAATTTGCTTCCTTTGTAATCTAATATATTTAATTTTATGAATTTAAAAATATAATTCTGAGACAGGGCTCAAGATCAAAAGAAAGGTAAGGAAGCACTGCTCTATGGTTGTCTTTATTCTCACAGCTCCTGTCCTGGCTATAGAGAATGTGATAGATGCAATCCAGAAACATTAAGCATTGGCAAATTTTTTTATTTTAATTAAATTACATCCCTTGATCAGATGTCTGCCACTGGCTAAACAGAAATCAAATGTCTGTGAGTTCCTGTCATATCTTTTTATATTGCAACAGCAAACCTATCCTGCAGAACAGAACATGCCATAAATACTCTAGCTACAAACTTGTGAGCAGATTCTTGCTGTAGTTATGGCGGGGTATTGTCAGACCTCTTTAGATAGTATGTGTTTTCTTCTTTGTTCCCTGGGCTCATCTTATAGAAAGGGGTTAGTATAATTCTCAAAACTCTTCTTTTGGACCCATCAGGGCTTTCACCTCCCACGCACAAAACATTAAATGATGAGAAGCTTGTTCAGAAATTCACAGTATGGCCCATTTTTTTTTTAAACTTAAGAGCTTTGATTACAATTTTTATATGAAAAAAATTCCAACCTTGGTCACTGCCAATTGCAGGAAGCTGTTATATTCAGATTCAACTTGTAAAAATTCACAAGAAATAACTGCAGGAATGATGCCAGGTTTGGCAGACCCACAGCCCAGACAGCCGAGACTTTTCTCTGAGAGGGATGCTGAGGGACACATTGCAAAATGGCATTGTAGAGATGATGTTTCCCCCAAATATGCCAAACCTGTCTTCATTGAATCAATTATTTCATGAATTAATTTCATCCTTTTTGAAATTGTTTTTATTATCCTGTATTATCTCTTGAGGTAACACATTTCATAAATTTACTGCCCACTGAATCAAGTAGTACTTTGTTTTTATTTCATAGAAACCCTCAATCATAGATTGAGAGCCGGTAGGGAACTTAGAGGCTGAGTCCAAATCCCTCATTTTACAGATGATTAAACTGAGAAGCAGAGATTTTAAATGACTTGCCCAAGGTCCCACAGCCAGTAATTATTTGGAATTTGAACAAAAGTCTTAGTAACTGCAACCCTAGTATTCTCTCCACTATATATCCCAGCTCTATTTTCTTAAAAGAAGCTTATTCTTGCTTCAAGGAGTACTTCTGAATTCCAGTATTTGGTCAATGAATAAGTCTAGATGTCCTATTCATACCATTTATAAGAAGGGGCTATTTGATAAGGAACTGATTTTGGAATCAGTGAACATGTATTGGAATCCCAGCTCTCTTAGTTATTGATTTTGTGGATTTTGCAAATAGCCTAACTTCTCTAAGCATTCATTTCCCCATTTCTTAAATGAAGGATGGATAGCAGATTTTGAAGGGGATATCTTGGTGGAATAGAGCACCAGGACTGGAGTGAGGAAGACCTGAGTTCAAATTTGAACTCAGACACCTACAAGTTTTGTGACTCTGGGCCAGTCACTTACCCATTTGCTTCAGTTTTCTCATTTGTAACATGAACTGGAAAAGCAAATGGCAAGCAACTCCAGCATCTTTGCCAAGAAAATCTCAAATGGGCTCATGAAGAGTTGGTCGTGACTGAACAACAAGGTCCTTTTCAGCACTATATCCTGTATAGACGCTACTTCACAGCACTGGCTAGACTTGATAATTTGAGTGTTTTCTCAGTTGTTTGTCTTTTTTCATAGATGTACAACTAATGAATAAATTCTTTAATACAACTTAAATATGTTTATAGATATAATATTTCTTTTCCTTTTCCTTGGCATGGATGTGAAAAAAAAATCAACAAGCATTTATTGCTTACTATGTGCACTGGAAATAAAATGAAGGAAAAAAAAAACAATCCAAAACAGTTCCCTTAAAGAGCTTACATTTTATTGGAGGATCTAACAAATATAAATTCATACATACAAGATAAATGCAGAATAGAAGGAAGGCAGCTTTATTGAGGAAGGCACTATCAACTGTGGTGACTGAGGACTCATTTGTCTGATTAGTATATGGTATGTTTTCTATTTTGCTTCCTTTTGATATCTATCAGAGCTATCTTAAGATTGGTGCAAAGTAGCCTTCTTTACACACCATTCTTTATCTTCTTTTGTGAGATATTTGAAATGTCTGGTACTATACTCAATGGGTAGTGCTAAGTTCTTCCAGAGTTCTTTTTTTTAAATATATAATTTATCTATTTTTCATTTTTAACATTTACTTCCAAAAGATTTTGAGTTTTGAATTTTCTCTCCGACCCTCTCCTCCCCACTTCCCAAGATGGTGTGTAATCTGATATAGGCTCTATTTATACATTTATATTAAACATATTCTCACATTGGTCATGATGTAAATAAGAATTAGAAGTAAGTAATAGGAGGCACTATGAGAAAGAAGAAACAAAACAACAAAGAAAAGAAGAGCAAATGGTATACTTCCATCTGCATTCAGACTCCAAAGTTCTTTTTCTGGATATGGATAGCATTTTCCATCCTGAGTCTTTTGGCATTGTCTTAGATCCTTGCACTGCTGGGGAAATCTAGGTCTGTTGAGATCAGTCATCAAACAATGGGGCTGTTACTATGTACAATGTTCTCCTGGTTCTGCTCATTTCACTAAGCATCTGTTCGTATAAATCTTTCCAGGTTTTTCTGAAGTTCTCCTGCTCATCATTTCTTAGAGCATATAGTATATTCCATTACATTAAAATACCACAACTTGTTCAGCCATTCCCCAGTTGATGGGCTTCCCCTCAATTTCCAATTCTCTGCCACCACAAAAAGAGCTGCTATAAATATTTTTTGTACATGTGGGTTCTTTTCCTGTTTTTATGATCTCTTCGGGATACAGTCCTAGAAATGGTATTGATGGGTCAAAGTGTATGCACAGTTTTATAGCCCTTTGGGCGTAGTTCCAAAATGTTCTTCAGAATGGTTGGATTAGTTCACAACTCCACCAACAATGCATTAGTGTTCTAATTCTAATTTTCACATTTTCTAAAACATTTATCATTTTTTCTCTTTTGTCATGTCAACCAATCTGGATTGGTATGACATGCTACCTCAAAATCATTTTCATTTGCATTTATCCAATCAGTAGTGATTGAGAGCATTTTTTCATAAGATTGTAGATAGCTTTAATGACTTCCTCTGAAAACTACCTATTCATATCCTTTGACCTTTTATCAATTGGGAAATAGTTTGTTTTCTTATAAAGCTTTTACTCAGTTGTCTATATATTTAACAAATGAGGCCTTATCAGAGACATTAATTGTAAAAATGTTTCCTAGCTTTCTGTTTCCCTTCTAATCGTGGTTGTCAAAGTTCTTAAAGGATATATACATGAGGACCTTGGTCAGGCTATCAAGTCAAATGCTCTTTGGGGACTGAGAATCCTTCACAGTATCCAGTTGAGAAATGGGATATCTTTCTTTCTTTACAAGAAAGGAGGAGAAGAAGAGGGAATTTCTTTTAATTAGTAATCCAACTATGTATCTATATTCTGTGATGTTTTCGGAGTGGTCTTTCAATAGGCAAGGATTAAATGAGTAAAATCTCATTTGGCCAAGATCTATGGGCATTTCACTTGTCTTTCTGCCTTCCCTTACATAATCCTACACTTTGTCCATGCCATGACTTCCAATTCCTTGATCCTTCAGTTCTCTCCTAGGCTATCTCCCCTGCACTATCCACACTCTCCTCCCCATCTAAACTCTTTGGTGAACAAATTCAACTTTACAATGTCCTCTTCTCTTGAATCCCTAGTCACTCTATTGTGTTGCTAATTATACCCAGGCAAGCTTTAGCCTTTGATTACTTCCAATTGTGTTGCCTGCTGTGCCTACATTTGTGCTATTGAATGAAGGTGGAAAAAATCATGCAAATGTTCTTGTTGGATCCACTATAAAGTTATGTTATACAACCTCAACTTGGCCCTCATTGCTGCTAGGCAATCCTATTACATTTCCCTTATCAAACTTATTGCTCCACTTTCCAGAGTTACTCTTCCATCCGGTGGCTCTCTTCTCTTGCCTCTCTCAATTGGGCCTTGCCCCACATTTTATAGAAAAAGATGGCACCATTTGTCATTAACTCACTTTTCTCCTCTCTTTCTCTTCTCTTATAACTCTGGTGCTTTCTCCCACTTTTTCCTCCTCCACTTCTGTTTCACATGATGAAGTGGCCATACTCCTTATCAGCGCTAATCCCTTTACTTGTTCAAGTGATTGCATTCCATCCCATCTCCTCCAACAAATAACATCCATTTGTCACCCTCACTATTTCACTTATTTTCAATCACAACCACTCTACCATCTCATTGGTCACTACTACAAATATGCTTATGTCTACCCTCTGGTTAAAACAGCAACAACAACATAAACAATCCCTGTGGAATTAATTAATATCTCTGGGCTGTTGGTTTTCAAATTTGCCTTTCTGCCCTAGTCTCTCTGCTGGTTTCCAATCTCTCTTCTCTGTCTTTCAGATACCTCAAACTAAATGTCCAGTAGAGATCTTAAATCAAATATGTCCAAAACAGAACTTTCTATCTTTCTGCCTAAACTCTTCCCCATTGTCTTCTCTATTATTATAGACCACAACACCATCCTCCCAGTCTCTCAGGCTTGCAATTTAGGAGTCACCTCCATTCTTCATTATCATTATCTCTCACTCCTCATATCCAAGCTGCTGCCCTGTCAATTCCACCTTCCTAACATCTCTCAAATATATCTCTTTCACTCCTCTGACACTGCTACTACTCTAATGTAAGCTTTCATTGACTTATGCCTTGATTATTGCAATAGCTTGCTGATGGGTCTGCCTGCTTCAAGTGTCTCCCTACTCCAATCCATTCTCTGTTGAACCGCTAGAGTCATTTTCTTCACATACAGGTTGGGTGATGTCACCTCCATAAACTCTAGTGGCTTCATGTTGCCTTCAGGAGCAAATACAAAATGCTTTGTTTGACATTAGAAGTATTTCAGAACCTAGCCCCATCCTACCTCTCCAATCTTCTTACCTAATACATACTCTTCAATCCAGTGACATTGGCCTCCTGCCTGTTTCACAAACAAGATACTCCATCTCACAGTTCTGGGCATTCTCTCAGGCTGTCACCCATTCCTGTAATGTTCTTGCTCCTCCACACCTACCATTACACTTTATGGCTTCCTTTAAGTCACAAGTAAAACCTTACCTTCTCCAGGAGACCTCTCCTCATTCCCAAGGGTTATGAGATCTGCCCCCCCCCCCCAGCCTTGAGCTTTCTCATGAATTTCAGGAACCCAGCCCCTGAACATAGATCCCTAGCATTGGTCTGAGACATTGGACTCATCCCAGTATATCCTTTTAACTGTCCTTTCATTTTGGCCTCTGCCCAAGCCTTTATTCTCTGTTACCTCTGACCCAGCCCAACCTTTCATTCTCCATTACCTCCTGACTACCTCAGGCTATTTATCTTTTCTTAATCCCATCTAAATCCTCCCATAATTCTTTTCCCTATAAAAATATCCATTTTGTCCTCTTCAAATGTGCAGACTCACTAGGAGAATGACCCACTTGTTTTGGTATCACAAATAAACCAGCTACTTTGACTGGAAGGCTTGAGTGGTCAAATTCTTTAGAGGCAGACTCACACCCTATACCCTTGCATTTCAGGGTTCCCTACATGCCTAGACAGCTGTAATTCCAGTGCCCTCCCTCTCTTATTTCCTAGTTTTCCTCCCTCTAGCCTGTATATATTTGTTTGCATGATGTCTTTCTCCTTAGATTGTAAGCTCCTTGAGAGCAGAGATTGTCTTTTGTCTCTTTTTGGCACATAACAGCTGCTTAATAAATGCTTATTGATTTATTGTGTGTAAAATGCAGTGGCAGGGGCCCAAATAGTAATGTCTTGTCATCTAGGTCTAGAGTAGAATCATAGAAGGGCCAATGTGTTGAAACTTGGGGTGGCATGAGCTGGGATGAGTTAAGGAGGATAATGAAGAAAAAAAACATATTTTCCCAGGCTAGAGGATTAATGGGCAGGAACTTATAACTGGAGTTTGAGGCCCAGAACAAAGAGAATGATAAAAACCATATCATTGATTTGGTAAAGGAATAAGGGCATTGTCTATATTAGCGTTGATTTTTGAAGCATGGTTGCTGCTCGGCTTTTGTATGTGCTAGAACATTTTCAATATACTTAGTGGTGCTTTGTACCTATTGTATTATTCATCTATTCATTCGCCCTTTCTGATTACTCTCTTATAAAGTGGACTTGGTCTTAAAGTAAGTAATAGGGAATAGAGAATAGAGGATATAAGAGCTTCTGGAAATGGTGGTCACAATATTGGGGTAAGGCATGTTGATTAGAATACAAGGTAAAATCTTGGACTTTAGGATCACCAGATTTTCAATAATTTATTGAGGACGTTAATTCGTTGAGGGTCAATGGGATGTACTATAGATGGAAGACTTTAAAGTCAAGAAGACCTTTATTTGACTTTTTAATCTAATACATATTAGCTATTTGACCATGGCCAAGATGCTTAACCTCTTAGTGCCCCAGGGAAGTCTCTAAGACAATAAGTTACAGGCATGTTAGGTCTCTGCATAATGAAAGTATACCTGGAATTCCCTGAAGTAATGAAATCCTAGGAAATTATATAACATACTTTTAGGACAAGTTTTCCCTACTGGGAACAATTCTGGAGTAATCTTTTTCCTGGGTAAGTTGTGTTTTTCACCTGAGAGCCAATCTCTGTCTTTATTCTAGCAAGAATATTCCATTTTGAAAAGTTTTTATTGCTGTTGTTAAAAAAAAAAAGCTTCTACAAACTCCAAGATCTGTGGAAATGCTACCATAATGATGTAGACAGCTTGCAGTGTTAATATCTTGGGGCAAAACCCAACGTATTCTGAAATTTCACCCTAGTAGTTATCTTCACGGACTAATAGCTCAGTCTTACTCCCAGAGGATCAAATGTAAAGGTCCAAGATTACCAAAAACCTGTGAAATTTCAATGACTCATAGCTGAGATATACATAACAATAGCCAGAATATGAAACAAAATAGTGAGATGGAATTCTGTACTTATCTCTGATTGTACCTAGTTTGTTTTTTGTTTTTCCTTATGTTATGTTCTTGTCTTCCTCTTCCCTTTCATAGGCAATTGAAGAATATTTGCAGGGAGGAAGTTAAGAAAAAACAAAAAGCCTTAGAGCCAGACTTTTCTTGGTGGTTTGTCAAAACGTCTCTAACAATGATGTTTTAGGGGTTCCTGGTAGAAAATTTGGAATTGACACTAACTAATTTAGATTAAAACTTGGTATAGTGACATTCATCCTGCTGAGCAGGAAGAAGTAGTTTCAAAGTTAGATTGAATACCTGCGGGCTCCACTTAGCTAAATGATTGTTTTATGTTACAAAAGACTTTGAGCCTGGGAGGCAAAGCACTACTTCTGGAGAGAAAAGCCAAATGTAGCTAAAAATGAGAATTGTTTATTCCTCTTAAACTACTAAGGGTAGCAAGTCTTTTTTTTTTTCCCTAGTCAGATAATTGAGTTTGTGAAGGTCCTGGCTTCAGTACTAAAACAAGTGAAGCTTCAGGGATCTAGGCTAGAAAAGAATAGAAGATGGCGTGGCTAGGTCACTAAGTGAATAGAGCACCAACCCTGGAGTCAGGAGGACCTGAGTTCAAATCCGAGCTCAGACACTTAACACAAAACTACCCCTGTGACCTTGGGCAAGTCACTTAATCCCAATCGCCCTACCTTCCCCCCTCCAAAAAGCGAAAGGAAGAAAGGAAGGAAGGAAGGAAGAAACAAAAGAATAGCAGAGCTCCTTCCTCATCTCATGCAGAAGAGGTAGCTTAGAAAAAAAAAGGTACTCTTCCAAGGATGCCAAAGAAAGTTAGAAGTTGGTATAATCTCCACAACCAAGTGCCTAGTGAAGCAATATCTAGTAGCAGCCACAAGACCAACAGAGAATCATTCCACAGAAACAACCATTGCACAAGAATTTATATGCCATATGGCACCAATGGGTAGGAAGTCTACTGGGAGTAGCATTATGACATCCACAGAAAACAGCAGTGATCCTGTAATATTAAAGGAGTGAATGTTCCTTCCGTTCTATGTTCCTTGGCCTCACATGCCTCACATATACTCTACATGTGTTACCATGTCCTGTTTCCTAGGCTTGCCAGTCTTCCCAGTATGTGTATTTGTGGGTGACTATACTCACATTATAAGGGAATGTTCTATTGCTGCAAATAAACAAACCTAATAAAATAAAATGTTTAAAAAAAAACTTATGTTTTTGCTTTGAACCTATTGTGTCATTTGGGTAACAAATTGAAGCACATCTGTAGGAGCTTAAAAGCTATGGTTTTGTTTTGTTTTGAGTGGATGTGGAAGCATGGAGTGCCTAGTACTGGGGCTCATGAAGAAGAAAGAGGAGGAAAGCTAACATTTATATAGTGCCTACTGTATGCTAGTCACTGTGCTAAGTACTTTACAAATATTATCTCATTTAATCTTTATAACAAGCCTGGGAAGTAGATGCTATTATTTTCATTTTATCTTTAAGACAAATAAAGGTTAGATGATTTGCCTATTATTAGAATCATAAGCTAATAAGTTTATGAGACTGAATTTTTACTCAGGTTTTCTTGACTCCTGGTCCAGTGCACCACCCACGCTACCAATGAGATGCCAAGAGTGCAACAGGGGTGGATTCCTTAGGGGCTGCATCAGATTCATTGAATGCCTTCCTATTCACCCCTCTGCATTATGCTTCCATATTCTCTCTAAAACTCTCACCAGGAGAGCATGTATAATGACACTCTGTAGCCAAACAGATCAATTTTGCTTTCTGTGAGCTGTAAGGTTTCAGTCTTGCATGAGAATGTATTCAGAGACATTGTACACAGACTTGTGGTATTAGCATCTGATCTGCTTTATCCTTTAGTGGCAAGGGGCATTAGTGTTCTATTACAGGAGGTTAGGCTTTGGTGGATCAGCCGAGCTGCTACTTTTTCAGCTTGTTCCCAGATCACTGCATATGTTTTCTGTTTCAAACAGACTAGGGAAATTCTGTCTGTTACAGCTGCTTCTCCAAAGTCAGATTCCATCTGTCAAATTGTGTTTCTCACTCCACCCCCATTCCACCCACCTGAATTAGTATGCATCTTCCCACTTTCCACACAAGGAAATCCATGTTGTAAAGAACATGACAGAGGAACTTAAAATATGATCTATCCACACAATATACTTTCAAAAGTCAAATTCAAACTATATAGCCCACCCCTCCCCCTACAAACTAAATTTACAAAATTTTATTTTTCCACCCTTTGAGTTAAAAGAGAATAGTCATTCATGGACCTATTGTACAGAAATCAGAGCAGCACAGAACAAAGGGTAAACCTTGTTGGCACTACTAACTTTCTCCCCAAAGTCCAGCACTACTCCACAAACAGTTTGGACTTTTGATGAATGAGATTATAAAGAGATTATAATTTTTAAAAATGGTATCTTGAACCAAAAATAGTGGATACTTGTAGTGTTGTGAATGAACCTGGACAGAGTACATCCAAGGTCCTATTTTATAGGTAGGAAACAGGAGGGATCACATATCTTTCTTACCTGGTCAGTCCTGTGTTATTTGTAAAATGCACTCTGTCACTTTGCTCATGGGAAAGAGCTCATTTTCAGATGCTGGATGCCCCCATGGGATTAACAGTATTGCATTATCCCACAGGATGAGATTTGTGCATAAGGAAAGCTGTCTCTTCATAATGAGGACAGCTCTTTAAACACAATGCCAAGCTCTGCTTCCTGGGTTACTAGAATTTGATAAGCAGTCCTGAAGAAATGTAACCTCTTTCATGTAAAATTCTCTCGGCTTTCATTCTCTAAGGCTTAACAAGGATACTGCAAACACAAGGCAGACACATGGTCACTGGCTCAGCTCTTTCTACTGACATAGCATTGTTAGAAGTGAATAAGGGTTGGAGGTCCTTGCTATCTCCTGCTTCAGGATTCAGCTGCTCATTACCTGCCTCTAATGTAAAGGGCTGTTGATGTGGTCTGTTTGGAACTTTGTAAGTGTGGAATAAAAAGAAAAGTTTAGGTTGACTTTCAGGCAGTCTTCCAAACCAGCAGTTCTACTTGAGGGTTACAAGAAAAGTGACCTAGAGGTTGTCACATTTTTATTTAAAATGAAATGGAATATAACACAAGAAAATGATAGCATGGAAGGCAATCTGATTCTCATGAGGACTGAGTTTTTTATAATTAACTTTGTAGTATTTCTAAAACTAGCTTCTATCAAGAGAAGATGCCCAGTGATTGAGTTTTGGTAATTAAAACATTATTGGGTTATCCCAAGATTAGAATAAGGAATTTTTTTATAACTCCCTCCCTCCTTTGCCTCCTTTCCTTCCTTCCTTCCTTCCTTCCTTCCTTCCGCATTCCTTTTTCCTTCTTTCCTTCCTTCCTTCCCTCCTTCCTTCCTTTCTTCCCTCCTTCCTTCCTCTCTTCCTGCCTTATTTCCTTCCTTTTCTCCTTTCTTCCTTCTGACTCTGCTTTTAAGCCTTGAGGTCATATCCTTTAGAATATGGAAACACAATAAACAAGATATGGTTCTTGTCCTCTGAAATTTGACATATCTAGTAGGGCATATGTGACATACACAAATGGCTATAATAAAGACTGAATGTAATCAATAACATAAGAAAGGGATAAAGTGACACAAAAGGTGGCAACATTTGAGCTCTATCCTGAAAACTGGGAACTAGAAAGACTAAACTTGTGGATAGGGTAGACAGGGCATTTGATGAAGTGGAAATAGCATGAGCAAATTCATATTTAGGGAATAGAAAATAATTCAATTCATTTGAAGTATAGAATATATTGAAGGCAGCAGTGAGAGATATCTGGAAGAGCAGTCTTCAATCAGATCCCAGAGAACCATCAACAATTTGAACTTTATTCTGTAAGCGATAAGGAGCCACTGAGGGTTTGGGGCAGAGATATATATGATCAAAAATGTGTATTAAGAAGCTGACTCTCAGAACAGTGCTTAGGACAGCTTGTAGTGGGGGATAATGTTGGACTTTTTTTTCTACTTCATGCTTTCTGCGTGTGAAATACAAGAGGACCTTACTTTTGACAGTATAGATATGAGCTGCACCAATGACATGACTCCTAAAATCAAAAGCGTTCTATTTTGGCTTTTTTTTTTTTGTAAGGGAATAAAAGACTGAAAGATTTTGAAAGGGAATAAAAGATTGCTTTCCAGAAGTAGATTTATAGGAACATGATTGAGAGTTTTAGGTGACTCCTTATACCAGAGCTTTTTTTCTTTTTTTACCATAAAAGGCATCATGTAATCATTAGCAAAAGCTACTAAAATTCTGCCAACATTTCTTGTTCTGTTGGATAAGACTGTGATTTGTTAATGTACCAACTAAGAAATTTTGAAAAGTCCCAGATGTTAGCCTTAGTCTAACTCTATAGCTTAACTATTCTGAACTTTTTTTTAGCAGTTTGACCATCCCAAACCATACATCTACCCTGTTGCTCAAATGTAATAGACCTGTGTCTGTGAACTTGCGTGGGTTTCCTCATGAGCTTCAATATTTTGAAAGACTTTGTGATAAAGAGTACTTAAGTCCACAAAATGACATCCCTAGGTTCCATGATGGGATGTAGGATATTATGAAGAAGTTTGGAAAGATTGAGAAAAAGAATGGGGGATCATAGGATATTTTTCCCCATCAAGGTAAGAAAGGACTGTAAGGGGGTGGAGCCAAGATGGTGGTATAGGAGCAGCAAGAAATCGCAGCTCTGACACAGCCACATCAAGTACCCAAAATATATGACTCTAAACAAATTCTAGGGCTCTAAAATGCACACAGATATATTTCCTGCTGAAGGCAGCTCAACTCAAAGTGACCATTTCAACTCTGAGATCAGAAACCAGTTCAGTCTAAAATGGTGGCTTTTGCCCCAGGGGCGGCTGGACGAGCCAAGCCCCGCCTTGGCTAGAGCTTTAGGAGAGCGGATCTGTGGCAGCTGTGGCAGTATCCAAAATTATCAAGCCATAAGAAAAAAGGACTAAGGTTAGCGGAACTTGGCTAAAAACCAGGGAAGAAAAGCAGTCTGGCCAAGCTGCCTTCAGGGCAAAGAAGTGGGGAGCAGAGGTTCTGCACCTGCCTCCACGTTGCAGCTTCAGAGCTCCCAGTCTGCAGACAGCAGGGCGGCCAAGTGATCATTCAGAGGCCAAGTGCTCTCGCATTGAGTGGCCTGGATCCAGATGGTGGTCTTGGGTGGTGGTCCTGGGGTGTGTTTTTTTTCAGTGAGCCAGAGCTGGGGAGGGACTCAGCAGCCTCCTGGTAGCTGGGAAAACCCCAGTGATTTGGGACAGAGCTGTTCCCTCTAGAAGCAGAGTTCCACAGAACTAAAAAAACAAAAAACAAAAAAACCATTGAATGGCAACCATGAATAAGCATTGGAAGCAAAGTAAGAACAGCAACCAAACCCTAGATTCCTTCTTCGGGGAAAAGAAGGAACAAAGCAGGGAAAGGGAGGAAGACAACGCAGTCAGAACTCCCACACCAAAACCTTCCAAGAAACATGAAGATTGCCAAAAAGCTAGAGATCAGCTGAAGATAGATTTTGAAAACCAAATGAGAGAAATGGAGGAAAAATTGAGAAGAGAAATAAGAATGATGCAAGAAAATTGTGAAAAGACCGTCTACAACCTGACTGAAGAAATTGACACCTTAAAAAATAGATTAACTCAAATGACAAAAGAGGCCCAAAAAGCCAATGAGGAGAAGAATGCCTTAAAAAGTCGCCTTTGCCAGATGGAGAAAGAATCTCAAAAGCACTCTGAAGAGAATAACTCCTTCAAAATTAGAGTGGAGCAAATGGAAGCAAATGACTTTATCAGAAATCAAGATACTATCAAACAGATCCAAACAAATGAAAAAATAGAAGGCAATGTGAAATATCTCCTTGAAAAAAGCACTGACCTGGAAAACAGATCCAGGAGAGACAATCTAAAAATTATTGGACTACCTGAA
>CM053582.1:493722992-493743233 GCA_028627135.1 Pseudochirops cupreus
AAGTACGGATCCAGCAACAGCTAAGAAGAGACTCTTCTCACCGCTGTGCAATTATTATTTTGTATGTCATGGGACCCATTTAGTAGTCTGGTGAAGCCTATGAATTCCTTCTCAGAATAACCTTGGTGAATACATAAAATAATATGCACAGAATTAAAAATGAAACCAATTTTATTATATGAAAATGCCATTATCATTTTTTAATCAAGTACATGAAATTAAGTGTATGAAGCCCTGTCCTAGGCTGACCCTACCATGAGAAGAAATTTATTGGTTCTTACTAGCATAATGAAGTAGGAAAGGATTTTCCCCTCGATGAGCGGGTTTGGCTTTGTTGATCATGGAATTTTAAGGTCAGAAAGAACCTTATAGATTACCTAGTCAATTCACACCATTTTACAGAGGAGAACATTGAGGCCCAGAGAGGAGAAATTACTTACTTAAAATCATGTATCTCACTTTTGAAAGTCATTATTTGAGCTCAGGATTCGAAAAAACCTAATTCAGGGTTTTTTTTTCCTTCACTTGATTCCTTTCAGTTCTAAATCTGCTTTCTAACTACGCAATTCTGACCAATTGCCTTGATTTAAAAAGGTCTCTACATAACCTTTAGTTCTTCTAGCTTTTAGATACTTTTACTTCCAGTCCTACTTTCTAGGTCTACATCATCCTCTTGATTTGTTTCCAAAATTTTTCATTCTTGGATTTGGTCTTTCAAGTTCCAGCTTAAAGCCTGTGACCTTGATTCATATCTACCAACAATTCTGGGAAATACAAGGTTATCCTGGGATTCCATATTTAGCAATGGGATTTGTATCACTACACTAGACAATCAATTCCAGTCAGTAAGCCCAAAATGTAGGGGAAAAAAAATGGGACCCTGGGTAACTAAGTTGGGCTAACAGTTTGCCTACATTAACATGTCAAGATTCTACATCGATTGGGGATTATTATTAATCACTGAGACCACCAAATCTAGTTGCTGTAAAGTCTTTGATAACATAGTATCTTATTTCATCATTTTGTCCTTTCTTTTTAACACAATATCTTACATATATTCAACAATTAGCCTACTGAATTAGCCATTTAATGATTCCTTGTTAGGAAGAGGATTAAATCCAAATTCCACAATCTGGCATTCAAGGCTCCTCTTAATTTTTTCTCCCACTATTACCTAATACACAGCTTCCAATAGAATGCAGTCCCCCTGAGAGTGCAGATGACTGTTTTGTGTCCCTATAACCTGGCACATAGTTTTTGCCTAATAAATCCTTATTTATTGATAGCTAGAAATTAATTTACTCATTATTCTCTAAAAATAACTTGTGCTTTCAGGTCTCTATGCCTTTGTGAAACACAACATTTCTATACAATTGTACAGAGAAAGCCTTTCTGCTTCCTTTTTAAAATTCTCTTTATCATTTAAAGACCAATTCAGGTTCAACCTCCTCTATGAAACCTTTTATTTCTAGTATATGGCTCAGAGCTAATCAGTCCCTGATAATATCTACCACTAATTCCTATAACATCTGTTGTGCAGCCTTCTTCAATAGGCATTTAAAATGATTGACTGGCATTGTTGACTGTTATATCTTCATTTTTTATATATGGCTCAGTTAAATAGGGAAAGCTTTGGGGAAAGTCTGGACCAACAACTCTAGCCAAATCTATTTGAGATTTAGCTCATTCAGCAAATTTCTGTCTCTTTCTAGCGGCTATATTGTTCTGTGAGTTATATAATCATGCTATGAAAATGGCTTGGAGTGTTCGCCATTATATCTGAGGTATTAGATAATATCAAAGGAGTCTGTTTTCAGAAAAAGGAATCCAATAACTACTTTTTTTTCAATTTTGAACTTGAGATGAAAACTACTCACCAAGGTATACTAGAAAACTAAAGCAATTTTTGGCTACATTAAGAAAAACCTAATGTTTAATGATAAAGAGATGATAGTTGCTCCTTACTTTGAACTGCTCAGACCACATATGGATAATTAATCAATTTGGAGCACATTTTAGAAGGCACATTGAGAGGCTAGAGACCATACAGAAGAAGGTAACCAGTGTCATGAAAGATTGCAGTTTTATTCTATATGAGGACTGTTTTAAAGAAATGGAGACATAGGCTTAAAGAAGAGAAGGTTTAAGAGTGGAGTGTGAAGGCATTATTATTATCTTTAAGTACCTTGAATGTCAGGTAGAAGAGAGATTATATTTGCTCTACTTGGCCCCAATAGGAAAAATTAAGTGTCATGTGTTGTAGTTGAAAAGAGACTAATTTGGATTTTATCAGTAAAATAACTCCCTAATCATTAAAGCTTTTCAAATTAGAATGGGCTGGTTTCCCCCTCACAAGTGCTCTTCAATCAAAACTGGTTAATAGCTTATTGCCATAATAACCATATAGCTACAATCATAAGTTGTAGGGGCAATCTTTGTTCATATATAGGTGATTTAGGCCTCTGAGATCTCTTCTAAATGAAATTCTGTGAATATAATCTCACTACACATGCCCTTAATCAACACAATCACATCACAAACACACACATATCGTGGTATAGGTACACAAGGGGGGAAAAAAGACATATAGCTTTCTGTATTCTCCTGTAATTCTCAAAATAAACTGAGCAAAATATGTAAAAATATTCATTTCTAGAAACTTAAGTTGCTAAAACTGGTTAATGAAAATTGAGAAATAAAAAAAAAAACTACATGTAAGATACCCAGCCAATGCCATACATTGGGAAAGATATTATTATTTAAAGGAATTTTGAAGCTCCTGAAATAAAGGAAAATACGTTTTTTAAAAAACTACCACTCAATGGGGGTGGACAAGAAAGGACACAAAAATTGCCCTGGTCTTGGAGGAATGCTCTGCCCTGTCTATCTGCTTCAGTCAAATATATGGTCTCATTTCAAAACAATGTTGAATTTATTTATGGTCCTTCTGCATCTTCACACCCATAAGACACTAGAGATGAACAACTGAGAATGTGAACAGAAGCTTTCCTGGGCCTGTGTATTGTTCTTTTTTCCTGGACCTATTCATAGATTTGAACCCAGAACTTTCTAGCTCTAGGCTGGAGGGGGGAACCTGTCATCTCTGGGCCACAGGTGGCCTTCTAAGTCCTTGGGTGTAGCTGGGTGTAGCTTTTTGATAGACTTTTAAGTTCTACAGAACAAATCCTTTTATTAAGATGATTTGTTCTGTGAAGTTTGAATTCGGTCAAAGGCCACATGTGGCCTCAAGGTCACAAGTTCCCCACCCCTGCTCTTGGCCAAATAAGCTATATCTTGTGTCATGCTGCCTCATTACATGAAGCAGAGAAATTGTTCTTGTAAGATGAGGACCATTTGGTGGTATAGAGAAGGAGGATACACTGACATTTTCAAGTATGAGAATATTTGGTTAACAAAGCAGACCTGTACAAGCAAAAAGTTGATGGATTTCACACAACCCAAAACATAGCTAAGAAAAGTCTTAATCATTTAAAAACTGAATAGCCTTGGAAGCATCATCATCAAGTTCAAGAATTATCATCATCACCATCATCATCATTTCTAGAATGCATCTAAACAAAAATCCATACAACATTAATGAAGCATAGGGCACACTGACCTAAGAAGCCATACAAAGATCAACACTCCCTTACCAAAATAAGTAAAAGGATTGGTAGAAATCCTCAGACACTTCAATAAATAGGTTAAAAACTTTCAAACACACTCCTTGAAGAACAGACATGATATTACAGAGCAGTAATAGAGAATGACAATAGGTTTATAGTGTTAGATTTGTCAAATATAACCAAAACTGATTTCCCTCCAAATGTAGCCTTTGAAATAGACAAGATCCCAGAGTGGAATCCAGAGTCCCTCCATAGGCAACATTATACTGAGAAAGAACCATTACACAAATGGATGATTCTAATAACTATTTATCACCAGATCATTATTAAAACTAGAATTAACGGGAAAGTTCTTCTTAAGAAGTTCAGATTTAATGATCAGTACAGATTTTTAAGAAAATTGGAGAAACTCTGCAACATATTATTAAAGATTGCAAAAATGCAATACTCTCTACCTAAAATATATATGCCCCAATGGTTTAAATTATGCGTCAAGCCCTTCTCTCTTGCATAAACTAATAAGTAACAAATCCCTGTACTACAGGGTCCCAAAGTTTCCTTGAGTATTCAACAAGTATACTTTATTAAAACTTGAATATTATCATAGAAAACTATTTTTCTCATAATTTTTTGGACATAGCATTGATCTATAAAAAAATTTTTAAACATAAATATCACCATACCAAATATTTAATTTCCAAGTTATGTGGAAAGAAAAACTTTTAAGCTATTTAAGCTTAAAACTACACTAAGACTCTTTCAACAACCTGTCCAGAGACCCACAGGAGATATTGAAAACATGTGGATAAAGGAATAATAACATATTAACCCCATGATCCTGTCTATTATTGATGCTGTTCTCCCTTTTTACTAATTCCTTTATTATTTTCAAGATTAAAAACATTTTCCCAGTCTCCCAGGTATCACGAGTAATGTGAGTGTCATTCTCATTCTCTCTCTCTCTCCAATGTATGGCCAGTCTCTCCTCAGACACCGCCATCATACTACTATAGGCCCTTATCACCTCACACCTGAATCATTACAAAAGGCTTCTTGTTAATTTCCCTGCCTCATCTCTCCAGATTCCATCCAGTTATCAAAGTTAACTTCAGAAAACTCTTCTCTGATCCTGTCAATTTCTATTAAGTAATCAACTGGCTCCTTATTACCTCCAGAATCAAATATAAAATCTTCTATTTGGCTTTTAAAACCTTTCATAACCTACCCTTTCTCTGCCTAAGTCTTCTTGCCCCCCTCCCACCCTCCACATACTTTATGTTGCAGGGACAGTAGCTTCCTTGTTGCTCCTCGCATAAAATACTCTCTCTAGCTACCTGAAATTATTTCCCCTCTCACCTTTGCCTCCTGGCTTTCCTTAAGCCTTCACCTTTTGGTCACCTTCTGCAAGAAGTTTTTCTCATTCTCCCTTAAGGGTTTCCTCTGAAATTATGTCCAATTTATCCTGTACATATTTGGTATGTATATGGTTACTTGTATATTCTTTTCCCTCCAAAATTAGATTCTGAGTTCCTTGAAGATAGTAGAGAGTTTCATGCACCCTCCTTTGTAGCACATTGCCTGGTACATAGCAAATGCCTAAAAAATGCTTGTTCACTTGTCTTGACAATTCCTGAAGTTTCTTTGAGTAAACTTATAATAGCTGAGCTTACGTCCAAATAATGTTATTCAATTTAAAACACCTATCATTCTTTCCCACCTAAGTAATAGGCTAGAGAACACCAAACACAAAAGCATCAAAGGATAGTGACCTATTCCAGGACCCTTTCTTCTATCTTAGCTCCATTAAAAAAATAAGAATGTAATGATAAATAATTCACATTTATATCAGACTCTATAATGTACAAAGTACTTTGCTCACTGTAGCTTTTTTTCTTTAAACAGTTCTTTATTTTTCCCACAAATATGTATCAAGAAAATTTTTAGCACTCAATTTTACAATATTTTGAGTTCCAAATTTTTCTCCCTCTCTCCCCTCCCGTCTTCTGAAAATGGTAGTCAATTTGATATAGTTGATACATGTGCCATCATGAAAAATGTATTTCCATATTCATCACAGTTGTGGATGAAACAGATCAAAAAGGGAAAAAAAAAACATGAGAAAGAATAAAGTAAGTGAAAAAAATTATGCTTCGATCTGTCTTCAGAGTCTATCAGTTGTTTACCTGGATTTGGATAGAATTTTCCTCAGTGAGCCCTTTGTACTTGCCTTAGATCATTGTATTGCTGAGAAGCTGAAGCACATGGAGATCCAGCTACTGTAGGATGCTTGCCTGGCTGGGGCCACACTGATTCAGCACATGTTGGTTCTCAGAGCTGGAGTCTGCTGGTTTCCCTGGTTGTGCTAAGGCACATGGGGGAGGGGACGTTGATGTTTGCCTGATCCACACTGGGAATCAGGATCTCCCACTGGTTTGCTGAGGTGGGGTATGCTGCTAACTTGCTGGGATGCTTTCTTTCCTAGAATGCACTACCCTTCCCAAATGAGATGGACCTTTCTTAAAGATCCTCCAAGTCTCCTGGGTAAAAAGACTGCTCCATCTAGTCTTTATGCTGTTCAAAGATTTGTTCTGGGGAATTATTTTATGGTTGTTTGGGGGTGAATCTGGAAGAGCTACAGCAATTTATCACATACTCCTAGGTCTTGGCTCCTGGAAGTCTCTCAACGTAGCTTTTTAACATAAAAAATACATGTATTATTACCACATTTTGCAAATGAGTTTAGCTGAGACCAAAAGAAGCAAGTCAAAGCTAGGGCTCAAACCTTGGTCATCTAACTCCAAGACAGTTTGTAAACCGATATACCACATTTTTCCCCCTATTTTCCTTCCAGGTGCCAGTTGCCCCTAGAGATTCCAACTCAACCCCATCCAGGAACAAAGAGATTTCTCAGGCTCCAAAGTCCTTAGGTCTAAGTCAATGTAAAGTCTTCATCTCTTTTCACCAATATGAATATTCAACAAAGGAACCCAATCCCACCTGTAAAATAAGGCCTCTTTTCTTTTCTCCTCTTTTCAATCTTTTCTCTCTTCTTCTGACCTACTCTTCTACGGGACCTTTACCTTCTGAGACCACAGAGGCCACTTTTCTCTCATTGCTAGTACTTGATTTGAACCTTCTGCATTGTTCCTCCCAATTTCCCTGCTTCCTTCCCCTACCTCTCATGGACCCTCCCATATCTTTGTGTAGTTCCACAAAAGAAGCATTCACCTGTAGGTAGGGTGTCCTTAATGCTTCCTGTCTACCTCTTCACTGATGCCTCTCTGTATCAGCAAGCACCCCTAGCATACCCAGGGCAGCTGCTAGCACAGGTTCTTAGATCTGCTTTTCTAAAGGAAAGCAACTCAAAATGGGTTAACAATCTCACTTTAATCAATCAAACACATATCATTTACCTAGTTCAGGGGGAAAAGTCAGCACCCTGAACTTCAGAGAATACAAACACAAGTTACAAGCAAACAAAAAAACAGATCAGCAGACAGGGCTTCCAGCATCTGACCATTACATCAGTTACCTATTCAGTTACCAGAGAGGGAAGCACCAACATCTGGGTTTTTCAAAGCCAGGGGGCTCAAGGGCTTCCCAGAGTCTCGTTTGGCCAGATCACACAACTCTTCTCAAAGCAAACCCCAAAGCAAAACCTCACATCAGGGCCTGTATATGTAGCCTTCTCCTGGCTCAGAGAGCGTCACAGCCCTCTTGACCCACCGCCCAATCACAAAGCAGCAAGGCTCGCACATTCCCAAAAAACAAGCCTCCCACCACAGGCTCCACGTGACCACATTCAACCTATTAGGGGGCAGAGTATACCTTCAAATGAGGGGAGGTTCTCAGAGTCACTTAAGCCACTTTAGCAAAGGGCCTAGGGGCAGGGAAGATCTTCAGATCCCCATCACACTCTCTCAGATTTCTGTTACCTGTGAATTCTTTTGATTATAATTTTATTTTCTATATTCAGAAGTTTTTGGTAGTTCTCTTCTATTATTGCCTTCATTATGATATTAAGATTTTTTGTTCCATCATGTGCTTTGTGAAAATCTATGGTCCTCTGGTTATCTCTACATAGCTTGTCTTCAAGATTCACGTCTGCATAGTGAGTATATTTTCTTTTATTTTTTTTAAATTTTCTTCTTCTAGATTGTCTTTCACTTCTATGTATTTGCATTCCCCATCTATTGTTCTCTTTTTCGTTTCTTTGGTGACACCCGACATTATATATTTTAGTTTTTCCGTTCTGATTATTTTTGCTGTACAGGACATACATTCTGTTCTCATATTTTTTTTTAATTTCTCTTTTAAACCATTTAGTAACAATAATGTGGTCCCATACTCTGAGCTTCCATGTCTCATTGAATGTTGGATTATTTTCCTTTGTTTGGAGTATGTATTTGTAGATGATATCATATATCATATTATAGGCTTTATTACAGAATTTATTGACTAGATCTAGAGGTTATGTTTCCTTCTCTTGTTACTATTTTCCAGTTGATTTTAATTGTTTATGTACAAAATCTTCAAGATTTCTTTTTCCTGGAATCTTGGGTACTTTCAGTATTCATCTCACTGCTTATTTCCTTCATTGCTCATTTCTCACTTCCTCTCTTCTGATTATAGTTTCCTTGGGGGCTAGATCCCAAAGCATCTCAGACTCCTCCCTCACTAGATAATTCACAGTTGATCAGGCTAGGTCTCTGCTCCAACTGTCCCTTGGGAATGGGGGTCAGAACTGGCCCCCACTGAATTCTGTGCTTTTCTCTCAAGCTCGGTGCAATGTAAAAAAGCTTCCATATGTACTATATCCTGTCTTGGTACCCTGTCCCCCTCCTTCTATACCATAGTTCTTTGGTCTGGTACTACTGGTTCAGAGACTGCCATTGTGGCAGATCACAACATATTTTATAAACATGAGCAATTCACAACTTTGTGACATTTTCAGAGCTTTGTGACACGTCCAAGTTGCAGTCCCTGACAGGCTTTTGTTCCTAAAGGACTGTGGTCAGACTGTCAAGGTCCATTTAAACTTCTACAACCTGGAGATGGGGTCTCTATAGCACTTAAAAGAGGGAAGGAAGGGAGACTTGGGTATAAGGACTGATTTTGATGTAAGCCTGTGTTGTGTACTTGGGTCTGCTAGTGTGGCCTCACTGCCTATATCATATGAAGTGAGGAGTACTGAGTAAACTCAGAGTCAGTGAGCATCAGTTCTTGGGTTTGGTTTACTTTGGCTATGTCTTTTTACTTTTTTTGGGATTCTTAGCGTCCTAGATTGTGGAAATAGCTGAAATTACTTTCTATTTTTCACGTAATTTTTGTTTTGTGGAAGTCTGAGAAGTCATGTGAATTGGAAAAAAAAAATCTATTCTGCCATTTTATTTTCATGTAACCTGGAAGTTCACAAAATGTACTTTTTATTCAACCCAAACATCATCATAGGGCTTCTTTCTAATCATACTATAAGTAATCAATTCTTCATCCCATCCTACCACACACAGATACACACAGAGACAGAGACACAGACACAGACTGTTTTCAAAGGAGATGATATAGATACAAATGCCTAGAGAAGACAGGATATTTTCAGAAATAGTCTTCATTTTCAGATAAAAAAAGAACTCCCCTAGAGCAAACCCAGAATTCTCCTTAATGCAGGTCATAAATTATATGATATCTAGAAAGAGAGACTAAATAAATTTTGGTCATCAAGGAAGAAAATTAGGTTCTTTTACCCACAGAATTAACTTTGAGAAAAAAGCCAGATAATTTTTATTTTGGCCAAGAGAGTACAAATAGTTGTCTATCAATTAAGCTTGATCATGTCTTTCTTGAATTCTAGTTCTTTCTCTTATGAATGATGCTTGCATATTAACATGTTATCTTTATTTATAACACATCATCTAATTCAGCTAAGCTCAAAAAACATGGAGGTAGGAGATAAACAAAGTGACAAGTCTGAAGGTGATATGCATGGCAGATCTCATACTCTAGTAAAGCCCCCCAACCTATTCACCATCACCAGAAGAAGACAGGGAAAAGTAAGAGCAGTGCCACAGCCTTTTCAGTCAGTTAGTAAACATTCATTAAGAGCCTAGTATATGCCAGACACTGTGCAAAGCACTGGGAACACAAAGAATGGTAAAAGACAGCCCATACTTTTAAAGAGCTCACAATTTAGTGGGGGATACAACAGTCAAATAGCTATATGCAAATCAGCTAAATATAAGATAAATTAGAGATTATCAACAGAAGGAAGATATTAGAATTAAGAGTGATTAGAAAAGTTCCCTGGAGAAGTTTAGATTTTAGCTAGGTCATAAAGGATAACAGTCCATACATGAGGGATGGCAAGTAAAAATCCCTAAAACTGGGAGATGGGGTGTCTTGTTGAAGAACAGCAATGAGGCTAGTGTCATTGGATCATAGAGTTCCTAGAGAAGAGTAGGATGTAAGAAGGATGGAAAGATAGGGAAACAGATTATGAAAAGCTTTGAATACCAGAAAATTTATATTTGATCTTAGAAGTAATAGTGAGCCACTGTGGTTCATTGCCCAGGGAGTGGGGAGAATATTTCATGGTCAGAACTATACTTTAGACAGACCACTTTGATAGCTGAGCAAAGTATATATTGGAATGGGAGACAGTTGTGGCAAAGAGATTGACCGGCAGGCTGTTATAAAAGTCATGTGAAGTGAGAAAGCCTATAACAGGTTGATGGCAATAAAATGGAGAGAAGGAGATGGATTCAAGAGGTGTTACATAGATAAAGGCAATAGGCCTTGGCAATATATTGAAGGTAAGATTAAAAGATGGAGGGTAGGAGAGTGAGCAGTCAAGGATGACACGTAAGTTCCAGGTCTGGGAGATTGGAAGGATGGATGTACACTGGAGGGTAATAGGGAAATTGGGAATGGAGGAGGATGTAAGGGGAGTTCAGTTTTGAACGTGTTGAGTTTAAGATGTCTATGGGGCACCAAGTTTGAGGTATCTAAAAGGGAGTTGGAGATGCAAGGTTGCAGGTCAGCAGAGAACTTTGGGCTGGATTCTCAAAATAGATTTATGAATCAGTTTAGAGATGACAAATCCATAGGAGCACATGAGATAACCAAGTAAAATAGTATAGAAAGAGAAGAGAAGAGAGCCTAGTTTAGAGCCTTCTGGGACATTCATTGTCAGCAGCTGGTTCGTTGATCGTTGTTCTTCATTCTTTTGAAAAGGACTAAAATGACATCTCTATGTTGGGGTCAAGGTATAATGTATCCAACTGTGGCTGATCAGCTCAATAGAAGCTTAGAAGACTCTACCGCAGGTCAGGCACAAATAGTACAGATGAACATTTGGAGTGGAGATGTCTCTAAATTTGTGCATCTTACATTTCTTTTGGGGTGCTACAATTCTGCTTCACTAATAGAGCATCTTCTTTGATGCAGGTATGCCATGCTGGGCCCTCCTTTGCCAGAATCTCCCACGTCACCTAATTTCAAAGTTCTCCAGAGAGATCTTGAGAGTGTCCTTGTATTACTTTTTCTCAACGCCATGTGAGTGCTTGCCTTCCATGAGTTCTCCATAAAATACTTTTTTGGCAAATTTACGTTTGGCATTCAAACAACCATTCAGGAATTACCTGAATGAAGTTCCAGCAAAGGAGACTGAAAGGGATTGTCTGACTCACTCTCCTCTAGCTAGATTCATGCTGGCAGGTCTGGGAGTATTCACAAGGAAGAAAGTAGAGTGAAGGGGAACATGGCCTTCACTCTACTTCAACTCATTCTCAGAGTCCTAGGGGCTATATTATATGAAGGAAACATACTTCTACATTCAAAAATGTAGTCCTTGAACACCCACTGGTGTGCTTCACATTTATACAAATTAGACATATTAACTCTTAAACATGAAATATTTACTAGACTGGAAGCCAGATTAAGAATAATCTAAATATGACATTTACTAAATAGGAAGTTAAAGCAAAAGTAATCATAACAGAATACCCTAATTACTATAAACAAAACCATATTCTCCCTCCGTTGTAGACATTAACCATGAGGATGGAAGAATGGAAGGGCCAGAAAGAATGGGCACAAACTTCCAGAATCCTAGCAGTGAAACACATGCATAGAAAAATCCATGTGTTCAGGATAACTCATGGCTCTTCTAGACTAAAGGCCTCCTGTATGTTACTTTTTTAGGGAACTATCCATCTCCATTTCACCTGCACGTGATACTGCTTCTTTTCTGAGATTCTTCTTTCTACTACTGTACACATCAATCAACTATTCAATAATTGAACATTTATTAAATGCCTATGTGCCAGACATTGTGCTATGTGTTGGACAAAGCCACATCTCTTTTCCTCTTCAGTTGCAGAATCAATGATAAGATTTTTTAGCTAATTCTAGTCATAAGGCATGGGTCTGCAGAATTTCTAGGTGTGCTTCACAAATGAGTATTGAGGTAGTATAACCCTTTCAATGAAAATCATTTCACTTAAGGTCTGAGATCTGCAAGACTATTCAGATCTCCACTCCCAGAGCTCTGAGGTTGGGGTGGGGAGGTGGGGGAGGAATTCCCTTTCTCCAACAATAGAAGGCAGTAAAAGGCAACATAGGCAAGCCATTGAGGAGTTTTCTCACTCTCAAAAAGGTAAATGGTGCTAAACAACAAAGTAGTTCTTATTTGTTTTGTTTCCCTACATCCCTCTTCAAACTGCACAGGAGGTTTATCTTCAATCAGATCAGGTCCCACAAATTAACTACAAAGTCTGTCTGTTTCTCATCAGTTGGTCTCAGCTGCCCTCAGTTCCTATCAGCTCCTCAGTTCCGTTGACTGGACTTTTGTCCTTGAGGTGCATGCTTTCATTCTGGCATTCTCAGAACTCTTTATCTCTTCTCAAGTGGTCTTACATAAAAGACATTTCTACTGCCTCATTTCTATGAACTGTTTCTCCCAAATATTCCTTTCTGTATTTCTCACACAAATGTCCATTTATTGCCCCTTTCTGTAAAAAAAAAAAAAAAGTCTACACAATAAAAGGGAAGTACAATAGTATCATCCATCCAGAGTAGGAAGAAAATTCAGACATCATCTAGCAGTATCCCCTCCTTCTACAGACATGTAAACTGAGGTCCAGGAAGTTTAAACAACTTATCCAAGGTCAAATAGGGATTTTTTTTCAAACTACAACAAAAATGGAGAAGTGGATACTGTAATACATTAGATTGAAATAGGAGGTCTAGGTTGAAGTACTAATTCTCCCATATAATAATGAAATATTTGAAAAAAAAAGTCCTCTCCTTGCTCTGGGTCTCAGTTTACCCATCTATAAAATGAGGTGGGTAGGTACCTTCCAGACTTAACATACTATGATCCTATGATTCTCTTCCCCTGTTCTAACCATCAAAAATGCCACTAATTTGCATGAACATGGTTCTTTGGCTTTCAGAATATCTTTATATCTGAGGTCTCATTAAAATTGGCAGAGAAGTTAACAAACAGATTGGCATTCTTCAACTCTTTTAACTCACACAAGTTGCTGGTAATCAACAACACGGAGGCCAAAATGGTTAGACTCACTTCCGACTATGTGATGCATAAAAACTCACCAAAAAGTTTCACTTATGGCTTAAGGAACTAATGATGGGTTTTATATTATGTGTACCACTCTACATGTATTTGAACCTGACCAAAACTTCTCATTCTTACCATCAGAAAGTTTTCTTTGAAATCTATTTAACTTGAAAGAAATCTGGATAAATAGGTCATGATGGTCCTCTACAGAGGCAGAAGACATCATACTTTGTGCCATACTACTGTTTAATTAATGAATAATACTTATGTTCTTTCAGTATTATTTATACATGATTTAATTTAGAAAATTTAATGTAGACACAATGAGAGATTAGAGAAAGATTAGGCACATAACTGGGATAGGACAATTATACAGGACGTGTGTGTCTATTAAATGGTGTTTAAAATGTCACAATTTTAAATTAGTTATATTTACATGTTAAAAACACATACATCCCTTTAGCAGCGTAGAAACAATTGACCTTAGTTTCTAGCTAACAAGAATAATTAAACTAGAAAGCTATCAATTCAAGCATACAACATCTAACTGTGAATGACTTTAGTGACTTATTCCCCCTCTTGATCAAATAAATTTCTTTAAATCACTTCCTGGATTGTATTCACCTTATAAATTACAAAGTTCCCTTCAGGGATCTTTTCTACTTCTTGCTCTGGGTGTCTGAGTGTTAGTTATGGCCTTAACAAAGTCGTAGGAAGCGTATCTGCTCTTAAAAACCTGATACTTGAGAGGTAGCATTTAAACCCATAAAAAGAAGGTACAAGCCCTTGTGACAAGTAAGTCTCTCTATATGCAGTATTATTAATAATAGATACTACTTATATGCACCTACTATATGTTAAGTGTTTTATACATATTTTATTTGATCCTTACAACGGCCCAAGGTCACACAGCTAGTGAGTGCTTAAGCCTGGATTTTAATTCAAGTCATCTGACTCTAGGACCAGAGCTCTATCCTTTGCATCATCTAGCTGCCTTATATTAATGACTTCAAATGTTAAATCTTTTAACCACTTACCAATGATGATCTGTAGGGACTGATTGTCCTTCATTCCTGAAGAGGATCAAGATGATATCATTAGGTTGGGGTCAAGGTACAGTATGTCCAACGATGGCCGACCTGACTCGAGCTAAGAAGGCACTACCACATGTTGTTCACAAATAGTTCAAGCGAACATTTGGAGTGGAGATGTCTCTCAATTTGAGCATCTCTTGTTTCTTTTGAACTGCCATAATTCTGCTTTATTCTTAGATCACCGTGCTTTCTGGGATGTGGGCACTTCGTGTTAGGCATTCCTATGTCAGTGCCTCCCATGTCTCACAATCACTTCCAAAGATCTTCAGAGTGACCTTGAAAGTGTCCTCATATAGCTTGTTCTGACCTCTGTGTAAGGGCTTGCCTTGTGAGTTCTCAGTAAAATAGTCTTTTAGGAAAACATACTTTTGGCATTTGAAAGTGGCCAGCCCATCAGAGGTGTGCTCTCTGCACTACTATTTGAATGCTTGGCAATTCAGTTCAAGGAAGAACTTCATTGTCTGGTACCTTATTTTGCCAGGTGATCTTCAGAATCTTTCTAAGACAATTAAAATGAAAGAGATTAGCAATTTATCTAGGGATAAAGACTAGCAGACTAGATGGTTTGTAAGTAGATCTGTGCCAATGAAGGGCAGCAAACTAAATTGCTTCTATGGGACTTCCCAATTTTAGAAATCTACCCTGTATTTCACCTGATCCCATTTCCTCCAATAGTCATGGCTTTCATAAGTTTTTATACTCTATGATTATCAATTACCTCCTTATCATTAAATATGGTGGTAGTATGTGAACTAATCTTGAAAGACAGGTTGTCTTTCACCAGGTAGAGAGGGATGAAGAGATGGATGACATTCAAAGAAGACACTGGCTTAAGCAAAAGTCCAGGAGCAAGACTGGATGGTAAATGAGGCAGCTAGGTGGTACAGTGGACAGAGTATTGGGCCTGTAGTTAGCAAGACGCAAGTTTACATTCTGGTTCAAACATTTACTAGCTGTGTGACCTTCAGCAAATCATTAACCTCTGTTTGCCTCAACTATAAATTGGGAATCATAAAACTATCTACCTCCCAAGGTTATTGGGGCAGCTAGGTGATGCAGTGGATATAGAGTACCAAGCCTGAAGTCAGGAAGACTCATCTTTCTGAATGCAAATCTGGCCTGAGACACTTACTAGTTGTGTGACTCTGGGTAAGTCACTTAATCGCGTTTGCCTTAGTTTCCTCATCTGTAAAATGAGCTGAAGAAGGAAATGGCACACAACTCTAGTATCTTTGCCAAGAAATCTCTAAATGGGGTCATGAAGAATCAGACATGACTGAAAATGAGTAACCACAAAACCCAAGGTTATGTCGAGGGTCAGATAAGATAATATTTGTAAAGCACCTAGCATAATGTTCCACACACAGTAAGTGCTATCTAAATGCTATCATCATCATCATCATCATCTTTGTTATGGAAAAGTGAGTGGTCCCTATCACTGGAGATTGGAACACATGAAGTAGAGAGAGGGGAGATAAGGCTGGAGGAATAGATTAGATACAGACTGTGAATGGAGAGGTTGTATGATACCAAATGATTTAGACATCAGAATGCATGCAGTAGGAAAAAGAGAAGTAGTGAAGGCTTTGGTACCAAGGCATAGTATTTCAAGATAGTCTCAGAGTGATTTTATTTCACTCCCAACTTTCTGACTATCTCCTCTGAAATTTCTTGGCCATTCAACCTTGTCTCTAGTTTTAGAACAGGGATGGAGATCCAATGAATTTTGCCATATTCCTCTATAGCCCCATTCCACCATCCCTATAACTTTTGGACCAAAGTGTCCTTCTCTGGCTACCATTTGCTTATGTGGCTTGTTTTCCCCCATCATAATGTAAACTCATCGTGGGCAAGGACTCTCTTTGTTTTTATATTTGCATTACAGGTACTTAACATGATGTTTCACATATAAGCCACTAATAATTTTTTCCCCTTCATTCAAAGGATTGGTATGATCCGATCTGCATTTAAGACAATTTACCTAGCAATTAACTGGAACATTAATTGTTATAAGAGTTTGAAGATAGAAGGACCCATTGTAAAATTATTGCCATAGTCTAGGCAAGTTGTAATGGCGGGGGGGGGGGGGGGGGGACAGGGAGACTCAAATAGAGTAAAAGCTGTGATAATGGAAAAGAAAAGAGAGGTGTAAGAATTTTTCAGAGGTAAAACTCACAGAACTTGGCAGTGAGCAGAATAAGCGTGAAAGGTAAGGGAAAGGAAGGAGGAAAGGATAACATATTCAGCATTCATTAGGGAATGATGTGATACAAAGTCCCTGATTTCAAGGATTCTGAGATTTTAAGCCTATGTGACAGTAGGAATGATGGTGCTATGAAAAACAATAAGACAAATGGAATACCCAATTTAAGGGCATGAGGCATAGAAAATGAGCGTTAGAAATGTTGATTTGGACATTCAAGTTGCACATTGAGGTAGAACTAACAGATATAAGGATATTGCACGCTGGAGAAAGATTGGGCAGTCAAAAATGAAAATGACCAGGAATTCAAAGCAGCAGTAAATGATGTATTTGGAGGTGGTAAAATAAACCCATTTAGAAAGAATAACAGCAATGGGAGGGAGACTCTTCCTTCATTTTTTTTTAATTTTTAACACTCTAAGGCATAAAGAAGGGTAGGTGAATATTTTTCAAGTGTGTAAGAAAGGGGGAGAGTTTACATGGCAGTAAAGCATAGCAAGAAAACATGCTGCTATATTCTGGGATCCGGAAAAAGGAACTATTCTGCAATAATACCTCCAAGAGTAGGGATTCTAGAAACATCTGAATGCCACAGTCACTTTGGAATCAGCAAACCTAATGTTGCATCACTTACAGAGATAAACAAATTAGATTTATTCAGCAGGGCTGTCCAAATGCCTGAACCACTCCTAAATGGGCCTAGAGGTAGGAGGATGATCTTAATGATGTATGGCAAGATCTATATTACAAAATAATTTCAATTACTGGAGGTGTTAAAAAGCCACTTTGCAGCAGTTAGAAAAAATTACCGATAGACTTTAAATACATTGAATGCAAAAGAAGCTATCATCTCCCAGTTCCAATTTAAATCCAGCTACAACTTGTGGAAAGATGTTAAGGCAAAGGATCCCAGGATGGGGAGAGAATGCGTTAAGAAGAAATGGAAAAGGCATGAAGCAAAGTAAAACTACACTGGCATAACTTATTTTTGGTCTCCCAAGTCAAGGGAGGACAATCACATTGCTTGAATTATTTCAGGCTTGATCAGATGCCTGACTCACCTGGAAATCCCTCCCATAAGGTCAATTAAAGATTGACTTAAATGGCATCTCTACATTCTGGAGATTTAATACAACTCAGCCCAGCATTTAAGGCCTCTCTGTTCAAGCCCCTCTTCTCATTCCTTACCCCCCAACACTTACCAACACATAACCCTCGTGGTTTCAGACAGACTCCTCTCACTGACACAATGTAACAAATATTGTCCATAGAGTCACAGGATTTAGGCTCAGATACCACCTCCACCACTTACTAAGTGTGTGCCTTAAAAAAAAATCAACTGATCGTTTAAGATGATCTCTAAGAGGTAGCTGGGTGATTTACTGGTTGGGAACCTGGCCATGGAGTCAGAAAGACCTGAATTCAAATCTTGAGGAAGTATCATAACTTGTCTGTCTCAGTTTCCTTAAATGTAAAGTGGCACCTACCTCCCAGGATTGCTGTGAGGACCAAATGGCATATGAATAAAGTTCTTAGCATTATGTATGGCACGTTGTAAGTGCTGTGCTTATTCCCTTCTGTTCCTTCCATCGTAGAAATATCCTTCTAGCACTAAAACTATGATCTAATGGTGTAATGGGAATGGGAATTTGAAACTTTGGCTTCTTCAAAAACCTTACCCAAGTCCCCAGTCGAATTTGTATTTCTTCCTGGTAACTTTATATAAGGGTTTCAAAATCTGTCCCAGGCATGGAATGTGATGTCACCAATATCCAAACAATCCTATAAACTTTTGGGCCTCTTTCTTATTTGTAGGGATAGCAAAATCCTGAATCTTTTGTTGGATTTGTGACAGAATCTCTTGCAGTCACTTATTCCACTGTATTCCCCAAAATTTTACATTTTGAATTGGTCCTTGAATCTTTGCAGGGTTAATTTCCCACCCTTTGTTTTTCGTATGTTTAGTCAAAAGCACCAAACTCTTCTCTACTTCTTTTACATTTTTCACTGTATCATCGATGTAGTGGGGAAGCTGTATACCAGGTAGCTTTAATTCATCCCAATATTCAGCCACAATCCTATGACAAATAGTGGGACTAATGCAGATATCCTTGTGGCAAGTGGGTAAAAATATATTGTCTGCCCTGCCAAGTGAAAGCAAACTAGTACCACTGTTTAGAGTCTATTGGGATGGTGAAGAAGGCATTGACCAAATCAGTCACTGCATACCAAGTCCCATCACATTGTAATGCCAAGCAAAGGCAACTTCCAAGGCTCAGATTACCAGGATAGCAAACCGCATTTATTCAGCTAACATTCACAGAACAGAGAAAGTCAAAATACAGTATCTCATTCATTTAGCAAGTAAGTTCTCAATTCAATCCAAGTACTACTCCACCCCTAAACAGTACATTCATTTAGTCAAAGTCTCTTCTCAAATGGAGATCACTTTCCAATCATCAACAAAGTACATTCAATTGGTCAATCACAGAGCACAAAAAGGCCAAAGGCTTCCCACCCCTATGTCAGGGTTCTCTCTTAGAGTGCCCTAACTTACCAGTAGAGGCAACGGTTACACACCCAACTTAATGACGCTAGTGTACCTTTTAGGACAGAAGAGTCATAGCTCTGAGGTCCAAACAGAAAAGTTTATTAAGGTCGCTCCATGGGGAAGCCTTAAAGCCATATACTAAGGCAGGCTTCTAAGATACCTCCCAGCCCTAGGTCTTAAATAGATCCCAGATCCACATACCACACGAGATAGAGCCCAGCTGAACAGAATTGTGACAGGGGGAGTGCAATTACAAGGGTATGAAGGCCCCAGGGTGTGGAGACGCCAATCAGGAACAGCAGGCAACCCCACGCAAGAGAGTCTTGAGCCAATGCAGTACTCCCTGGCCAGGGACAGTGCAATATGCTTTGACCTCCACGTGACCCAACTAATTCCCAGACCTCAAACGGTTCCCTGTGGCATGACACAACCGCTTGCAATGTGAACCTCACACTCCTGGACACAAAGTAATTACAATACCATCCAATAACACCAAACACTTTCTCAAAAGGGACAGGAGAGCACAAAAGGCCATCCACCCTTAAGCTATAACAAGGTTAAGATATCCTCTCAGCATTGAAAACCCAAGGAAAGGCCCTTCTTTCATTCTGACCTGAGGCAAGCTGTAATAGTAATCAGTTTAGCAGGATACTTAGCACTACTAAGTGCTAAGTGTGGAAGATGCAAACTGTCCCACTGTTGAGAAGGCATGAACTCCCCCGATGATGTGGAAGAAGGGGATTGTGTATATAAGGTGTATATGAGGTGTGTATATAAGCAAGAATTCCAGAGACAGAGACAGAATTGGAATTTTGCTCCCCTTGAAGGAAGAATCCTGGAGACTGAAGCCAGCTGAAGCAGAGAGAGACAGAGAGAGAGAATTGGAACACTGCCCCTGGTGAAGGAAGAATCCTAGAGACTGAGGCCAGCTGAGACAGAGAGACAGAGAGAGAGAAAGAGTTTCTCTCCCAGCATCTGGAAGCTGAGAACTGACTGAGAACCGAGATGGAGTTTTCCTGAGACCAGAATCTGGTGAGGGCCGCCTGGAAGGCTGAGAGGGCCCACCCAGAAGGCTGAGAGGGCCTGCCTGGAAGGCTGAGAGGGCTTGTCTGAAGAAGCATGACCAGGATAAGACTTTGTTTGTTTGTGGCCTGGCTGATCCTTGAGTTTCAGGCAAGAGAAGTGGTGAA
>CM053582.1:493750200-493772820 GCA_028627135.1 Pseudochirops cupreus
TAGATAACTTCCTAGCATCCTAAAAAGATTAATTTACTTGCAAAGGGTCTCAAACCATTAAGTATTAGAGACAGTTTAAATTCAAGTCTTCATGATTTAAAGGTAGGTTCTTTATCTACTATGTCAAGCTGTCACTTACTTCTATTGGGAAATTACATAATTATGTTGTTGTGACTGTTTAGTCAATTTTCAGTTGTATGCAACTCTTTGTGACTCTTTTTGGGGGGTTTCTTGGCAAAGATACTGGAGTGGTTTGACATTTCCATCTCCAGGTCATTTTACAAATGAGGGAACTTTTGCCAGGGTCACATAGCTAGTAAGAGTCTGAGGCCAGATTGAACTCATGTTTTTCCTACTCCAGTGCTTCAGCTACTGTGCCACCCAGAAATAAGAAGGGTCTTAAAATAATCAAGCCCTCATTGTATACTTTGGTATACAACGGCTTGTGTTCTCCAGGGAACTGTGTTTAAGAGAAGTTCTCACATATAATCAATGCAGTAAGGCATAAAATAATGATCTGTAGCTACTAGACCTCTTTATCAAGTAACCTGGGTTAGTGAGAACAGACAGGGAAATTTCTGAATGCTGAGTCCCCTCTCTTTGCCTTATCTACCCCTTACGTTCTCCCATCCTCACATCTCTCCAGTGGTGGAAACAAGATCATTTCTTACAAGCAATAGCAGTGGAATACAGGAATACAAATGGATCTGCACAATGTCATTTAAGTAAATCACACAGAGCCTTGGAAAGGTGGCAGGAAAGTCGGGCTTTCTTGAAGGCCAGATTAAAGCACAGTTCAGGGAAAAGTCACTGCAATGAATAGTTCATATTCGAAGGCAACATATATTTACAGAAAATGAAATCTTGGTTAAAACATTTTTGAATCATGTCTAAGTGTTCACTGTAAACTAGAAAGGTCTTTCTTGATTTACTCAGCTCAATTTTGGGGCTTTATTTTTTTTCTCTGTGCTAATGGCAAGCTATCAATCACTGGAGCTGTAATCAGATTTTGCAGAAGGCCACCGGCATCATTTTCAATCATTTAAACTTTGCCAGGCTGCCTCCCTTCCTTATGAATCACCAAGATTAATGCCAAAATTTTAAATAATATATGTATGTGTGTGTATATATATATATATATATATATACATATGCATGAATATGAATCTAAACATACCTATTCATACAGAAAAATACATATTTGCACTTTAGGAGATTTAGCAAATTAAAATTGTTTCTTCTTTAATTCCAATCTCATCATTTTCCCAGGATTCATGTATATTTTTCTGTGGCCGTTCCATCACCCTAAGAATGACAAATTGCACCATCTATCCAATAGTCAACCCTGGGATAGTTCCTTGGACAGATGGTGTATTTCTCCAGAAAGAAGGAGTTTCAAAGAAAATGAATCCTTGAGGATACATGTGTTTTTTCAGGTTATTTACCTGGGAAAATATCTCCTGAAGCTGACTATAATTCAAAGAGCAATTAAAAAAAAAATAACAATCAAAATCCTTAAAAGGAGGTTGCCGCTTTATGGGCCACCTATTGAGATTTTAGGATCTCTTGCATATCCACTGACCCCCAACTCAGTCTCATAAATCCCAGAACTCAGAAAGGATCTCCTGAACAATTTTCTGGAGGGTCTATTTGACTCATAAGCTCAAAGCAAGTCATCTGTCCTTATTCCCATCACCTATTCCCTGAAATTAAGGCAAGCATACAGCACCCTGATTACTCTCCTTTATTTCTTTCCCAATGCTCTTCCTTGGCTATTCTCTCTTCTCATACTTTATACCCTAATTTATTTTTTAGAGGAAAAATACATTTGAGGAGTTCATTTATTCTTCATCCAACATTACTGAACGTTCACTAAGCATTGTGCTTTGTAAAAATATAAATGAAAACCACAAAAAACAGCCTCTGTTCTTTTGAATTTGAATGACAACCCAATGAACGATAGTGACACTCAGAGTCTTGGGTGCTTATTTTCATTCCCACCTTCATACCTTTCTGTCTACTGATCTCATTAACCATAATACAATTTCCCTTGACCTAAATAAATCCACCACCAGCACACCTTTCATGGCTCAGTTCAATGTCCATCTCCTCTAAGAAACTTTGACCAAATGATCTTTTTTCCTCTGAATACCTATTACACTTCAGAGTTGATATCACAAATTCTGTCACTGGATTAGGAGACAGTGTATTACGGTGGAAAAAGCATTGGTTCTAGCCTATGAGGCCATGAATTCTAATCCCACCCCCTAATGATTACTACCTCTGTGACCTTGGGCCAATCACTAAATCTCCATGGGCCTCAGTTTCTTTGTCTGTAATATGTGGGTCAGATTTGGCCTAGATGACCTGCCCAGGAGACCATTAGACCCGTAGCACTATAATTCCCTTTTCTGTTGTGTCACATGTTTGTTTCATCATTTCACAGGGATGTGACTTGTCCACTTAACTACCTAGTACACTACTGGGGAGCAAATGTCACATATTACAGATCTTAATACCCCTGAGGGAACATGTACAGGCTGATGCCCTATAAACCAAGTAGAACTGAACTGCTGGTGAACTTGTTACTTTTATCCTAAGGCTTCACAATAGCTTGGGCACCTAGGCAAGGCTGAGCCCAGGAGGCAAGAATGAAGTGAAATGATGGGTTGTACCTGCTTCTGGAAGCTAAGTGGAATGATGGAAGGCCAATCAAGAACAGGAAGTCCTCTTTCCTACCTCCTCTACCTCTTTCCTGCAGGATACCTAACTATAGCAGACCCAAGTTGTATTGGTGGTCTTTGGGCCCAGAGCATTGCTTCATGATTTTTGCAATGGAGGTTTTGGAATATCACTTTCTGCAAAAACTCCTCTAGTGCCAGTCCAATTCCAGCATCCTGATGGCTGCCCTTTGGCCTATTACCAGCTCCCAGAAAATGACCACAGAGATTTCCTCCATGTAGATTCACACATACCCAGGCTCAGTATTTTTGTTTTTTGGTTTTTTTTGAGGCATCCTAATAAATCAGAGCCTGTCACTTCAAGGGAGAATTAATCATACTTTTAAACACAGTGAGCATCTCACTTGCAGTCTTTTCCAAACAGCCCCCAGACAAAGGAAATGTGATAAGCTTCTGGTCGCAAAGAATAATAACTGTATATGCCATTTACAAATAATTTTGCAGTTTACAAATCACTTTTCTCATAACAACCCTGTAAGGCAGCTGGTATACATATTATCATCCACACTTTAGAGATGAAGAAATGGAGTCTCAAGTCAGAAATCACAGAAGGGTTTTTCTCTAGGAGCCTGTACTTATTGATCTGTGCACATTTTGCAAGGAAATAGTGAAACTCAACACTTCCCTGAGGGTAGCAAAAATTAAGCACCCACTGAACACATAGCATAAACAGGAAACAAGGATTGCATTTCAGAAGTTCACTTTCTTTCAAAATCTAAGACAACAAATCTCCAAACTATAAATAGAAGCTTCAAAATATTCTTTAAAAGTCAACAAATAAACTCTATTGAAGCAAGAGCATCATAACAGATAAAAGTATTGCCCAAAATCACCTGGGCATAACATCAATCTATGAGTATTTAAGAGCAATGTTATAAATTAATTTTATCATACAAAATGCCCAGAATCTCTCAGCTACATGAAATGAAAATGCTTTTATTCAGTTAGACAAGGCAGTTATTTTATACACATGAGCAATAGTCCATACAGCATTAAATATAATAGAATAATAGCAGGACAGCAACTTGGCCGAGGACCATTTCCATCTGAACTCATCAAATGAGAAGAGAATCAAGAGATGATGGCTGTAATGACTGATAGATATTCAGGAGTTTTGATAGCTTAAAAAGTACACTATGACTTTTGGAACACATATAGTGATCTAAGTTTTGCAAAGCAATTTATATATATTATCTCATTTAATTCTTCTAATAACTCTTTGAGAAAAGTGCCACTGGTATAATTATCCTAATTTATGGATAAGGAAACTGAGATTCAGAGAAGTTAAGTAATGAACTCAAAGTTAACACAGACAATTTCATGTCTGAAGCAGAACCTGCACCCAAGTACTCAGAAGTCCAAGCCTGTCCCTTCATTCACTATGTCAAGTTAAGTTACTTTAGAAATGAGTATATGGCCCCTTCAATCTGTCATACTATCAAACCATCAGAGCTTTTCAAGCCCAGAGCTTTAGCCCCTTCCTTGAGTGACTCTATATCTGCCACACTAGCCAGACTGTTAGTGTCTGTCATGGAAGATGATGCACGAGGAAAGACATATCATTCACTTCAATCCCAATGATGAAAGCTAAGCCATTGGAAATAAACACAGATATCAACATATAAGGATTTTCATTTTCTGGGGTTTTTTTGTTGTTTTGTTTTTCCCCATCCTGATCTTTGACTCTTGGCAAGTCTTCCACTTCTATTAACTACCCAATTTAAAACCTTCAAATAACTACCTCATTTCAGGAAGATTCCCACTGTTGAAAGAGAGTCAGATGACAAACCCTTCTTTTAGGTATCATTAACCTCCCCCTAAATTCTGTTCCATTTGCTACCTGTGTCCTTCTTAGTTTTGAAGAATGGGGAGAAATTCATCATGGGTCTGTACACTGAATATACTTCCCCTGAGGTGAAGACTTTGACTCATTGGTGGAATTTTCTACTCAGCACTAGTTCAAAGACTGGCAACAAATATTGTTTCTAATTCAAAGATTTAGGATTCAAAATTTAGGATTCCTAAATTAGTTATTGGACTATAGTTTGAGCACAAGGAAAGCTTTCATATCCCATTGTCTTTATCTCCTTGATGAGGAAGCAATATGATATACATCTAAAAGAGCTACATTAAATACACACATACACACACACACACACACACACACACACACACACACACACACACACACACACACACACATTGTAACCAGACAAGACCCTTTCCTAGAATTTGTTTTGAGATGCTGCTGGACTTTTCTGTATTTCTTTTCACAGCTGAGGTACATTATGTGCCTTAGCCAGCCACTTTATGGCTCAAGAAAGCAATGATCTGAATCATTGGGAGTTCAGAAAGTTGTTTAAACATTTCAGAGAAGAAATAAATTGTTGGCATGAGGCAGCATAAAGGTTAGCACACTGGAGCTCCACTCAGACACTGATACTCCCTGAGCTCATTTGTATCGAAGAGAAATGTAATGTATTACAAATAGAAATCTAATGCTTTTAACAGAGAGGATGATGACAATATGAACCTAAGTAGAACAAACCTTCTTCAATAAATTCATCAGTCAATGGTCATTATACTTCCATTTTATCAACAGATTCCCAGAAATGATGAATTCAATGGACTGTGGTATGATAATGCTGTCCGAACCAAGGGTATAAGGGTCATATCCTGTTGACTTTGTTCACCTGCAATGGTTGAATTACAAACTCAGCACCCAAACTGCCTGCCCTAGGTGCTAGACTAAACATTTCAAAGAAAAGAGGAAAAAATATTTCACTATTCAAGCAATTAACATTATCCCATAGGAAAGAAGACAAAAAGACTGACCAACAGCATAGGCAATTTACCTTAGCAGGTGTTTTCTAGCTTCAGGCGGGTTTTTTTTGTGGGACAGGTGCCATTTGTTTGTGTTTATAGAATTATGCATGATTTTCACATTCTACTTAATCTAAGAAAGCATCTGCAAAAGAAAAGAATATGAGGTGGGCTTTAAAGGTCAAGAGGGAAGAATGCAGAATGATGCAAATCAAGTGTTTGCAAGGCACATTGGATGCGTTATGCATTTATCATGTAATATTTTGTACTATAATCTTTGTCATATTTCACCACCATTAGGCTTCATATTCAAGGCCAGGAGCCATATTTATCATATAATACACAGAACCCCATAGATAGAGAAAAATCCCAGAGGCTCTTTAGTCCAACCCATATTTGACCAAGAATTATGTCTAGGTCATCATTGATAAGTGGTCATATACCTTCTGCTTGAAGTTCCCCAGAGATAATGAACTCACTACCTCTTAAGGCAGCTCACTGACCTGTAGAATAATTACCAAGACAAGATGCAATTATTAGACACTTGCTAAGTGCCAGGCACTGCACTGTAACCATCGGTGAGTTCTTACTTATCTTTAGCCTAAATACACCTCTCTGAAATTACCACTCATTGCTCCTAGATCCATACTCTTAGGCCATGCTTAACAAGTGCAATCTTTTTTTCTTTTAAAAAATTTTTTTTCATATTATAGTCCATTAAACAACATCTATCATGGCCTCAGATTTTTTTTTTCTCCTTTCCAAACTAAATATCTCTACTTCTAAGATCAGTGGGGTCTCTGGTCCCCTCATCATCCTAGTCACTTTTTCCAGGACATACTCAAACTCAGTTATGAACTTTCTAAATTGTAGGTTCAAGAATGGAACACATTACTTCATACTAAGTCTGACTAGGACATAGTAGGGCTATCATCTTTCTTATTGTAATCCCTCTGCCTCTGTTGTCGTCCTAGGAGAGTATAAGCTTTGGCACTGTCCCATTATACTTTCAGCTACAATTGAGCTTGGATTTCTTTTAAGATCTCTCTTTCATATGATGGTTTTCTGCATGTGTGTATTATTAGCTTTTATTAGAAAAATCATTCTGGCAAATACATCAAGAACCTAAAACTTTGTTGTGAGCCTCAGAATTCACCTTTCACCTTGATCAGAGTAGTTAAAACAGTGGTATCAAACTTAAAAAGAAAAGTGAACCAAGAAACCACATAAGGACCTGTGCAGCTGTATGTTGACTTAGAAAACCACAAATTAGCATTATCCATGTTCTACTATTTTAATTTTTTAAAAATATTTTCCAATTATATTTTAATCTTTTTCTGGCATCACCCAGAATGTTGTGACCCAAGTGCTATGACCTGAAGCTAATCTGTGTTTTTGTTACATCTGTTCTAAAGGAACCCATTATGGACCTCTGAGGAAATCCATTGTAACAGTTTTGTACCTACTAAGACTAAACTGAAGAGGAAGAAATTCTTAGGCTAAAGTCAATATTGAGATATGTATATAAAAATTTATTGGAGTTCTTCGGAGTACCCCTAGGAAGTTATAGTAGGTCTTTGGGGCTATTTCATTGCTTTGGTTAGAAGCAGGCCCAAGGAGAAGGTGGTAAAGGATTAGGGGAGAAGAGACTGAGACAGTTTTGAGAGTCTAGAAGGCACATGGATTTCTTGGGAGAGAAGGGTGCCCAGGGTCTCACCCTTATCTTTTTTGGTCCCAAATATTTCATATTTCCTCTTGCTTGAAAATTACACTAATAGGGAGGAGATCTCAATGTAAAGAAAGGTGCTAGGTTGCACAGTAGATAGCATGACAGCACTGGAATCAGGAAGACCTGAGTTCAAATCTGGACTCAGACACTTGCTAGGTGAGTGACCCTGGGCAAGTCACTTAACCCTGTTATTCTCAGTTTCCTCATCTATAAAATGAGATGGAGAAGGAAATGGCAAACCCCTCCAGTATCTTTGCCAAGAAGTCTCCAAAATGGGGTCAGCAAGAGTTGGACACAACTGAAGCCCCAAGAAAATGAGGAGCAATAACCTCTCAAATTTTGCTTGAGTCAATATTTCTCCTCCTCCTCCAGGGAAGCTGGTAAAATCAATCACTAATCACTCCCCTACCTGGGCCAGGTATATGGTCAAATACCTGATGATTAAATGAGAAGGTAGACATGAATCAAGAAGATAACGTTTATATAGAGAAGAAATAAAATAGCATAGTCCATATCTTAATTCTCAGGTTATATAGCCAGTAGTTAGCTTTTGTTTATTAACTGAATAGATTATACTTTTTTAGAGAGTCTGTCAGAAACAAACAGTTATCAGAATGAGAAGTAATATGCTCAGCTTTTCTAAATTAATTTACCTCTTAACCTTGCTCATGCAGAATCATGAGACTTAGCTACTGGACTTAAAAACAAAAATTGATATTAAACAAGTATCATTATATTATTATTGTTATTTTCATCCCTAGCTTATAGAAAGGATTCAAAGAATAATCATCCAAATGACTTTTTCGTATCTACCTATCTATGCAGACAGATACCTAACAAGAAAGTGACAGAGATACAGAGAGATAGAAATCAATTACTCTAATTTTCAACATAAGGAGGAAAAATAGTATTATAAGGCAGTCAATTGCAATGTACATTATGATACCTGGGTAATTTAGAGTAGACAAAGAGCATATCAAGTCATTGATTGTCAACGATCAGTCATCCAGGACCAAGCAGTAACTATATGTATTATTGCAAACACATTAAAGTAAATGGATTTGCCTTCATACCAAACAGTAGCTGTACTTTATTCATAACGCAGGGGCATGTGTTTGGTGAGTGAAGAAGGCAGCTATGTATAGTGCCTTCAGGATTATTTATAAAATTATTGTTTGCAGTCATTGCAAATAAAAAAAAACCTCTTTATTTACTTTTCCATACTACACTTACTGTGTCATTACAACAAGAGGTAGAGATGTATCAAAGAGAAAGACTGCAAAATGTTGGCCAAAGTTGGAGGAGGATTGGGAGGAGAAAAATGACTGGAAATCTGTCTCAGCTTTCAAATGGGAAATATGAATCATTGATAATTTATACTGAGCAAGGCAAAGATGATTCATAGTCTCTGGTTTGAATTTCACCAATCATTTCAAAACCTAGAGAAGAGTCTAATGATCTCTAGAGGAATAGTCTTCCAGTAGATTTGACAACCCAGACTTATTCCTCATGTGAGTATTTTTGAGGGAAATAGAAGGAATACAATGATGTCCAACAATATGGTCTAAAGTTGCCGTACTGTTGGAACACTAAAGATGGAGAACCATAAACCTCTGACTACAGCTTCAAAATTTAAAGTAATCATATAAAGGAAAAGTTAAACATTCCCAAGAAATGTCCTGAATTTTACCATTAGATTTGCAGGTCTTTAAGATTTTGAAATCTTTGGGATAATTAATTTAGCTATTGCAAGGGAAATATAATTTTGATAAATGAGATTATGGGAACTTGATCTATTTAAATGGACAAAGTATATTCATTTTCTTGTCTTAAAAAAATGAATCAAATGCTTAAGGTACTACCCTCATTGGTGGCAGAACTTCTGAATTTGTTCATTCCAAATTTTTTTTTTTAGTTTCAATACAGTTCTTTATTTTAAAAGCTGAAACATTAGAATTAAAGTCATAAAGTGACACCAAACACCGGTGAGTATTCATTGTTTCACCCCACTTTGATAAAAAGATTGGGAGTCACTCAAACTGAAATTGTAGAAATTGGATTCTCTCCCCCAAGGTACACTCTTACAGTTTGAAATCTACATGACATTTAACTTTTTTCTCACTAATATCTGCTTCCATGCTCTTTGGCAAGTTTTTCTGAGCAGCCACTCTCCACTTTAGCTAGGGAGGTGACAGTTTATGCTGTACCTGTAGCTGATTAACTCCTCTAGGAGGATGTATGCAATAGAGGAGGTTATTATTACCACAGCCAATGAATAAGTGGAAGAAGCAGGCACACTTATATGAATCAAAGATCAATTTTCCATTGCAATGAGAAATCAAGGGGGTATATGTTAGAATTTTTCCCTAAGCAGATTTTTTTCTCATTTCATTTTTTCCTTAGGTTGTTAAATGAAAAATATATTTAGTTACTTCCTTGGCCATTCAAGGAAAACAAGATGGGATAGTCCTACTTAAGAAAAAATAATAATAAAGTGATTAGAGTAGAGTATCTGCACGAATTAATGCATGCCCTCTCTCTACTCTCCAGGCCAATGTGCCTAATTGAATTCTGAATGAGGTGGGTTGCAACCTTTCTTCCAGCAGCTGATTGGAAATATATTGCATCATTGTCCTACTTTCAAGATCAAGACACCTGCCTTCAGCTCTAACAACCGAACAGTGAATAACAAGGGAAATGAATTATCAAGCCCCAGAAGTCTTGCCTCCCTAATGAAATCCTTTGTTCGTCTCCAAAGTAATCTCTGGAAGATGCCTAGTGGGAAACAATACTTTCATTGATGAGAAATGAAGATTGTCCTATCATCCCCATGATGAAAATTTATGAGAACAAATAGCAATAGAGAACAGCATAATGTAGAATCATTACAGTTAGTACAGGAGAGAAGCCAAGGGAAAAGTTGATTTTTCGAGTTTGACTGCTAGTAAGATTGAGTGAAAATTCTCACTGCTAGTGAAGGCTATTGCATGTCAGGACACAATGATGATATTGCAGATGTGCAGTTCTAGTAATTTAATGATTTGGTTCAAATGAGCATAAATCAGCAACTGAAGTTTGCCTGCTCAGCAATACCCCCAGCAGGGTGTTTACTCCATCTGCCATCTCTCCCAGGGTATAAAAAGAGGAGGCAATCCATCCAAAGCCTTTGTCAACTTGCCATTAATAAATAGAGGTAGATGACAGATGCTGGGAGTCCAGTTCAAGGTGGACTCTCAAGTGGGTAATGCTTTCCCTGAAGACAATCACGTAAGAACAAGGTGGTAGTGAGCCTTGACCAGCTGGACGTCTGCCAAACAGGATACACACCAAGACCGCAGGTGTTGACAATGTCCATTTCTATTAAAGCCTTTTGAACAAAGGATACAAATGTTAGCTCTAGCTAGACGCCAAGTTACAGTGTTTGCATTGGCTCTCCTTTGAGCCAGAAGTAGCATTTACCTCTAGGGAAGAATACTTTTGTTGTTCTTAAGTTTTTGTACTTGGGGTACAAATATCTTTTGCTTTTTTAAGAATTTGGCACCTTGAGGGTGCCATTAATTGATGTCTTTGATAGAGTGTACACTATCATTCCCTTTTCTTAATTGCAGCCTGTTCTGAGAAGGAACACATCTGTAGCCAACCCCAGAGGTGAGAGGAACCATACCTAGTATGCATCTGTAACATTTGTGCACAGATGTTTTGGAGCCAGAATTTGAGAAACACTCCAAGTCCCTGACACTCTCATTAACTGGATTTCTACTTTTGTTCTCTTTCATTTTGAGTGAGTAAATTATGCATCAGAAACAGAGCTCAAAGTGCTGGCAGTAGGATTCATAAACTAAGTATTCGCCAGCATTTCTAACTTAATGTTGAAAGGGCCCTAAAAGGTCTCTCAATCCCAGTAAGAGACAAGAGCTCTCAGGTGTGTACTAAGTCATTCAGTCCTGGTAGAAAGTGGAATAGAGAAAGTTGCTGGAGGGGGATAGGGGGAAATATAAATATAGGGAAGGAGTATGAGCCATGAGGGGACAAACAAGAGGAGTGGCAAGTATTTTTCCATTTTAGATCCCTCAATTACGACCACGAAGATCACCTATTTGAGCCATACCCACAGGGCTCATTTTTATGTCCTCATTTCACACCAACGGTCTTTTTAAGTCCCTTGAGGTTCAGTTGTTTTAAGGACACAGTATTTTGAAAGATGGCTTTCTAACTCCTTTGTTTATAGGGAGGATGAATGGGGCTGTGGCAGTCCCGCTATAAACACCTCACTAGGCAGGTTCCCTGCAGGCATCTTCCAGTGGGTACCTCAGTCCAACATGCATTTTCATAAATGACAAATTCTTGAAAACTAAGTGGAAAAATCATTCCAACTAAGAAAAAAATATCTTCAGGCTGTGAGAGACTAGAGAAGAAGCAAGAGGCATCAGTTTGAATTAAGATTTGTGATAAATACATTTCCAGGGCTTTGAAGCAAGAAAACATGAAGGGGGTTCCTTTATAACCCTAGACTAGAAAAAGCTGTAGTTTGGGTTTTTAATATCAACACCATTGCCATTCTCAACAGTTTTGCCAGAGAGAGACCCAAAGACTTCTGTTCTTCCCCCATCTAGTGGCTATTGACCCTGAATTCTCTAATTCCTCTATGTTTGGCGATTATTGTTCACAACTGATGAATCAGCAAACATTTGTTGAAGGCCAACTATGTGCAAGGTGTTGTTTGAGAAATAAGGTTGTAAACAGGATAGTCCCTGACTTCAGGTTCATTAGATTTGGGGATTTGTCATCATCATCATCATTATATCAATACATGAAAGACCCGGTGCAACAAGGTGGTGCAGTGCATAGAGCACTGGCCCTGGAGTCAGGAGGACCTGAGTTCTAATACCACCTCAAACACTTAACACTTACTAGCTGTGTGACTTTGGGCAAGTCACTTAACCCCAATTGCCCTGCCTTTCCCCCCTCCAAAAAAAGGCAAAAAAATAAAATAAAATAAATGAAAGACCTTATTTGAAATGTAAGGATGTATGTGGGATGTTCACTGCCTTCAGGTTTGTTGGATTATTACATTTTCTGATATCATCATCGAACATTTATTAAGAGCCTACCATGTGTCAGGCCCTACTTTCTACAATGTAGAAGCAATCTAGTCCAATCTCATCCTATTTTATAGATAAACTAATGCAGTCCAAAGACATATAGAATCTGAGTGGCAGAGGCTGCATTCAAACCCAGGTTATCTGACTTCAAGTCCAGCACTTGTTAAACATTCAATTTGTAGTGTACGAAACAATATTTCATTATTCCTTAGTTGGCACTTCAAGTCAGAATCTCCTCTACTCACCCTTTCTACTCTCTCCTCTCTTCTCCTTCTTAATCTCAATGCTAAAACATGTTGCTGACTGTTGAGTTGGGAAGATTTCAGCATTTAGTGTGGAGCTCAGGGTCACTCCAGCACAGTAGTTTGTTCTAGATAGGTGGAGAAGGCAAGATTATTTGAATAAAATGTACTATTTCTCAACTGTATTACTAGTGATTATCTGCAACTGAACCAAAGAATAGCTTCCCTGCTGCCCTTATTACTGCTTGGGCTTTTTTTCCATAAGACATATCAGATCTCCTTCAGGACAGGTCAGCCTCACATCCCAAATATTAGTTGAAATGAATTCTGGTTGTTTATTGAAATGCAGTAAATTGCTACAGTATAGCTCACTTACATTCCCCAGGAGCTGAGTCTCACAATCATTTTTCCATAAAACAAAAGAACAGTAAAGAACATTGGCAATGACCTCTTATTTTACAGAAAAGGAAACTGAAACTCAGAGAGGTAATGATAGACTCATGGAAAAGTTCTGTTCTCCTATGTAAAAAAAGGCTCACAGGGGCTTGCACTTGCCAATTGCTGCCCAGGCTATAAAATAGCAGTCATTAGTAATTGTCCTATGATACACAATCATGATTAGGCATCTAGTCCTTGGGTTCATGAAATTGGACAATAAGGTAGATGTTGAGGATATGAAGAGAATGACAACAGAATACAAGTGGAAAGAAGAAAATATTGTGAACATCTGTAACAAAAAGGATTGATTAGAGAATAATGTATCCATGTGGAAGCTGTGAGTCAGTGCAATGGGTTCCTGGGTATGATAATTGTGGTTGAAGCTTAGTGTGGATCCTCAGACGATTTATGATAAATCTTGATTTAGACAGCAAAAAGAGACATTTATGCACAGAATCCTACATCCTACCCCAATTTCGAAGTTTATGCAACAAGCCAGTAAAATGTGAACGTTCAAGTTTAGTGATCTCATGCTGTTGCAGTTTGAATCCTTTTAGAAAAGTTACATAAACATCCTAGAAGTGGCTTTATCTCAGTGAATAGTTCTGAGCTCCCCAACCTGGGAGTAGGGGGGAAGAGTTGGGAAGGGATGGCACCAATGACAGTGGGGAAGTGGACCCAAAGTCAGGACATGGGGAAAAATCAATGAATGGGTCTATAGCAGGTGAAGATGTTTACCCAAGCTCATATATATCAAGAAATAGCAAAGGAGATACTAGCATTGAGGTATCAATTCTCAGACTGTTTCTTCTCAATTATTACCTAGCACCATAAAAAAGCACCAGACCATTTTATTAGATATGTATGACTTGGGTGCTCCTTGTATTTTCAAAAAGTTTTATTTTAAGCTAAAGGTTCAGCTGTGATAAATAATTCCAGATACTAGCATGACTAGTGTGTATGGGGGCAATTACATAATGTTCCTTAATATAGACTTGGAAAGAGAGGGAGTCTCAAAAGGCACTGAAACTTTTGGGCATGTGGTTCTGAAAAAAATCACTAAGACATGAAACTATTATCAATAAATAGCTCTTAAGCTCTGATTAAACTTGTTGAATTGACTTTCTTTAGCTCCCTCTATATGGTTAATGACCCTTTTAGTACAAGCACACTGGATTTGTTTGTTAGTAAAAGAGAGCTATTTAATCCAAACCATTTCTCACTTTTAGAAATGGATTAAATAGCTCATACCTAATCTAATCAAGCACCATGAAAATGCTTCTCCCAGAGAGCTATCTTCGACTTTCTACTCCGTTATCAACTTGGATGTCTCTACATTTTTTTGTTGTTCATTTGAAGAAACTCAAAGCACTTTTTAAACTTTGCCTAAATGGTTGTCTACTAGAGTGATTTACTATACTACTAGTTGGGTTTACATTAAAATCAGATCACCTGTGTTTCTCTTTCCTCCTCTAGGAAATTGACCTATTTCTCTTTAGAATTCAACTGACCAATGAACCCCTTGTTCTTTGTCTATTTGACTCAGAATTAGAATATTCATAGATATCTTGTCTGACCCTTTCTGAAAGCCTGCATCCCATCCAAAGCATCCATTGCAAGTGTCATCTTCGAAAACCTTCAGCAACTGGGCTAACTGTAACCTTCCAATGTAATCCATTTCATTACTATATAGCTCTAAGTCAGCAGCACCTGTGAGTTGCGACCCCTTTGAGGGTTGCCTAAGACCATCAGAAAACACATATTTCTGATGGTCTTAGGAACCGAGACACCGCTCCTATATCAGTCTCCAGGCGGGTCCACCCACATGCAGATCCACCCACATAGAAGTATTAAAGGGCCACAGCATTAGGAAGGTTGAGCACCACTGCTCTAAGTCTTAGCAAAATTTTCCTTATATAGATACTCCAAATTAGCAACCATGGAACTTCCCTATATTGGCTCTAGCTCTTCCCTTTGACTTCAAGCAAATTAAGTCCAAATCAGCTTCCTCTGAATCTTTCAGTTCAGTTCAATTCAATAAGCATCTTTTAACACCTGTTGTGCAAGACACTATGAATTTGAGGAATCATGAGACAAGACCAACATGTGATTTGCTAACAAGGGGCATACCTTCTACTGGGGAAGTATGTGGTCCAGTGAATAAAACACTGACTCTAAAGTCAGAGGACCTGGGTTCAAATTTCACCCCTGAAATTTACTATCTGTTTGCTTTGGGGCAAGAAGCCTTCGGGGCAACAATTTCCTAACTTGTAAAATTAGTAGTTTGTTCTGCATTGCCTCTGAGCTCCCACCCAGATACCCAGATTTAGTATTACGATCCTAAGTGAATACAATAAAACTTCAGGATGATCATGAAAACTTCCAGTAGGATGTGATGATACCTGAGTTGATGCTTAAAGAACCTTAAAGTCTAATAGCTAGAAGTTAGGGAGAAATGCATTTCAGGTCTGGAACAGCAAATGCAAAGACAGGACTAGAGATGGAAGGTTGAGTTTACAAAATCACAATTATCCCGGTTTAGCTATGATGTAGAAGAGAAGCAATGAGAAATTAGTCTTCAAAGGTAGGCTGGAGAAAGACAGGATGGAATAGTGGATAGAAAGCTGGCCTTGGAGTCAGTAGGACTTACAGCATAGTTCTTAACTTGGGTTCTGAAAAGGAGAGATAGATAGATAGATAGATAAATAGATAGATAGATAGCTACATAGATACATAGACAGATACATAGATAGATATAGATATGCACACACATATATGTGCATATATTCATATTTATATGTGTGCATACATATATACAGAAACACATGTATGTGTACATACATAAATATATGTATACATATATAATTATATTTCAATATTTGGTTTCCTTGGGAATCCTATGTGTTTTTTACATATCTGAAAACATTATTCTGAAAAGAGGTCCAGGACAAAAAACAGAGTTAAGAAAACCTTCCTTTATAAAGACTTGAACCTTGTGATTCTGGGAAACCTGTCAACGTGACCAGACAATTCTCTAAAACTGTCACTTGTAGAGTTGGTACTAATCTGCCCTGTCAGAAAAGTCTTATCATGTGGAATTCCCTGTTCCAATGAAAATATAGGTCTGGTCTAAAAAGGAAGAGAATAAAAGTAGATGATCTGGAGTCTCAGTGTGAAAGGCCAGAAATATCAATATCATATTATTTATAATTAATGAATACAATCAAGTGATTGTAGTTTATTAGGGTATTACAAACATTTTTTGAGTAAGGGAGTAACAGGGTCGATCCTGTTCTTTCAAGGCATAGGAGCTTTTGCGTCCTTCATTCCTGAATTAACTTCTGCTTAATCACGTTATGCTTGTGTGTATTCTTTTCCCTATTAAATCAATTCTTGAAGCCCCTTAAAGTTCCCTGATCAAACCCTCACTGATCCATTTAGAATTTTCATATAGCCGCTTACTCAAACCAGAGGGACACACTACAAAGGTTGTTAGATAGAATGCCATTAGGACCCCCTGTATCTCTTCAATTTATTCTTGGCTTTCTCTGTACTTTTAATAATTCTACCCCAGAAAAATGGCATTGCCATCTCTATCCTTCAATATTCCATTTCTGTTATTAAGTTGCCTTCAATTCTGTGTTTAGTTCCTTAGTTCTCCAAATCTTGTCCCAGATAGATATTTTTTCAAAATTCAAAATAAATATTATTTTTAAAATAGTAAATATTTCTTATATGAAACGTTATTTTTAAAAGACAAAATTCAAAACATATTTACCTTCATCAGATCATAATATGAAAAGGGAAAAGGAAAACCTCATTTTAAAAATGGAAGAAAATACAAAAACCAAAACCAAACAAAACAAAAACAAAACATGGCCCTGAGATATTGAGCAACTTAAGCCAGTTAGCAGCAGAGCCAGGGTGAGAATCATGATATTCTCCTCTTAGGTTCGAGTTTAATGTTGAATCCATTGTATTGTAATGCTTATTACCTTTTTTATTCCTATACAATGAATCAGAATCACAGAATTTCAGATTTGGAAGGGACCTTCACAGCTATTTAGTTCAACCCATATATATTTGTAATCCCCAATGCAACATCCTGCCAAGTGGTAGTCTGAAAATGGCACTTGTTTTTTTGTGCTAAGTTTCTCATCTCAACCAGTATAACCATTTGACAGTCATATATTTCTTCCAAGGCATCAAATCAGTCAGCTTGTTAATTAAAATCCAGCTTCACTCTAACCCCTGATGTAATAGACCAGCAATCTCTACCTCCAAACCCATACCCTTTACTATTCACTTTTACTATGAGAACTTTTAAGTAGTTTCTGATCCATGTGACTCTTCTCATTTTCCAGAAAATTTGAAATGATGTAAATTTCACATGAGACTCTGAGATATAATAAAATAAAAACATATTACAATCACTGCCTTTCCATAGTCTATTAATCTGGTAATCCTATCAAAAAGCTATTAAATTTCATCTATCACAATTTTCACTTTATAAACCAATGCTGCTTATTGTTCATGATTTAGTTACTTGGAGAATTTTACGGGTTCTTTTAAATAGTTGTCTCATTATTGAAGGATTTAAGTTACATTCTCTGAACCGTAATTACCATGATAGTTGTTTTTTCCACCTTGGAAAATGGGTACTGGGTTGCCCTTCCGTTCTATCATTTCCCAGTCCCTAGCAAATTGTCATAAATAACCATCTGCTGTGGTTCAGCAAATTTTTTTAAACAGATTCCATTTACACCTTAGATAGTGTATCACTGACCTCCAATGCTAATTTTGCCCAAGTGCATCCTTACCTGTTTTTTAATCAACAGCTATTTTTTAAGAGCTCTATGGTAAGCTGGAAGCCTAGAATGAAAATAATGATTCTGAGTAAAGCAATTTCTCAGCGTGAAATATAGTCCTCATATTCACCCAGCACAATATTTTTGGCAGTCTCTGGAGAAGAGATGTTAGAAACCCAAGACCTCTAAGCTGTTTCTTGTCTGTGAGAAACAGCCTGGTGTGGAGGAAAGGACATGAACCTGGGGGTCAGAAAACCTAGATTTCAGTCCTGGCTCTAATACTTAACTGGCTGCATGGCATTAAGATCACAAACTTGTCTGAGCTGTACTTTCTTCATCCATAAAAGGAAAATATAGTAGTTTTAGAACCTACATCATGGGAATAGGAGGATTAAATGAAATGATGAATATGAAATATTTTATAGCTCCAAAGTATTATGTATTTGGAAGCAATAGTTAACTTACGGTATTAATGTAATATTAAACTTGCTCCTTCTGTCTGACAGGTGGGAGACTATGGGTGTGGAACATTGCCTATTGCTATCAGGTGCCATGGATATATTCGTTGGTTTTATTATTTTTTTTTAATATCAATCTTTTAGAGAGGCAATGTGACCATGACTGAGACAGTTAGTCTTGGAATCAAGAATCCTTGGGTTCCAGTAGTGTTTTTTATACATACTGGCTCTGTGATCTCAGAAAGGAAAGGAGGAAATGTTATTAAGACCAATTATATGCCATGTAGGTAGCTAAGTGTCTCAGTGGTTTGGGTGCCTGCCCTGGCATCAGAAGGATCTGAGTTCAAATGTGGCCTCAGACACTTACTAGCTGGGAGATCCTGGGCAAATCACTTAACTCTGTTTGCCTCAGTTTTCTCATCTGTAAAAATGAACTGGAGAAGGCAATGGCAAACCATTCTATGATATTTGCCAAGAAACCCCAAGTGGGGTCAAGAAGAGTGCAATAGGGGAAGCTAGGTGGTGCAGTGAATAGAGCACTGGCCCTGGAGTCAGAAGGACCTGAGTTCAAATCCAGCCTCAGACATTTAACACTTACTAGGTGTGTGACCTTGGGCAAGTCACTTAACCGCAATTGCCTTGCCCTCTTTCCTCCGAAAAGAAAAAAATGTCAGACAGAACTGAAAACAAATCAGCAACAACATGCCAGATGCTGTGCTACATGATTCACAAATGTTATTTCATTTGATCCTCTCGACACTTAGAGACAGATACTATTATTATCTCCTCTTTCCATTTGAGCATATGGAGACAGAATTAAGTGAATTGGCTAAGCGACTTGTTTAGGGTTACAAAGCTAGTAAGTGTGTAACACTAGATTTGAATTCAGGTCTCCTCGACTCCAAGACCAGTACTCTCTTCACTGCATGAACGGCTGCCTTGGGAAAACCACTTAAATGTTTGGTGCTATTAGTAAAGAAGAAATTGACAGGCAGGAAGAATTATGGCAAGAAGTTAAAATGTAAAACCATTTGGTTTTTAGAGTCCTTCATCACCTGGCATTTCCCTACCTTTCAGGTATTCTTATGTCATATTTCCCTGCAAGTACACTTCAACGTGGTGATATACGCCTGCTCGTTTTTCCTCGTACGATATGCTTCATCTCCTGGTTCTGGACATTTTCACAGGCCATCCTTAGAACTCTCTCCCTCCTCATCTCTATCTCCTGATTGCCTTGGCTTCTTTCAGGACCTCAGCTAAAGGCCTCTCTTCTCTAAGAGTCTTTCTAGGTCTTCCCTTCCTAGATCATCTCCACTTTATCCTGTATCTTACGTGGACATAATTGTTTGCATGTTGTCTGCCCCATTAAACTGTGAGCTCCTGGGGGCTCTCTGTGTATGTGTGACTGGCTGGCTTTTCCTTGTGTCTCCAATGCCTAACATAGTGTCTGGTATATAGCAGTTACTTATTAAATGCTTTTTAATTTGAGAAGAGGAGAAAAAAATGAGAATAACCTTCCTCAGTCTGATCTGTCACTGTGGCGTGAAGGTGATCCTATATTCTTTCTTTTTTTTTTTTTGAATGGTCACAGTACTTTGTTTTTTAAAATTTATTTGTTTTTTTAGTTTTCAACATTCACTTACACAAGATTTTGAGTTACAAATTTTCTCCCTCTCTCTTCCCTACCCCCCCCACCCCAAGATAGCAAGCATACTGAATACCCCTTCCCCCAATCTGTTCTCTCTTATGTCCTCTCCTACGCCTCCCATCTTACTTTCTTGTAGGGCAAGATGGATTTCTATACCCCATTGCCTGTATATCTTATTTCCCAGTTGCATGTAAAAAACAATTTTTAACATTTGTTTTTAAAACTTTGATTTCCAGATTCTTTCCCTTCTTCCCTCCTCACCCACCCCCACTGGGAAGACAGTATAGGTTGTACATGTGTAATCATACAAAACATTTCCATAGTATTTATGTTGCAAAATCCTAACTATATGTCCCTCCATACTACCATGTCCCCCATTTATTCCATTTTCTCCTTTGACCTTGTCCATTTTCAAAAGTATTTGCTTCTAACTACCCTCTCCTCCTGTCAGGGTTCACCCGCCCTGCCGGAAGGGGCAGTGAGCTACTCACCTCAAAGGAGAAGACGCTGGCATTTTCTCTTGAAAAGAAGTCACGCTGGAGGGTATATTGTTGTCACATCTCAGAAGCCTTACGGCAGGACTCTAAGGCCAGTACTAATCCCTCCAAGACTTGGGTCCTTTTATCTACCCCAGATCCACACACCACATGTGACACAGCCCAGTTGAGCAGAATTGTGAGAGGAGAGGTAATTACAAGGGCATGAAGACCCCAGGGTGTGGAGACACCAGTCGGGAACCTCAGGTTTCCCACGTAAGAAAGTCTTGAGCAATGCAATATCCCCTGGCCAGGGACAGTGCAATATGCTCTGACTTCCATGTGACCCAACTAATTCCCCGGCCTCACTCCTCCCTGTGTCTCAACATCACCACTTGCAATCTGGCACCTATTTTGTGACCCTCACATCCTCTAATCTGCCCTCCCTTCTGTCATCCTCCCTTTTATTCCCTCCCCCCCTACTTTCCTAAGTAAAATACCCAGTTGGGTATGTATGTTACTCCTTCCTTAAGCCAAATCCAAAGAGAGTAAAGTTGACTCATTCCCTTTCACTTTTCTGCTCTTCCGCTCCATTGTAGCAGTTTTCTCTTCCCTCTTTTATGTGAGATAATTTACCCTATTCTATCTCTCCCTTTCTCCTTCTCCCAATATATTCCTCTCTCCCCTCTTAATTTTATTTTTTTAGATGTTATGCCTTCATATTCAACTCATCCTATGCCCTGTGTCTTTGTACACATGTATACATGCATGCACATACACATACATACATACACACATGTATGTGCACATATATATTCCCTTCAACCATCCTCATACTGAGAAAAGTCCCATGAGTTACAATGATCATTTTTCCATGTAGGAATGTAAATAGTTCATCTTTAGTAAGTTCCTTATGACTTCTTTTTCCTGTTTACCTTCTCACTCTTCTCTTGCTTCTTGTGTTTGAAAGTCCAATTTTCTGTTCAGTTCAGATCTTTTCATCAAGAATGCTTGAAAGTCCTCCATTTCCTTGAATATCTATATTTTATCCTGAAGGACTCTACTCAGTTTTTCTGGGTAGGTGATTCTTGATTTTAATCCTAGCTCCTTTGACCTCCAGAATCTCATATTCCAAGCCCTTCGATCCCTTAATGTAGAAGCTGCTATATCTTGTGTTATCCTGATTGTGTTTCCAGAATACTCAAATTATTTCTTCTTGATTGCTTGTAATATTTTCTCCTTGACCTGGGAACTCTGCAATTTGGCTATAATGTTCCTAGGAATTTTCTTTTAGGGGTCTTTTTTTTTCTTACTTTCTTTTTTAAACTTTTATTTATTTTAGTTTACATCATTCATTTCCATGAGATTTTGAGTTACAAATTTTCTCCCCATCTTTCCCCTACCCACCACCCCAAAACAGCCGTCCCATTGTATAACCCCTCCCCCAATCTATTCTCTCCTATGTCCTCCTCCATTGCCCCTCTGACTCTTCAGTAAGGCAGAATAGATCTCCCTACCACAGTGCCTGTGTATCTTAAGTTCCAGTTAGATGTAGTTAATAATAATTATTATTATTATTTTGTATATATCTATATATAGATAGATAGATATATAGATATATAGATATATAGATATACATATATATTTTTAACATTCGATTATAGAACCTTAAATTCCAGATTCTTTCCCTTCTTCCCTCATCACCCACCCCCACTGGAAGGACAAGCAATCAAATACAGGCTGAACATGTGTAATTGTGCAGAACCTCTCCCCAGTGGGCATATTGTGAGAGACTGATTACATGTCCCTTCTTCCTCTCCCACCCCCCCCCCATTCCACTCTCTACCCTGTCCCTGTCCCTATTGCTCCACAGAAATGTGCACCTTCATCAACCCTCCCCCCACCATACCCTCCCCTCCATCATCCCATCTCTCATCCCCATTCCCCCTACTCTCCTGTGTGGCAAGATATCCAATTTAGAGTTTATGTCATTCCTTCCCTAAGCCAAGTTCAGTGAGAGTAAGGTTGACTCTTTCCCTTTTGCCTTCCTATTTTCCCCCTCTATTGTAACAATTATCCTTTGCCTCTTCCATGAGATGCTCAACCCCATTCTGTCTCTCCTTGCCTCCTCTCAATCTAATCCTCTCTCACCTCA
>CM053582.1:493773320-493794074 GCA_028627135.1 Pseudochirops cupreus
TCAAATTGTTTCTTCCTGGCAGCTTGCCATACCTTCTCCTTAGTCTGGGGATTCCGGAACCTGGCTATAATATTTCTAGGAGTTTTCTTTTGGGGATCTTTTTCAAGAGGTGATTGGTGAATTCTTTCAAGTTCTATTTTGCCCTCTGATTCTAAAATATCTGGGCAATTTTCCTTGAGAACTTATTGAAGGATGCTTTTTAAGTTCTTTTTTTTGATCATGGCTTTCAGATAGTCCAATAATTTTTAAGTTGTCTCTACTGGATCTGTTTTCCAGGTCAGTGGTTTTTTCAAGGAGATATTTCACATTGCCTTCTATTTTTTCATTTGTTTGGATCTGTTTGATAGTATCTTGATTTCTCATAAAGTCATTTGCTTCCATTTGCTCCACTCTAATTCTGAAGGAATTATTCTCTTCAGAATACTTTTGAGATTCTTTTTCCATCTGGCAAAGTAGACTTTTTAAGGCATTCTTCTCCTCATTGGCTTTTTGGGCCTCTTTTGTCATTTGAGTTAATCTATTTTTTAAGGTGTTAATTTCTTCAGTCAGGTTGTTGACCCTCTTTTCATGATTTTCTTGCATCATTCTTATTTCTCTTCCCAATTTTTCTTCCACTTCTCTCATTTGATTTTCAACATCCTTTTTCAACTGATCTCTAGCTTTTTGGCAATCTTCATGTTTCTTGGAAGCTTTTGGTGTGGGAGTTCTGTCTTCCTCCCATTCCCTGCTTTGATCTTTCTTTTCCCCAAAGAAGGAGTCTAGGGTTTGGATGCTGTTCTTACTTTGCTTCCTATGTTTATTCATGGCTAGCCAATCAGAGATTTTTTAGCTCTGTGGAACTCTGCTTCGAGAGCAGAAAGCTCTGTCCCAAATCACTGGGGTTTTCCCAGGTGCCAGAGCTTTTAGGAGGCTGCTGGGGCCCTCCCCAGCTCTGGCTCACTGAAAAGAAATCCCAGGACCACCACCCAAGACCGCGATCCAGATCCAGGCCACTCAACGTGAGAGCACTTGGCCTCTGAATGATCACTCAGCCCCCCTGCAGTCTGCAGACCGGGAGCTCCAAAGTGGCAATGTGGAGGCGGATGCAGGACCTCCACTTCTGTCACTTCCTTGCCCTGGAGGTGGTGTGGCTGGACCTGCTTTTCTCCCCCAGTTTTGAGTTCCACTAACCTTTTAGTCCTTATGGGGGTCTTTTTCAAGAGGAAATATATGAATTCTTTCAATTTCTATTTTTCCCTCTGGTTCTAGAATATGAGGGCAATTTTCCTTTAGAGTTCCTTGAAGGAGGATGTCTAGGCTCTCTTTTTGAGTACAGCTTTCAAGTAGTCCAATAATTTTTAAATTATCTCTCCTGGATCTATTTTGCAGGTCAGTGCTTCTTCTAATGAGAAATTACATGTTGCCTTTTTACTTTTTTCATTCATTTGGATCTGTTTTGTGGTATGTTGATTTCTCATAAAGCCATTAGTTTCCATTTGATCCAATCTAATTTTGAAGGAATTATTCTCTTCAGTGAGTTTTTGAAATTCCTTTTCCATCTGGGCAATTTGGCTTCTTAAAGCATTCTTTTCCTCATTGGCTTATTTGGCCTCCTTTGCCCTTCAAGTTAGTCTATTTTTTTAAGGTGTTATTTTCTTCAGTCAGACTCTTAACTAGTTTTTCATTATTTTCTTGCATGGTTCTCATTTCTCTTCCAATTTTTCCTCTACTTCTCTTACTTGATTTTCAAAATCCTTCTTGAGCTCCTCCATGATCTGTGACCAATTCACGTTTCTCTTAAAGAGTTTTGACTTTGTTGTCTTCTTCTGCTTCTATGTTTTGATCCTCTTTGTCCCCCAAAAAAGGATTCTATAATCTGATTGCACTTCCTCTGTTTGCTCATCTTGTCAGCCAGTTTCTTGACTTTTGAACTCTTTGCCATGGTAGATCTCTCCAGAATGGAGAATACGGTGTCCCAACTTTCTGGGGTTTTGCACAGCTGTTATCAGAACTTTTTCCAGGCTCTTGCCTCAGAACTGTAAGGAGGACTTTCTCCCCACAACCTCAACAAGATCTCCCACTCCAGGGCATCTAGGTGGCACAGTGAATAAAGCACTAGCCCTGGAGTCAGGAGGGCCTGAGTTCAAATCCAACCTCAGACCCTTAACACTTACTAGCCATGTGACCTTAGGCAAGTCACCTAATCTCAATTGCCCTGCTCTCCCCCCTCTAAAAGAACCAGCAAAAAATACCCCGAAGATCTGCCACACCAGCACTCCTTACCCCAGGACCACCACCCAAGACTGTGATCTAGCTCCAAGGAGAGCAAAACAAGAGAATCCTGCCTCAGTGCTAGCAAATAGATTCCTGCAAATGCACTCTTGACAGTCACTTGGTCCCCCTACGATCTGTAGAGTGAAGCCAGAAACAGCAGTTGCAGCTGCCATTATCTCTGCCATCCCAGGGGAAGGGGCCAGACCATGATATTCTCTCACCCAGGATTAACAGGATTCCCCACTGACCTTTTACTTTTTCTTTGACATTTATGAGTTGAGAAGTCTGGAAACCACCACAGTGGCCAGAGATTCACTCTCCTGAGGTCTGGGTTTATCAAAGGTAGATGCAACTTACCTAACCAAAGCAGCCTAACTGGGGAATACTCTCTTAACTACCCTAATAGCACAGTGGGAACTGCTTTTGATGAAGGGTTTTAATTTCTTCCTAGGTCATAATCTTCAGTCTAAGAAGTCAATCATTTCTTTTGAGCCTGTGATGAATAGATTAAATGGTGGAGGAAAGTAAACAAGCATTTATTAAGTCACCTACTTACTACAAGCCAGGCACAGGGCTAGGCACTTTATAAATATTATTTCATCTGACCTTCACCACAACCCTGGGAGGTATGGCTATTATGATGCCCATTTTCCAGTTGAAGAAACTGAGGTTGAGAGAAAATAAGTGATTAACCCAGGGTCACACATAAGCATCTGAGGTGGAAATTGAACTGAAATATTCTTAACTCTAAGCCCAGCCTTCTAGTCACTATGTCGCCTAGCTACCTCTATCATGTCCAAATGGTACCTATTTGCTATTAATGCCTGTATCCCTGGTATTCTGACTTGATATAGGACTTTAGGAACAGCCCTGCCTTCCAATCAGTGTTCCTTGATGAGTGCAGAATGCAAATGAAGGAAATATTTGTATGAACTAAGAAGTAATTTGCTGAAATAAAAAAAAAAAGGACATTGGCTGATAAAAGTAGCTAACCTATAGGTACTAAAATATTCATAGATCAAGGGTTGTATAGGAGTTTTACTGCAAAATCATAAAATAACTCAGCTATAATCTATTTCTTCTAGGTCTTTAAAACATGGAGGCTCCATTCCTATATCTGAGAAATAAGCTACACCCTTGGGGGAAATGTACTGATAAAATCTAAGACATTTAAAGATTGTATCAGGCAAATTTTGCCCAGTATCAAGGTCAAAATGGCTCCTCAGTCCTCATTTTATTCAACATTGTTATCTGAATCCTAGATGAGGGAAAGCTGCTACACTGTTTTTCTTAAGATCCATGTTCAAGATTCTCTTTACCATGAAAATTCCTTTTTACTGAAGTATTTGTTTGGTTTTTTTTATTTGTTGTTTTTTAGTCCTTTCAGTCAGACACCTTGTGCCCTCATTTGGGATTTTCTTGGCAAAGATAATGGAGTAGTTTGCCATTTCCTGCTCCAGTTCATTTTACAGTTAAGGAAACTGAGGCAAATAGGATTAAGTGACTTGACCAGTGTCACACAGCTAGTAAGTATCTTAGGGCAGATTTGAACTTAAGAAGATGAGTCTGCATGACTCACAGGCCTGGCACTCTATCCATTGTACCAACTTGCTGTCCCCATGTTTTCTTCATAGTTCAATAATTAAATCTTCTAGGGAAGGTAGGATCTGAAAGAAAATTAGTTTGCATTTGAGAATATTCTCCCCAACAAGGGAACATATTCCCATAGATTAGAGAAGGAACGAATATTAGAAACCACTCAGTCAAATCATTGATCTCATTTTACAGATGATGAGACTGGGGTCAGGATAGATGAGTTGATGTGTGACAAGCCTCAAAGGTATTAAGCAACACGATAAGTTCTTGAACCCAAGCCCACAGGCTGAGAAGCCAGTGTTCTTTCCACTGGACCATAATTGAGAGAGCAGTTTCAGCTTGAGGGCTAGCATGTGGAAGAGGGATCAGTCCCATTCTGCTTGGTCCCAGAGGATAGAACTAGGACCAATGGGTGCTAGAGATGTAGATTTAAGCCTGAAGTAATGAAGTAATAGGCATCCAGGTGGCCTGGTGGATGGAGTGCCAGGCCTGAAGTCAGCAAGACTTGTCATTGCGAGTTCAAATCACTCATCCCTGCTTGCCTGAGACACCTCATTTGTAAATGGAAATGGCAAACCATTACAGTAGCTTTGCCAAGAAAACCCTAATGGGGTCACAGAGAGTCAGACGTGATGAAAACAACTAAACAGCGACAAAATGAAAAATCGATCATTTGAATTATCCCAAGAGGAAATAAGCTCCCTAGTGAGTTCCTCAGCACTGGAGGTATTGGGGGTTCTATTAAGGAGAGATCTACTCATGTACAAATTGAAATAAAGATTATTTGTGTCTCTTTCTAATATTAACATTGCTCTATGTTTTTAATTCTGCTTCATTTTTTGGTGTACAATGTTATTGTTGAGAAATAACACTTACTGATAAGAAAATTCTTGATATGAAGTAGGAAATATTGACTCTTCAGAGTATTGTAGAGATCTTCTGGCTGTATGCACCCAGAGCACTCCTCAATGGAGTTCAGATCAGATGAAAATGTGACTCCTATCTGATTTTAATGCATCGACATACTGATAAAAAAGAAACATTTCAATGTATGTGGTTCTTTAAATTAATATGAGGTCCACAGGGATACTTATGTCTGGATTAGTGGCCTCATTTCTCTTTAAATTTGACACCACAGTTATAGGGAATAGGGTGTTAAAAAGAGAAGCAACGCTGGCCTAAGTGTCCAAAAACCTGAGGTCCAGTCCTAATCTTACTACTAACTTTCTGTGTGGCCCTGGACAACTTGACATCTCTGGGGTTTACTTTCTTCACTTGATAAATGAGAAGGCTAAACTGATTATAACAATGTCCACTTTTATCAGGAAGCGGCATGGTATAGTGGAAAGATTGCTGCTTCTGGGGTCAAAAGACCTGCGTTCAGTGTGTTGATCAACTTGTATTAAGATCTTAATTGGAGCAGCTAAGTGGTTCAATTGGGTAGAAGTATGAGCCTGAAGTCAAGAAAACCTGAGTTCAAATTCAGATTCAAACACTAGCTGTATGACCTTGGCCAAGTCATTTAACTTCTCTTTCCTTTAATCCACAAGAGGAGGAAATGGCAAACCATTCCATTATCTTTGCCAAGAAAACCCCATGGTAATTATGCTATGGTCCCCAGGGTCACAGAGTGAGAAACAAGGGAACAACAAAATGTGCCAGGCATTATGCTGTAGGCACTGGGGATGCAGTAACAAGCAAAGACAGTCCTTGTCCTCAACGACCTAATATTTTAATGAGGGAAGACACACAAGAAGGGTACTGAATGTGGAGGGAAAGGAAAGTCTAGAGAATGAAAGAGGCATGGCTGGTCTGGGTCTTCCCCAAAATGGAGGACCCAGGAAGAACTCATCAGGTGGAGAAGGGGGCCACTGGAGCAGAGCTGGGAGGTAGCTGAGGCAAGTTCAAATCCTCTATCTGTTGCTGCCTATTTCTGTGCCATTGAGGAAGCTCCTTTACCTCTCTGGGGCTCAATCCCCTTTCTGTAGAACAAGAGGACCATTCTCTGCTAGCTCTAAATCTATGAGCTTATAATTTGCTGTAGTTGCTATTGTGCACAACTCTGTGACTCCATTAGCAGGTTTTTTTGGCAAAGATACTGGAATGGTTTACCATTTCTTTCTCCAGCACTCCCATTTTACAGATGAGAAAATTGAAGCAAATAGTGTTAACTAACTTGTCCTGAGTGACACAGGTAATAAGTGTTTGAGGTCAGATTTGAGCTCAGGTCTTTCTGATTCTAGACCCAGTGCTTTATGCATGACACTAACAACTGGCTCTGGAAAAGAAAGATTAAATCATTATTTGTGCTATCACATATAATGCCAGTGATTTGGGTTGTTATCCCTTAAAAGCTTACTTCCAAAGGGAAAATATAGGATTTACAGCTGAAAGTACCTCAAAGATGATCTAGTCCTACTGTTGAGATTTAGGGGTGCTGGGACTCTGAAATAGTGACACGTAGGTCCTGTCCATATAAATTTAACCCAAGCCTTCTTTCATCCAAAGAACAGACAAGGTTTATTAAAAATCCACCATATTGGCCACACTCTTAGGGAATCTCAGCACTGACTAGACTCTTAAGGAATTTGAATAGTTGTGACACTTGTATTAACAAGTGGGCCAGTTTGAACATGAGCATAGTGATGGAGGCCAAGATGGATCTTACATACAGAAGGACTGTGAGAGGCTAATATGAATCTTACATACAGAAGGACTGTGGGAGGGATCTCAGAGTGGTCAATAGTATAGGGTGCCCCGAGGAGGGTTCTAGGGAAAATCTTGATGGGAATGTGATCTAGATAGGATAAAGAGTGGGAAGTAGTGGGAAATGATCCTAAGGTAACAGAGAGTGGAGGGAGATTGGGCATAGGCTACAATGAAAGGTCAGCTATAGCCTCAGGTGAATGCCAAATCAAGTGGGAAGGTTCTAGGAAAGTTCAAGGTGGGGCTTTCCAGAGCCTGTCACTACACGTTTATTTTACATTTGAGGTTTAAGTGACTCACCGAAGATCACACAGGTTGAAAGTCTTAGTAAATTCCAACCCATATTATGTGACTCCAACTCCAGAACTCTTCTACCATGTGATAGCATACCGTCTTTTGGCTCCAGGGAGACATCAGGAAATTATTCTCAAAACTATGTATTCTGAACAAAAGTATTCTTGAGACATGTGCTTAAATCTTGTTGTTTAATAGAAAGTTTAAATATGAATGTTCATTAGCAGTTATGGCCAAAAAAGGGGGTGGCCATCAAGTTTGTGCAATGAAAAATTGTTACTTGTGGTAGAGAATAGCATCACTGTACTAGCATGTTGTTCCCATTTGGAATGTCATTTGATTCTCATTTCCATGGGAAGACATAGCCTTGATGCTTGGTTTGGGACATGAAATACACATTCTGTTTGGCAAACTAGTTCTTTGAACCATTATTACAGAATGGGCTATGTCTACAGAACCCCAAAACAAACAGCTAGAAGTAGAAAGTTGATCTGTATGATTGATGACAAATAGCTGGTTTCACTAGCTTAAAAATAAATGATATTAACTATATATATTCTGACAATGTTGCAATTTAACTAAAATTTTGATGCCTGGGACAAGCAGCATGAAAGGTGCCCACAAGTCAGATTTATAACTTATTGAGTAAAAAATCACAACAGAAAGACAAAGTTAATGAATGGATTGGAGGAGTGCCAACTACCACGGCTTTGAGATTAGAATGGCAGAATTGGAAAAGACCTTGGAGATTATCCAGTCCAGCCCTTGGGGTTTGCAGTCCCATTTTCTTTGTCCTAGTCCAGAGAATTTTCTAAGAATTTCCTTTCAACACAGCATGTGAAAATGTATCTGCTTCTGAAGGGAGGATTAAAGAGAGGATAATTTACATGGATAATAGATCAGAACGGAAAAGGGAAGAGATATGAGAAGGGGCTAAGAATTTCTTAGTGGAATGGAAGGATAAAGAACAGCAGCCGCAGCCAGCACATCAGCAACCCAGAGCTCAAACCAGCTCATTGCTTCTCCCCAGCCAGCATTTTAGTTTATGCTTCTCTCCCTTCCTTCTACTCTGCAGGCAGAGTATACAAAAGGCAGTGTGGTTGAGGGGAAAGTGAACTGCCTCTGGAGTCAAAGGATCTGGCTTCAAATTCCTCCCCTGATGTTTGCTACCTGTGTGATCTTAGGCAAGATGTATCAAATACCTGGCCCTCAGTTTCCTCAACTATAAAATTAAGAGGTTAAAAGATGACCTTTGAGGTTCCTTCCAAGCTTTAGACCTGCGGTGACATTTTTGCACACTCCAAAATTTCCACCCTTCTGCAAAACCCCAGTGGCCCCAGGCTAGTTGTGACTCTGATTGTAATATAGAAATGGGACCAAATACCTTCAAACAGCACATGAGAGGATGGAGGGAGATGGATAGTGATCAATTCATTGCCATAACAGCAGCTTTTGAGAAACTTCAAACCCTAATGAAGGAAGAAAGTCCAAACTACCTGTACTAGCTTTTTGAAATAGAGTTTCCAAGAGGGAGGGGAATATGGGACTACAAATAATTGTCTTTCTGCCTGTGGGCCAAATTGAAGTCTTAGACTCTTTTTCAAAAAGGCAATGAGAGAGCAAAGGTTAGCTCTCACAACCTTTTCTGAAATGGAATGTAGATGTTGACAAATGTAAAATAGTTGTCCTTAGTTGGAGAAGGTCAAATTACTTGTGAACTCAGAAAGTCCTGAATTTTCCTCACTTAAAGCTATTGCTCTTTTATTTACTTAATGTGTCTTTTGTATGCCACAGTCATAACAAAGGAACAGCTCCCCCTCACATTTATAAGGTGAGAAAATGACTATTTTTAAATGATCCTCCTTACATGTCTGTATTACCTGGGATAAGGTCATCAAGCAGAGACTGAGAAATCATTTCCCTTGGACTAAAATCATTGAAAAAAATGGAATATCAAAATAATATGCATGCTTCAAGGCTCACCAAGGGATTTATGGATATTCTCTTATTTGAGTCTGTGAGGTCGTTACTGCAGGCATTACTATGCTCATTTCAGAGATGAGAATACTAAACTGCAGAAAGGTTAAGCAGTTTGACCACATGTGACTTGGTCTGAGAGCCAAGGTTTCATTCCCCTACTCCACACAGCCTCAGCAGCAAGTAAAAGTAAGGGAGTAGCAAGAGGAGACTATTTTGATATGTATTTTTAATGTATTTGAGTGATGGCTTTCCTCATTCTTAAGTAAATTTCTATATAATTTTTTATAAGAATATATCTTTTACCCAAATTCCTACCACCCAGAAGGGCAGCTGGGTGGCACAGTGCATAGAGCACTGAGCCTGGAGTCAGGAAGAAACATCTTCCTGAGTTTAAATCAGACAGTAGCTGTGTGACCCTGGGCACCCTTTTTGCCTCAGTTTCCCCATCTCTAAAATGAGGAGAAGAAAATGGCAAGCCTCTACAGCTTCTTTGCCAAGAAACCTCCAAATGGGGTCATGAAGAATCAGACACAACTGAGATGATTAACCACCCAGAAAGATTTAATTAGCAGTGAGCTCTTTTTCACTCCTTTCTAATGACTGAAAAATGTTTTCAGTGTAGTAGCCACATATACATATAGATAGATAGATAGATAGATGTAGACATGCAAAGAGACAGCCAGAAAGCTAGATAGACAGTAGATAGGTAGATAGGTAGATAGATAGGTGGATGGATGGATGGATAGATAGATGATAGATAGAAAGATAGATAGAAGGATGGATGGATGGATGGATGATGGACATTATATTATACATAATAGACTGGTATAGCTAGATATGTCATACATTATACTATATAATATATAGTTATGTATCTATAGATATAGGTTAGATATAGACATAGATGGGGCAGTTAGGTGGCACATTGGATAGAGCACTGTGCCTGGTGTTAAGAGGAGTCATCTTCCTGAGTTCAAATTTGGTCTCAGACACTTACTAGCTGGGTGACCCTGGGCAAGTCATTTAACTCTGTTTACCTCAGTTTCCTCATCTTTAAAATGACCTGGAGAAGAATATGACACATCACTCTAGTATCTTTGCCTAGAAAATCCAAATAGTCATAAAATGTCGCATATGACTGAAAGACAACTGAATATCAACATAAACATAGACATATTTTAACATAGGTAGCTGGCGGCACAGTAGATAGAGTGTTGGACCTGGAGTCAGCAAGATCTGAGTTAAAAAGCTATTTACCAGCTGTTTAACCCAGGGAAAGTCATTTCTGCCTTACTTAATTTTAATAGTTTCCTCCACTGCCTCAGTTTCCTTAGTATCTGCCTCAGTTTCCTCCTCTGTGAAATTGGATAATGATGGCAACTATTTGCCCAGGTTGTTATGAGGATCAAATGAGATATGTGTTTAAAAAAAAAAGCTGTCAGCACAGTGCCTGCCTCGCACACACGTGTTTGCTCCCTTCTGTTCTCTTCCCTACCCTACACACAGTCTGATGCTTTTAACCAAATAATCACAGAACTAAATTCTGTCTGCATTGAAACATCAGAAACTAATCCTGTCCCTTCTTCCTTTGCAGACAGACTTTCACAAGTGATATTTTATCATTCGATGTATCTTTACAATTTTATAATTGGCAGAAAGTTATATAGGGAATACAAAATCCCACTGTTTGTTGAATTAAAAAAAATTCTGTAAAGCAAAATGATGTTAAAAGCTCTCTTCCATCAAGACCTCTCCCATGAATATCAAAATCACAATGACAAAAGAAATAATAGATAATTTCATTCACCAACCATCTATTTAAATCAAGTAAGGCATGAAATAGAAAATCTGATCACCAAAGGGATTTATCACTGTCACGTAGGAAATCCAGTACAGATCTGAAGTAGAAGAGGGGTTTCTTTTGAATGATTAAATCTTCCACATGTTCGTCGTGGTAGATAACATTGAGATAATTATTCTCAAGAACATTGTTGAACCTCTTAAAAGGAGACCCACATAGGGACGGCTAGGTGACACAGTGAATAGAGCACTGGCACTCGAGTCAGGAGAACCTGAGTTAAAATCCAGCCTCAGACACTTAACACTTATTAACTGTGTGACCTTGGGCAAGGCACTTAACCCCAAAGAAAAGAAAAAAAGGAGACCCATAATGATACCAAATAACCTGACTTCATTTGGTTATTCACCAATGAATATTCCCATAGGTAACACCAAATGGAAGGCAAATACCTGTTGTCTAAATTATGTCATACAGATGAATAGACAATCACAGAGCTTGGCCATCAGAACACATTTCCTGGATGGACAGAGCAAATGGACAGTGATCTGAGACTAAATGTAAGTTCAATTATTTTGGGGAAAGTATCCTATGTTTTTAATGATACAAAAAGACCTCTGATTTTAATAACAGCATTCTAATAGTGATGTATGGTTGCAAGTCATGGAATACCATAATCTCTGGAGACGCAAGTTAGGGGTCACTCAAAGGACAATGGAGAAGTACATGGTAGCCATGAGCAAGCTACAGTATATTAAAAAGTAGGATTTATCCTTAAGAAGAAATATAAAGCATGTCATCAGAGGAATATATGACTGAAAAAAAATGAACTGATCACATAGAAAGAATGAGACCCGAGTAACAAACTTTGTGGTCTACTAAATAGGTAAGTTTTAGCTAAAGGTGATGCTATGATCTGCAAAATATGAACTGAACATGAAGAAGCCCTCTAATACATTGAGTAAACCTTCTGTGGTAAATTAATTACAAAAAGGGAATGAGAAGCAGGTAGAAATGGGTTACTATCTACATTGTTGAAGGAAGTGCCAGCATCACTGAGCTCATAGTATGTCACTTTGACACACTGGAGTGATATCCAGAAGGAGAGAGTCCCACTGTAACCTAGCCTGGTTAGGTTATGCCTGGAAAATTGTCAGTCAGTGAATAAAAATTCATTATGCACTTACTATATTCCAGGCGCTGTGATTGAAGAGTATGTGGGGAATAAAGTGCAAGAAGCCTAGAAAGATAGGAGAGGGCTATGTTATAAAGGGCTTTGAATGCCAGACTGAAGATGTTGTATTTGATTCTTGAGGCAAAAGGGGAACCATGGAAATTTATTGGGTAGAAGTGTCAGACCTAGGCTCTAGGAAAATCACTTTAGTTTATGTATGGAAGATGGATTGAATTAGGGAGAGACTTGAGGCAGGCAGATTCATAAGTAGGTTACTGCAACAATCCAGGCATGAGGTGATGAAGGCCTGCCCTAGAGTCACAGCAGTGTCAGAGAAGAAAAAGGAGTGTACTGGAAAGGTGCAACCAACAGGCTTTGGCAACAGATTGGATATGGGGGGGGGGGGGGGGATGTGAAAAAAAGTGAGGAGTGAACCCAGATTGAACTCAAGCCAGGCTGAGAAGGATGACATCTAAGGGACTAGGAGGAGTGGAGAGAGTTCAGGGGAAAGAAAATGAGCTCTGTTTTGAAAATGTTGAGTTTAAGATATCTCCTAAGGGAAGAAGGGAGAGAATCTGGAAATCAAAGTTTTAAAAACAAATGTTAAAAGCTGCTTTTAAATGCAACTGCAAAATAAGATATATAAGCAATAGAGTATAGAAATATATCTTGCCCTAAAAAAAGGAAGGTGGTAAGAAGACATATAAAAGAGGGCAGATTGGGTGGAGGGGTATTCAGTATGCTTGCCATCTTGGGGTAGTGGGTAAGAGAGAGACAGAGAAAATTTGTAGCTCAAAATCTTGTTGAAATGAATGTTGAAAATTTAAAAAATAAATAAATATATATATTTTTATAGATGTCTTCTAGACATCCAATTGGAGATGTCTGAAAGGCAATTGGAGATGAGAGACTGGAGGTAAACAGAGAGGTTGGGCAGGATACAAAATATGTAGATTTGAGAATTGTCACCATAGAGATGGTCATTGAATCCATAGGAGATGATGAAATCGCAAAGTATACAAGTAGTATAGAAGAAAATGAGAAGAGGGCCCAAGACTGGGACATCTATAGTTAGAACTTGGGATGTGTATGAGGACCCAGCAAAAGAGATCGAAGAATGATCAGATAGGTAGAAAGAGCAAGAGAAAATGATGTCCTGAAAACCTAAGGAGAAAAGAGTATTAAGGAAGGGAGAGTGATCAAAAACAGTGTTAAAGACTGCAGAGACGTTGAGAATGAGGATTAATTGGCTTAATTAATTAATTAATTAAGAGGTCTTTAGTAACTTTGGGGAAAGCAACGGTGGAATGACGGTGTTGTATGCTGTATGGGAAGGGATTCAGCTGAGAGTGATAGAGAAAGTGATAGCACCTAATGTAAATGGCCTTTCTAAGGAGTTTAGTCACAGAGGTAGAGGAGATAAGAGGTGGTGGTTATCAGAGAGGAGGATCAGTGGAGGGCTTTTATGAGTATGGGGAGACATATTTTATTCAGCCCCAAGTGCTGCCCTTTGCAAAGGAAAGACATGCATCAGCTATATAACATCCAGAGTAGGAAGAGTAGGTGTTAAAAGGGTTTGGGATAATGGCACAAAAGGAACATGGGATATTTGTCCTGGAAAAGAAAAAAAAATTGAGGGGGATAAAAGAGTTGTCAAATATTTGATGTCAGGGAGCAATACGTTGGTATAAAGAAAGAAATTTATATTTGAAGTAAAGAAAATTTCCCAATATTTAGATTTACCCCACAGTGGAATGAGCTGCTTCAACAGGAAGTGATCTGCCCCTCATTAGGTCTTCAAGAGAAGTATGAATAACTATATCCTGGGAACGTGACAGTAAGGATTCCCAGTAAGCTTTGAGTTGAACAAGATTTACCTTAAGGTCCCTTCCAACTCCCATATTCTGCAATTTGTTTGGAAGCATACATTTTGCCCGGAGGTAGAGAATAAGTTTTATATCCTCCAGGGTCCTTGCAGGCTGAAAAGTCTATAAACAGCAGCAAAAAGTGCCCTTCCCCAATGTCACATATCCCCTGACACACTTGCTTATACACATCTAATTTAAAGTTAAGTTCATCCACAGAGCAAGCCATGAGGAAAACTCGATGGGCAAATGATCTTTGACAGTCTACAACCTTCAAATGCATCAGAATACACTATTTTAATGCTCAGCACAGAGACTAAGTTGAAGAGGAATTCTGTTTGGATGGTTAGGTCATCTAGATGTTCCTATTTGCTGAAGACTGTGCTGATTTCATCAAGCCACAGAACCTACAGAGCCTCCTGGAAGAAATGTGATTGCTTTAAGGAGCTTAGCCTAATCATCCCCAAAGACAAGATAAATTGTATGTATATAGAATACTAAATTTAACAGGAAGACCTTCTATCCCAATCTAACAATTGAATAGGCAAGGAAACTGAGGGCCATATTTCAACATGCTTATTAAATGACAAACATATCTATAAATATATAGTTGTATCTATCTAGGTCTCACTATAAATATATAGACCTATGTACATATTACATATATAGATGGATATAGATATGTCAGTACTGAAATATCTGTATATCTATATATGAAACGATACAGAAAAACAATGAGTTGGGCCCAGAGTTGAAGAGAAGGAGTAGATTGAGTTGCTTTTGGGAAACTGTAAAACTCCTTTAACCTTCCCAAGTTTCCCATAAAAACAAAGACCCATCTGTTTAAGGCCAATATTCTACCAGCATATTTATTTAAGACCAAGACATGGAATACTAGCATCCTAAGAATTAAAAATTCATGTCACAAAGAAAGCAATGGAAAGGACCATGGCAAGTGTGAGCAGGATGTAATACATAACTAATATGGTATGTTGAAGATGATCACAAGTTTAAAAAGAAGAGAAAATACTGTGGTCGCATATAGAGGCCAAGGAATTGCGTGTGGAAAGCCCACAGGATTAAGCTAGTAGCACACTTACAATGTCAGGAGAAAGTAAGGCTGTCCTCCACTACTCTGGAAAGATTCCATGTTGGCTTTAGGAAAAGACAAAGGCAAGAACTGTGAAGGATGAGCTGGCTTAATTGAGCTGTTGATCTTTATCATTGAAGGAAATTTCTGAATAAATGATGTTTCTCAGTACTTAGCATTTAGCACAGTGTCTGGCACACAGTAGGCACTTAATAATTTTATTAATTGATTAAAATCACATTCATGTGAGTTTCCTAAAACTGTTCTCTAACTGTTGAGGGCTCCATTTTGCAGCCACTTACCCAGGCTTGTGTTCTTCAAGTTAGGAGAGGACTATGCCTTGGAATTTTCCCAACTACATCCCTCCTGACCTCCCTATACAAATCCATCTGCCAGTTATCTTATCCCTTCAAAGCCTGCATTGTAAGTGACCTCGAGCAGCAAAGGTGGTTAAGAAAAACAAAAGTTGCTAAAAGCCTTCAGTTAAAGGCAATATTACAGATGAGTAAGTAGTCAACGAACCACTGAAGGGCAGATTACTGTGTTCCTGTAGTCTGGGGTGGGGGAGACAACAACCCATCAAGGTAAAGTTCACAGAAGGTCACAAACTCATTGAAGAATGGGGGATATTTGGGGTAAACCTGGTGACTGAAACAACTTAAAAATTCAGGCACACCCCAAAAGAAAGAACTTGAAACCTGATAGAATTCAGAAATACGTGGCTTCAGCACAAAGACCTTTACCCAATTCTAAGGGCACTCTAATATAACGAGTCTTATCAATTGCTTCTATTATCCTTCTTGGGCTTATAGACCCTAATTTCCCTCATGCCACACATGGCCTTCCAATATAACAACAGCAACTATCCTTTATTGTAGCACTTTAAGGTTTGTTAAGCATTTTATTAGTAGCTCTTTTTATCCTCATGACAAACTGGGAATGATATAACTATGATATGATTATCTTCATATTATAGATAAGTAAATGGAGGCAGATACCCAGGAAATGTCTAAGGCCATATTTGAACTCAGGGCTTCCTGACTGTCTGGCACAATATCTGCTACATTATCTACTCGTCTCTGCATAAGAGTACCTGCTTTGTCTAACAGCTGCCCTTCAGATCCATCTTCGAAGGATCTAAACCATTTTAGTTTTTTAGATGGAAAGAAACCAGGACTGAGTGCAGAAAGACCTGATTTCAAGTCCAGTTGCAGCACTTAATAGCTGTGTGACATTGGTCAAGTCACCTTTGTCTGATCTTCTTCAACTGTAAAATTGGGATAATAATAGCACCTATCTCCTAAAATTGGGAGAATGGAAAGAAATAACATTTGCAAAGGATTTAGCAGCATATGTGGCGCACAGAGATCAGTTACCAAGTGCTTGTTCTCTTCTTTCCTTGCTAGTTCTAAGGTTCTAGATCACTCTCCCCCATCCCCAAACTTTCTAACCAAAACAATCAATGATTTTTAAAACTGGAAGAGGTCCTAGTCTCAAGGTCAATTCCTACTTCTTACAGATGGGAAAATTGAACCCCAGTAGGGGAACTGAATTGTTTAATAACATACATCTAACTTTGGAGTACAGAAAACAAATAAATAAACACACTGGAGAAGGTCACTACTTGAGGTCTTTTGCAAAATGAAGACTGATTTCTCTGTGCAATTGTTCTGCTTTAGGTTGGAATTTTCAATAACTAAGTTTGTTTTAAAACAAGGCTCACCTGCATTGTACTGACCTTCTCCTGTGATCTACCTGAAAGAATGTTTTTCCAAATCAAAACTGATGAAAAGAAGTATGAGGGGACAGGGTGGAAGGATGCAAAGGGGAAGGAAGGAAGGAAAGAGGGGGGAGAGGAATGGAGGAATAGAGGGAGAGAGGGAGAGAGAGACAGAGATGGAGAGACAAACAGAGTCCACACTCTATATTCCATTTCCCAGCTCCCTTCTGAGCAATAAGGTCTTCTAAAATAACATCAGTAATTATTGTTGTTTTTACTGATGTTGGTAACTGGGACAGAAGCCATTTTTCAAATGTTAATTCCTGTGCTCACTCATCAGCATTTCATCTCTCTCTTCCAAAGGCTCCTGCAGTCCTATAATTGAGCTGCTTTTTCAGTAGATGAACCCATCTGATTCATCATTAGGAAATAGATTCAGAGACATAAAAAGGAAAAAATACAAGAGAGACCATGTTACATACGGCCTTGTTGTAGAAGGGAGGTTTGTTCCCTGTTGTGCATCAAAGGAAGTTTATAGAATTGACATCTAAGAACTCCAAAAAGCACAAAGGCTCTTTGAGGTTTTTAACCAAAATTATTATCACCCATCAGACACCCATTCCATGTACTCCCCAGAAACTATATTGGCTAACTGAGACCTCATGTTACAGTTTTGAGTCCCTTTATAAGAATAGATTTCTTAGACAGAGTTGCTACTATTAACTCTGATTTTTTTTCCCCTAAGGACTTACAAATCAAAGTGAAAATAACATACAGAATTGGAGACTTAAGCCAAAGGCCTACCTTCAATAGTAGAAACAGAAGACAACCTTTAAAACCTCTGAATTGTATTTGAACTCTTCAGTCCTCAAGCACTCAAAGATCTTGTCTATCCAATTAAATTGTAAACTTCTTGAGTGTAGTGCTTGTACCTCAAACTTTAGCCAGATTCATGAAGCATCAAGGACAGTGCTTTAAAAATACCTGTGGGCATGCAACCAAGATGGTGGGGTAAGGTAACATTTTCCAAAACTCTTCCAACATTCTCCTCTAAACATTTTTAAAGCATCTAATTGAATTTTAAGTGGCAAAACCAACAAAAAGACAAAGTAAGTCATTTTTTTTTCCTACCCAGAACATCTTAGGAAGTTAGAAATAGATGTCTGTGGACACTGAGATTAGGGTTGGCTGGGAGTAGGACAAGACAGAAGTGACACAAGCTGTGAGACTTGAAGGTTGTGGCTGCAGTGATAGTGTTATCAATAGTAGCATTAGGAACATTCAGTGCCCAGAAATGATTAGACACCTCATCACAAGGAGAATACAGGAGGTCGCTGTGCTAGCACTGGGTACAAGATCAGGCATCATTTGTCATCTACATTGCCCAGGACTCATTTCAGGGTCATGGTTCCAGGGGAGTGAGAAGCACTTGGAGTTGAAGGAGAGCAAGGGAACTATTTGGGTACATGTCATGTCTCCAATGCAGAGAGGAGTTGTGATCATGAGAGAGCCAGAGCCCTACCTGGGCAAGAACAAGAGCATAGGTGAGAAGTATAATGACCACACCTCTCTCTAGATCACATCAACTTGGAAACATCAAAGACTTACAACATCTCAAAACTAATTATGAAAACACTGAAGCATAAAAGCCTGAAGTTTAAGAGAGTTGATCAACCCCATCCTAGGAGCAAGCAAAACTCAGTTCTAATGTAAAATCAAGAAATAAGCTAGAAAAATGAGCCATTGCAACACTAACAAAAAGAACCTGACCACAAAAATGTAACTATGGTGACAGGCAAATTCAAGACACAAACTCAGAAGAAGAAAATGACTTGCAAACAGAGTCTGGTAGAGGAAAAATTAGGAAAAGAAATTAGATCAATGCAAAAATTAAGAAAAAATAATAGTTTTGTAAAGGAGGTATAATTATTATTATTATTTATATGCAACTGGAAATAAGATATACAGGCATTGGGATAGGGAGATCCATTTTGCTCTACCAGAAAGTCAGAGGGGTGATGGGGGAGGATATAGAAGAGAGCAGATTGGGGGAGGGGGTATACGGTGGGATCATTGTTTGGGGAGGGGGAGGGGAAAGACAAAGAGAAAATTTGTAACTCAAAATCTTGTGGAAATCAATGATGTAAACTAAAAATAAACAAAAGTTAATTACAAAAAAATTAAATAAATAAAATAAAAATTAAAAAAAAAACTATTGGACTATCTAAAAGCCATAATTTAAAAAAAAAAACAGCAAAAAACTAAACCTCTTATTTCCAAAAATTATAAAGGAAAACTGCCTTAATATCTTGGATTCAGAGGGTGAAAAAGAAATTAAAATAATTCACCAATCCCCTCCTGAAAGAGATCCCAAAATGAAAATCTCAGGAATATTATTGTCAAATTACAGAGCTCCCCGGTCAAGGAGAAAATAAGGCAAAAAGACAGAAAGAAATAATTCAAATACCAGGAGCGTACAAGATTTAATAGGTATCATTATACAGGAGCAAAGGAATTGGAATATGGTATCCTGGAAGGCAAAGGAGCTAGGATCACAAGCAAGAACAAACTACCAGAAAAACTGAGTCTAATCCTACAAGAGGGGCGGGGAGGTGGGAGGAAATGAACATTTAATGAGATAGAGTGCTTCTGAGCATTTCTGATAAAAAGACCAGAGTAGAAGAGAAAATGTGACATTCAAACAAAAGATTCAAGAGAAGCATAAAAAGTAAACATGAGGGAGAAATCATAAGAAACTTAATAAAGTTAAACTGTTTACATGCACAAATTGGAAGGAGATACACAGAACTCCTAAGAATTTAATCATCATTAGGGCAGTTGGTATCTACTCAAACAGAGGTTATGGATGTGAGTCTATTATGTTGGGATGATGTCAAAAGAAATATGGAATAGTAGGAAAGCAGAATGTATTGGGAGAATGGAGAGGAAGAATAGGGGAAATTATCTTATATTTAAAAAGAGTCCACAGAAGAGTTTTACAGTGGAGGGAAAAATAGACACCGGAAAGGTCACACTTGAACCTTATTCTCATCTCTCCTGTTTCAAAGAGGGAAGAATACACATACCTACAAATATGTATATGTATGCATGTATACATACACAGTAAGTAGGGTTTAGAAATTTATCTTACCCAACAGGGAAGTATCAAGGAAAAGGGTTAACAGAAAGGGAGAGAGTGATAAGAGGGAGTGCAGATTAATGTAAATAGTGACCATTTTCAGAACAAACTTTTGAGGAGGACCAAGAAGGATAAGTAGAACTGAATAGGATAGAGGGAACTATACAATTAATCAAAACTCACCTATAAAATGGAAGTGGGTAGCAGAATGGATTAAAAACAAGAAACCAATAATTTGTTTGTTTGTTTTTTACAAAAGACACACCTGAAACACACAGAGAATAAAAACAAGGGAGCAGAATTTATGTTGCTTAAACTAAAGTTAAAAAAGGCAGGTGTAGCAATAATGATCTCAGACTATGAAAAAGTAAAAATAGACCTGATTAAAATAGATAAACAAGAAAATCACGTTTTGTCAAATAGTACCATAGACAATGAAGTAATGTAAGACTAAACAACGTACCAAATGGCATAGTATCCAAATTCTTGAAGGAAAAATTAAATGAATTACAGGACGTAACAGACAGAAAAACAATACTAGTGGGGGAATCTCAATTTATCTTTCTCAGACCCAGAGAACTCAAAGTATAACATAAATAAGAAAGGAGATGAATATAGTTTCAGAAAAGTTATGTAGACCTCTGGAGATTATTGGGTGGGAAGAGAAATAAATATATTTTTGTTAAGTTGTATATGGCACCTTCACAAAAAATGATAATGTCTTATGGCATAAAAACCTCACAAACAAAATCAGAGAAGCATTAATATTAAATGCACCTTTCTAAACTACAATGCAATGAAAAAATGCATTGGATAAAGAACCTTGGAAATGCAGATTAAATAATTGGAAATTAAATCTAATCATTCCTAGGTCAAAGAACAAATCATACAAAAAAATCAATAACTTCACTTTAAAGCATCACTTATTAGGGAAATGTAAATTACAATAATCTTGAAATATCATTTTACATTAATCAGATTTGCTACAATGATTGAAGGGGAAAGTGACAAATGTGGAGGGGATGTAGAAAAATCTGCACACTAATTCACTGTTGGTGGAATTACAAACTGATCCAACCATTTTGAAGAGCAATCTGGAATTACTTCCCAGAAGTTATGAATTTTTTTTTACCTTTTGA
>CM053582.1:493794574-493824761 GCA_028627135.1 Pseudochirops cupreus
AATGGAAAAAGAATCTCAAAAGCTTTCTGAAGAGAATAATTCCTTCAGAATTAGAGTGGAGCAAATGGAAGCAAATGATTTTATGAGAAAACAAGATACTATTAAACAGATCCAAACAAACAAAAAAATAGAAGGCAATGTGAAATATCTCTTTGAAAAAATCACTGACCTCGAAAATAGATCTAGGAGAGACAATTTAAAAATTATTGGACTACCTGAAAGCCATGATCAAAAAAAGAACTCAGAAAGCATCCTTCAAGAAATTCCCAAGGAAAATTGCCCCGACATTTTAGAACCAGAGGGCAAAATAGAACTTGAAAGAATTCACCAATCACCTCTTGAAAAAGATCCCCAAAAAGAAAACTCCTAGGAATGTTATAGCCAGGTTCCGGAGTTCCCAGAACAAGGAGAAAATATTACAAGCTGCCAAGAAGAAACAATTTGAATACTGTGGAAACACAATCAGGATAACACAGGATCTAGCTGCTTCTATATTAAGGGATCAAAAGTCCTGGAATATGATATTCCAGAGATCAAGGGAGCTAGGAGATAAAACCAAGAATCACCCACCCAGCAAAACTGTGTATAATGTTCCAGGGGAAAATATGGTCATTCCATGAGGTGGAAGACTTTCAAACATTCTTGAGGAAAAAACCAGAACTGAATAGAAAATTTGACATTCAAATACAAGAAGCATGAGAAAATAAACATGGAAAAGAATTCATAAGGAAGTTATCAAAGTTGAACTATTTACATGCCAACATAAAAAAATTATAATTGTAACTTATGAAACTTTTTTCAGTGTGAAGATAGGTGAAGGGAATATAAATGTATATATATATGTGTGTGTGTGTGTGTGTGTGTGTGTGTGTATACATACATATATATAAATATATATATATTTATAAGTATATGTATATATACATATGTCTCTATAGGAGGTTATATATGCGTATGAATACATATATGAGTATGCTTATATATGTGTACATAGAGAGAGGGCACAGGATCAATTGAATAGGAAGGAATGATATTTTAAAAGGTGATATTGAGAGGTGGGAGAGGAACAGAATGAGAGGAGACAGGGAGAGACAGAATGGGGTTAATCATATCATATAGAAGCAGCAAGGGATAACTAATACAGTGGAGGGGAAGAACAGGAAGGCAAAAGGGAATGGATCAACCTTACTCTCGTTGAATTTGCCTTAGGGAAGGAATGACATACACTCTAAATTGGGTATCTTGCCCTACAGGAGAGTGGGGATAAGAGGATGAGAATGGGGATGATGGAGGGGAGGACAGATAGTGGGGGAGGGTTGTTAGAAGCACACACTTCTGTAAAGGGACAGAGAAAAAGTAGAGAATAGAAGAAGTGGGGGACAGGATAGGAAGGAGAGAAATATAGCCAGTCTTTCACAACGTGTCCATTGTGGAGATGTTCTGCATAACTACACATGTATGGCCTGTATTGAATTACTTGTATTTCTGGTGGGGGTGGGTGACAAGGGAGGAAGGGAAAGAATCTAGAATTTAAAGTTCTAAAATCAAATGTCAAATAAATAAATAGATAAATATGATTATCATTATTATTATTAATTACATGCAACTGGGTAATAAGATATACAGGCAATGGGGTAGGGAGATCCACCTTGCTCTACCAGAAAGTCAGAGGGGTGATGGGGGAGGATATAGAAGAGAGCAGAATGGGGGAGGGGATATACAGTGGGATCACTGTTTTGGGGTGGTGGATAGGGGAAAGAAGGGGAAAAAATTTGTAACTCAAAATCTTGTGGAAATGAATGATGCGAACTAAAATAAACAAAAGTTAATAATAAAAAAGAAATGGAGGAGCTTTGAAAAATAAAAAAAAAGAAAGAACCCAGGTAGTTTGCTTCAGTCTGCATTTAAACTCTGTTCTTTCTAGATCTTTCTCTGAATGTAAACATCTCCTTCCATCATGAGTCTTTTGGAGTTGTCTTATAACCTTGCATTGCTGAGAAGAGTCCAGTCTATCAAAGTTGGCTGCCACACATACTTTCTGTCTGTAATTGTGTAAAAATTCCTCCTGGTTCTGCTCTTCTCACTCAGAATCAGTTTGTATAAGTCTCTTCAGGTACATATGAAGTCCATCTCCTCTTCATTTCTTATAGCACAATAGTATTCCATTACATTCATAAACCACAACTTGTTTAGCCGTTCCCCAACTGATGGGCATCCCCTTAATTTCCAGTTTTTGCCACCACAAAGACAGCTGCAATAAATATTTTTGTACATACATGTCATCCTCCTACTTCTATGATCTTTTTGGGATATAACCCCAGAAGTGATATTACTGGGTCAAAGGTATACAAGTATTTATAGCTCTTTGGGCATAGTTTCATATTGCTCTCCAGAATGGTTGAATCAGTTCACAACTCCACCAACAATGCATCAGTATTCCAATTTTTCCACATCCTCTCCAGGATTTGTCATTTTCCTTTTTTGCAATCTTAGCCAATCGGACTGGTGAGATGTGGTACCTCAAAGTTGTTTTTATTTGTATTTCTCAAATCAATAGTGATTTAGAGTGTTTTTTCATATGCTTATAGATGTCTTTAATTTCTACCTCTAAGAATTGAGTGTTCATATCCTTTGCCCACATATCAATTGGGGAATGACTTGTATTCTTAGAGATTTTATTTAATTCCCTGTATGTTTTAGAAATGAGGCCTGTATCAGACACACTTGTAAAAATTCTTTGCCAGTTTTCCACTTCCCTCTTATTCTTGGTTACATTGGCTTTGTTTGTACAGAAACTTTTCAATTTAATGTAATCAAGATTATCCATTTTGCATTTTACAATGCTATGCAACTCCCCTTTGGTCATAAAGTCTTCTCTACTCTTTAAATCTGACAGGTAAACTATTCCTTGCTTCCCCAGATTACTTGCAGTATCAGCCTTTATAACTAGATCATGCACCCATTTAGACTTGATTTTGGTGTACGGCATTAGACAATGGTCTATGCCCAGTTTCTGCCGTACTATATTCCAGTTTTCCCAGCAGTTTTTGTCAAATAGTGAGTTCTTATCCCAAAAACTGGGGTCTTTGGGCTTATCAAACGGTATATTACTATAGTTGTTGACTATATTGATACATTACTCTATTCCTCAGCCAGTAGCAAGTAGTTTTGATGACTTCTGCTTTATAATACAGATTAAAATCTGGTATAGCTAAGCTACCTTCCCTAGCATTTCTTTTCATTAATTGCCTATTCTGGACCTTTTGTTCTTCCAAATGAATTTTGTCACTATTTTTTCTAGCTCTATAAAGTAATTTTTTGGTAGATTGATTGGTATAGCACTAAATATGTAATTTAATTGAGGTAAAATTGTCATTTTTATCATGTTAACTTGACCCAGCCATGAGCCATTGATTGTTTTTCCAATTAGTTAGATCTGATTTTGTTTGAGTGAAAAGTGTTTTGTAGTTGTGTTTATATAGGTACTGAGTTTGTTTTGGCAGGTAGATTCCCAAATATTTTACGATGTCTACAGTAACTTTAAATGAGGTTTCTCTTACTATCTCTTGCTGTTGGACTTCATTGGAAATATATAGGAATACTGAGAATTTATGTGGGTTTATTTTATATCCTGCAACTTTGCTAAATTTATTTACTGTCTCAAGAAGTTTTTTACTTGATTTTATAGGATTCTCCAAGTACATCATCATACCATCTGCAAAGAGTGATAGCTTAGTCTTTTTTTTGCCTAATTTGATTCCTTTGATTTCTTTTTCTTCTCTAATTGCTATTGCTAACATTTCTAGTACCAGATTGAATAAGAGGGGTGATAATGGACATCCTTGTTTCATCCCTGATCTTATTGGAAATGCTTCTAGTTTATCCCCATTACATATAATACTTACTGATGGCTTTAAATATATGCTACCTATTATTCTAAGGAAAACTCCCTTTATTCCTAAACTTTCTAGTGTTTTTAATAGGAATGTATGTCGTGTTTTGTCAAAAGCTTTTTCTGCATCTATTGAGAAAATCATATGGTTTCTGCTAGTTTTATTGTTGATATGATCAGTGATACTGATGGTTTTCCTAATACTGAACCATCCGTGCATTCCTGGAATAAATCCAACCTGATCAAAATGCATTATTCTTGCTATAAGTTGCTGTAGTCTTTTTGCTAATATTTTATTTAAAATTTTTGCATCTATGTTCATGAGGGAGATTGTTCTATAATTTTCTTTCTCTGTTTTGTCTGTCTCTGATTTAGATATCTCTCAGAATATTTCTAAATACATAAGATAAAATATACAAAACCATAATAAAAATCAATTATTTCTAAGTATGGTTATCCAAATGTTTGTTTTTAAAGTTCATGGAACCTACTCAAAACCCCTAGTTAAGAATCTCTGATAATAACTGTAAATAATAACTAGTATTTACTTAGTACCTATGTGGGAGGTACTATATACTTTAAAATATTATCTCATTTGTTCCTTACAATAAACCTAGAAGATAGTAGGGTTTTTTTAAAAATTGTTCAGATGAAGAAACTGAGGTGAACAGAAGTTAAGTGATTTTCCCGAGGTCATACAGCTAGAAAATGTCTAAGGCTAGATTTGAACTCAGATCTTTCTGACTCTAGATCCAACACTGTATCCCCTACACCACCTAAAAACAGGCTGCCTACTCCTAAATACACAGAACAGAAATAAAGGAATTACTGTAAGTTTTTATAACTTCTGTTGAGTGTTACAGGGTATAGAACAAGCTGGAGAAGGAAAAGAAAAAAACTTTATCCTCACCTTTCTAATGACCGATATCAGAATCCCTAGCTCAGCCCCTAATATGCCATTATCTGGCACCATTCTGCATTTTCAGAGGTAGCCAATTAAGAGTCAGTATTATCGGTACAGATAGAGATGAAGAAAATAAAGAAGGCCTCCAATTTACAATAATCAAAAAACAAAGCTTCTCTAAATGGTTTTTAGATATGCCTAAAGCAGGTACTTGAACATATTCATCAAGAAAGCAGGAATCAGAGGGAAGTTAAGAGAGAAGAAGTCATCAAATAAATGTCCATTGGTCCAAAATTGTCCCTTAGGTACTAGGAAGGGAAATTGCTTCCTCATTCTTGAATGTCCTCATTGATGCTATTAAAAGTAAAGATGGCTTACAGGAGTCAGTCTAAAATCGACTCTTGAATATCTTTAGATTTTATATTAGTGGAACAAGCTTACTTTTAAAAATAGAAAAGATGACATAGCATTGGAATGTCATTGCTTTGTAGATCTCTCTAGTACCAAGTATAATATACCTTCAACCTTTCTCATTCTGAACCTCTCTTCTACATGGAGTTCTGACTTTCATTCCTACCCTCATGTTCTCTTTCTAGTCTATACTTGCAACAACCAGGATTTGGGCTCTATAAACCTTAGGAAGAAGAAATACATAGTACTGATATTCTCAGATATGCTGGTAGGGGAATCATGGTACCATGATGCATGGCCAGCCCCCCATAGTTTGGTGGTAGGGACTTTCCTATTCAGAAAAAACAAGAGTTTTGGTACTGAATATAAAGAAGCACTATATCCACATTTCTAGGGAAGCATAGCTACTCCCTGAAAACTGGCTTTAGGGTTGTTTTTGTCAGGATCTCTCCAAATTTGATATCCTATAAACTTGGCATCCTGGGACAAAGCCTCAGTTGCCTTATCTTAATTATGACTTTGACACTTTATTCTTGTCTACTCTTTGCAATATTGGTTACTTCTTCTTTCATTCTCTGACACACTGCATTATGAGGGGGATTGGCATATTCCTCCCTCCTCATTTCTACTTCTAGACTTTCCATCTGGCACCAGCACTCAGCAAGTTCTAAAGATTAACGACCAGTTCACTGAAAATTGGACAAAAGAAAGAAGGGAGGGAGTCACAACCTGTTCTTTATTGAAGGGAGAGGAAAGCCAGTAAGCACAGAAAGAAGAAATTTTTTTAAAAAAAGGAAACTTAATTATTATGAAGATCCAGAAAACCTATTATGGACTTTTGTGGGTCTTTAGGGGCTGGGTGGATTGATTTCTAGGTACATGACAGAAAAGAACACAAGCTGTCCAGTCGAATATCAAAAAGATAAATTGACTTCTGTGTGTATAGCACTACGTTCTCCCATAATTGGATCAAAACATATGAGAAAAAACAACAACAAATTCTTAGATTCATCTTTGACACAGATGTAGGGGACATCTATGTGATATTTGGGGCGTAGCAGGAGGGCAAGAAATCTAATACCAGTTTACCCATTGCCTTCCTTAAGTTTACAGAATCTCTGGGTGTCACTTTACTAACTAATCAATGGGGGCCGCCAGGGTGAGATATACTTAATCCACCAGCCAGGTGATCTTGGCAAGGTCTCACTGAGACATGCATAAGAGATCCTTTTCCCCACTGTCGTGCCAACCCAAACAGCTCAGCATATTTTAAGAAGGGTGCAGAAGGGGATATACATAGTTACAAATGTGCCTCTAAAATGACCAAAAATCCCTTCTTTGTCTCAAATACCACATTTACCACATTCATAGAATACAATTGACATTCTATAGCCACATTATTAATTATGCAATAGAAAAATGAAAAGATAACGTCTCCAGTCATCTCTGAAGACTGAAGTCACCTCTTACTGGTTTTACAGGGATACAGAAGGATTAGAAGAAGGCATTTGGTCCACAAAACCACTTAAGTTTCAGGATTTTTAGAAAATGGAGATCAAAGAAAATATGGTAGGACACAGTTGTCTTCTCTCTTTCTCACCAGCTGATAAGGTTTTCCAAACCTGCTAGTTCCCAGTGCTGCGAAACTCCCCCTAACTTGGCTATGCCCAAAAGGAACATCATTTCACATCCCTGCTATAGATCTGGTTTTCATGTTTCAACACATTCCTTGTGGATAGCTCAGGCGGAAGATTAGGCATATGGTGATGGCCATGCCTACAAAAGGAATCTGAAGGTGTGCTCCCTATGGCCAGAATGCCAGATGTAGTTGCAGTATCCCTCCTGTTCCCACATACTACTGCCTTCCAAGTACCCTTTATCCACTCCTCCCCTTGCTCTATGAAATTCACAACCTTTACTCTGTTACACAAAATATTTTCCTTCAAATACAAAACTGATCACTGAGTCAATAAATAAACATTGATTAAGTACTCACTATGGATAATGTATTATTCTAGTTGGTGGAAGAACATACAATACTTATGACTTAATACAAAAGGATAAGATGAACCCACTTTAAATAGGGAGGTCTTTCAACCTATGAATCTTCCATCATTAGCTTTGGGACAATCAAACAATTGGAAATTATATGTCAATCAATTGTGTTATGGATCCACTCCCCAAAGCCACGGCTTCCCAAAATAAACCACCCCCTGGCCCCCAGGGTTACCACTACCTTGTGTTATTTTCCTTTGTCAGAAAAGAAGTTACTTCCGAGAGTGTCTTTCTTTTTGCGTTTGTATCATCAACACTTAGCACAATGCCAGGTACAAAATACTCAATAAAAGCTTTCTTATATATTGCTTCAGGAAATTCTCTGAGACCATCCAATATACAGTTATCCCTTCCACATCATGACTTTCCCCCTAGCAGTTTCAATATTGCACGTTGACATAAGAAATTAAATTGGAATTTTGAGGGAGTTTTACCCAAGCCACAGACAACACACAAAGGCCAGGAAACAACACAGAAAAAGTTTAGAAACTCAGAAATGCATTAACATCAACATATGGTATTTTTTAATACCACAATAATTCAGACTCCTCTGACACAAAGGGAGGGACAAAAAATTTTACATAAATTTTCCAGATCATAGGGGTACCACTCCTCTACGTAAGTGAAATCACAGGTTTAGGGGGAAAATGTATAAGGGACTATGACTGTGCAAGGCACCGAAGATAAAAAGACAAAAATGAGGTAGTCTATTGGGTGGGAGTGGGGACAGAGAATAGAACATAAGTACAGATGTGTATATACAGAACTGTACAAAGTAATTTCAAGAGAGAAAAAGCAATAGCAACTAGGGGGAATCAGGAAAGACCTTGAATAGGAGGTGACATCTTGTAATGATACTGGGATTTGAAGATCTTCCATGCCCCTCGAACTTGCTGATGTAGCAGGAAGGGGTGGAGCAAGAGAAAGCTGGAACCAAGGTAGTGTCCAGGCTGTGGTGACTGGAAGCAGCAGCAGTGGCTGCAGCAAGAACTCCTTTTTCTTTGAGTCTACCAGAATCTCTGCTAAGGACTCCTTCTGAGGACTGCTAGGGACAGGAACTGTGGGGGGGCCAGAGCTGCTGGGAGCAAGCTGCCTGGACACTGAGCAGTTGCGTGAGTGAGGAGAGGAGGATCTTTGCCTGAGGTACCCTGTCCTGTTTTGAAGGCTTGAGAATGTGGGTGTTTACTACTTTAACTATATGTGCCAACTTCGTAACTACTGTGTTGGCTTTGACTTTCTGGTTTTGGGACTCAGTTTTCTGGTATTTGAATAAATGTTCTAGCTATATTTCCCATGTAGAGAACCTGTTACATTTTGTGATTAATAACCATATCAGCATACTTATAGTTACTGTAGGCATTGTGAATACTGCATTGTTGATACACACCTGAGTTTCATTTTGAAGGAAGGTAGGGATTTTCATGGTGCAAATGGGCAGGAAATGACCTCTAATGATGCAATACAGCCTATGCATATGAAGAAAAACAGGAGATGGAAAGTCATGCATGAGAAGAGCCAGCAGTCCAGTTTGACTAAAATTGAGAAAACATAAAGGATAGTAATATGAAATATGACTGAAAAGATAAGTAGGAATCAATATGTGGAAGAATTTAAAAGCCAGGCTGAGAGTTTTGTTCTGTTCTATCATAAATGCAATAGAAAGGCACTGAAGATTTTAGAACAACGGAGTGACAGGATCAGATCTTGGTTTAAGGAATGTCCTTGGATAGAGGATAATTCAGATGAGTGACTGAAAACAGACCATTACAAAAGTTCAGGAAAGAAGAGATGAGGACCTAAACAAGAGTGGTAATTGTATAAGAAAAACACATTGGATGTTGAATCAATAAGACCTGACAATAGATTTGTTAGTGAGAGGGAGAGTAACAGAAGGGGGGAGAAATAGACAAGGGTGTTTCCAAGGTTGCAAGCTTAGGTAACTAGAAGGATGCTGGTGTTCTCAAAAGAAAGAGGATAATTTGAAGGAGGAATTGGTTTAGGAACTTGCAGATAAATGGAGGCACAGGAAATGTACACAAATAAATAAGGCATTCACTAGAACATAATAAGGATCAAATTCAGACAAATCCTATAGGGAATTTTGAAAAGGAAACGTTTTCTGAAAAAGGGATAAGAGAAGGTTTTAAAATGTTGATGCTTGAGATGACCCTTGAAATAAAGGAAGTTGAAAAGGAGGAAGAAGTGTATGTTAAGCATGGAAAATGGTCCACATCAATCACAGAGCCAAGAGAAGGGGATCAGGAAACTGTTATTAGGCCATTATTTTTCAGAATGAAGAATCCTTTAAGGAAATTAGTAGTAAAATACCTGGAATGGTATGGAGTCAGATGGCCAAAGGTTTAAATGCAAGGCTAAGAACTTTGTGTTAAATTCTATAGACCAGAGGTGTCAGACACATAGTGCACAACATGCCCAAAATAAATCAAAATGAAATTTGGAAATGTTTAACGCAATAAATAAATAGAAAAATAGATGGATGGATAGATGGATAGATAGATGGATGGATGGATAGATAGATAGATAGATAGATAGATAGGTAGGTAGATAAAAATACAATAAAAATGATATTATGTGATTTTTCTAAATCAATATGCAGCCCATAGTGATCCTCACATATGGTTTCAGGGCCCTCAGTTCTATTTCAGTTTTACACCAGTTGTAGAAAATGGAGGGTTATTAATGATTCTTGAGCAGAAAACAAGTGATATGATCAGACCTGAACACTGGGAAAATTTTGAAGCTGTGTGAAGGATTAGAAAGAAGAGGATATCAAAATAAGGAGTCTTCTTAGGAAGTTATCACAATTTTCCATTTAGAAAGTCATTTGGAGATATCATATAAGAGTTTTGTCTTGAGGTATTAGTTTGGATTCATGGATTTTGAGGTTCTATTCAACTCTACAAAAGCTATTCTAGATTCTAGAGTGGAGGTTAATGTAAGAGATAATGTGAATGTCAAAATGAGAACTCAAGAGCTGAATGGATAGGGGTGATAGGGAGTAAAAAGATCAAGAGTAAAAGGTCACTTTGTGGTTTCAACACAAGTGACCCTGATGATAGTGGTGCCATTAATTCTTTTTAAATAGAAAAAATTGGGAAAGGGGACAGATGGAAGGTAGGAAGGGAAAAGAGTATAGTTTGGGGAAAGTATGTAAAGTGCCAGGTAGAAATATTCTGAAACTAGTTGGAGATGCAGGACTGGAATTAAAGACAAAGAATGGAGCTGGAAAGAAGGTCTTAGATGAGTCTATTGAAATGTAGTATCAATATTAGTTACTCATAAGAACCACTGAAAAAATAATAACCACCTTAATTTAGGAATATAAATGAGAGAAGGGATATTAGGAACACGGCACACAAATGACCTTGAGTTGGCTTCCACAGATTCAGATCAAGTTACCTATTTTTGAAGGAACTGAAGTCATCCACATTATTGCTTGGGTGATAAATGGAGCCATTAAGGTAAAAGTTGCCAAAACATTTTAGATATTGGTGTTTTACAAGGAGGGGCATTCTGTCCCACTCTTGCCCCATACCAGCTTTACGGTCTTAACAAATCATCTGGTCTGATACTCCGTTTAGATACAAGTGACTGTCAACAAGAGATTTCATACCCAGTCAGGTTAAGTGAATTAGGATCTGTAACAACATTTCTGGCTCAGTGTCCAAAATAAAATGAGTTATCTGTATGAACCTATGAGGCCCTTAAAATAAATATAACACAGATGAAAGATTGAAGGCTATCGAAAGCACACATTTGCTATATGCCCAAAGACATCACAAGTACTCTAAAAACTTTAAGCAGTCTCAATAAAGGACATCTGCACTTGCTTCTCATGGGATGAGAGTCATCTTTTTATCCCTGTACAAACAGTAGAGTTACATAGAGCATTCATTGCTGGATCTGTGTATTCCTGTGTATTTGAAAACCCCGATGAAATTTCATTCTTCAGAACTATGCCTGCACTACGTTAGTATCCCCAAAGACCTCAATATAAACTTGAAAAAAAAAACATTAGGATTGTGAGACCATAAAATGGAACAGACCAAATAATAGTCTTGCCAAAATAGAAACTGACAACTACAACTCAAACGCAAGACCTCATTCATGCAATTATATTTATTGTGGCCATGGAAATCACTGTACTAGGCACTGTGCATTTTCTCAGTGGTGGAGGTGGTAACAGGGACCTGTTCAAAGATAAACAAAACATGCCACCTCCCCAAATGGAGTTTACAGTCTGGGAAAGGCTGGATGATGCAAGCTGAGTGCCTTAACAGTCAAACTGACTAATAGCAATGACGACTAGCACTTATGAAAAATAAATGAGGAACTAAAGCAACATCCTCTTGGGGGAGAGGGGCGAAAATGGACATGGAATTTGCCCTATACACTGTCAAATGTAGCAAATCAATCAACAAGGACTCATTAAGTATCCACACTGTACCAGGCACTGTTAGGTCATCATGCGGGGCATGTCTTGGGTTTCTTTACACACACACACACACACACACACACACACACACACACACACACACACACACGTAAGTTCTTTGTTAAAGGTAGGTTTCAATACTGAGGGAGGGGGAATAAGGGGAAATGCCTTAAGTCTCAAATTATACTATATGATTTATATTTACACAACAACTGAAGCAGGTGAGTTTAGAAAGGGGGTACTCTGTGGCAGAGGAGGCATGAGTTTATTCTGATGACTGAAATCACTTGCATTCTGTATTTTCTCCTCCCTCCCCCCTCCTGATTCTACTTCCCACCCCTACCCCCATTCCCCACCCACCTTCAAAGCAGTATTTGCGGTTCTGGGTTTTGACAGGGACCAAGTGTGCCAGAATTCTGTTGGAGCAGCTGTTCTTGTGGTATTTCTGGCTTGACTGGAATCATGGAAATACTGAAAATGCCATGTTCATAAGCTGCCGGGAGGGATGCTGTTTGTTGATTAAAATCCCCAGTGATGGTCTGTCAAAATGTGCCAGTTTGATACACATGGATAGTATATCTCTAGGATCTTCAAATGAGCATACACAAATTATGATTCACCCAGAGGCCATTGCAAATGTGAAAAATGACCAGCACACATCTCAAATGTCAGAAGAAGAAAGAAAAGAGAAGGAAAGCAAACCTTCCCCACCATCACCATGCATAACAAGGGCTACTGAAGGCCTACAAATTTCAGACCTTCACCACTACATGAATATATTGAACTGCATCTGCTCCACCTATAAATCATCTGACATCTTCAGAGTCACAGAAGTAGGTAGTAATTCAGGTCATTCTTCTGTTTTTAGATACATATATGGTCCAAGCATGACCCACAATGTGGAAAGCTAGATCAGTCTATTAATAGTATTCAGAGACACTGACTATTTTAAATCTTAGTTAATTGTTATACATTATTACTTCTTTAGTAAAGTGTGAATAAGGTAGGACTGCTCTTGAAAAACTTGTGTTCACTAAAACTAAGAGCCTGTAAAATTTTGTTTGCCTGATTGGAAATCTGGGAACCTCATAGAACACAAAGCCATAGCAATGGTTTTCTGGTTCAATGAGTCATTTGACAAACTTTTATTTAATATTCATTATTTATAATAAAATATTCTAGGTTGTTGGGGTTGGAGAGTGTTGTATGTGGGTGTGTGGGGGGGGGGGTGTTTAAGATAAGCTTATACCTTTCAAGGAGCTCAGCCAAATAGATAAATGCAAGAAGGATCAACTTTAAGAAAGCAGGCATTTGAACCTCTTTAAATCTTCCTTCATTATTTCATCATCTGTCTTGTATTGTCTCTTCTTCTGTTCCTATGCCTACAACTAAAATTCATAACCCCGTATCTGGACTGATTCAGCAATGTCTTGTCCAAGTTCTGGCCACTCCTAGGTTCTTCCTGCTCTAATCTACCCTGAATATCACCATCAGATTGCCTTTGCTAAAACTCATCTCTGATTGAGGCATTCCTCTACTCAAAATATTCAATGATTGCCCTTTGCCTGTAAGACAAACTTCAAACTCATTAGGCCCCAAATTAGTCTGACCTCAGCCTAAACTTTGTAGTCTGATTTTCCTTTTCCATTACATGAACCCTATATTCCAGCCAAGCCAACTTGCTTACTAACCTCAAAATATATCTTGCACTTCTTTGTTTCTGCCAGTCTCTTCATGACATTCTATTCCTTATAATGGTACCCCCTCATTTCTTTCTACTCTTCCAAATCCTATCCCTGTTTGGAAGTCCAGATGAAATCCCACCTCCTCTCATAATTCTAGCTTTGGGTAATCAATTGCTCTTCTTAACTCCTATAACACTTCCACCATTTGACAATGATCATTTCATGCCTTGAGACACTTCCTCCACTATTATTTAAGCCCTGCAAATGTTAAGTTTTTGTCAAATACTGGGATTTCCCTCTCAGATACAGTTAAACCTCCTTGATGACCAGGACCAAATCATACTTCCTTGTGTCTTTCCTGATAACTAGAACAGGACTTCACTGATATTAAATGCTTCAATAAATATCAGCCATTTTGTTGACTTGAGGTAGCAGAACCTATGTTCTCAGCTGTGTCAAGGTCTTTCTGAGAGTGTTGACATATCTTGCCTTCTTTTTGTGAAGATTTTTGAGACAAGGTACTTGAAGAAGGGGTTCAAACCCACCTGAAATTCAAGAATAAAAACTTCTTTAAGGCTCTGGCAGACCATGCCTGCTGGGGCTCAGCTATCCCAGGAGGAACGAGCTATGCTGTGACAACATTAGAATGTACAAGCTCTTCCTTACAGACACGATGCTAGTGCTTGCCTTCTTATATAGCTTTTGCAAGTGGTGCGAATTGAACCCCCATACTTTCACTGCACTATTCCCATGACCATACTGGTCACCATACTTTACTCTAGTCCTTTAACTTCCACTCCACCACCAAAGTGTCACTGCCATATGATATACATTACATTTATAGTGGTCACCTTATAATCCAAATGAAGAAGAGGTACTCATTCTATTTCTTGGTCAAATGCCTGAATGACCAAGGTATCTGATTTCCGGCTAATATAGACACTTTGCAAGACATGTGTATGACACTTGACTTAGCACCCTATTTGCTAACTATGCCTCCTTTATGATCCTGGTCAAACCATTCCACTCACATACTATAATGAGAAATTCAGCTCTGGTTTCTACCCTGCTTCCTAGAGCAGGTCTCCCCACCTCCTCTCGGCTTGGACTTCTCTGGCCTTTTTCACTTAACTGACCCAGCTATCTGTAATTACTAAGAATTGCTACAGCTGTGCTTGCAACTCCTAGCCCTCAGTCATAGTCCTAAACAGCATTCACCAGCATCTGACTCAGCAAGCCTTCCATAGAGTTTTTAGTCTAGCTAGTCAGTACCAGAATTGGCCAAATCCTATATGGCTAAGACCGGGGTCATTCTGCCCAAAGTAAGAGAGAGAGAGAGAGACAGAGACAGAGAGGGAGAGAGAGACAGAGAGAGAGACAGAGAGACAGAGATAGAGAGGGAGGGAGAGAGACAGAGAGAGACAGAGACAGAGAGAGACAAAGAGAGAGACAGAGAGAAAGAGCGAGAGAGACAGAGAGAGACAGAGAGACAGAGACAGAGAGAGACAGTGACAGAGAGAGACAGAGAGACAGAGAGAGAGAGACAGAGAGGGAAGGGGAGAGAGAGAGAGAGAGAGAGACAGAGAGGGAGGGGGAGAGAGAGAGAGAGAGAGAGAGAGAGACAAAGAGAGAGAGAGACAGAGAGAAAGAGCAAGAGAGAGAGAGATACAGAGAGAGACAGAAAAAGAGAGAGAGACAGAGAGACAGAGACAGAGAGGGAGAGAGAGAGAGAGAGACAGAGAGAGAGAGAGAGAGAGAGAGAGAGAGATCCCTTCCCATACCTTGGCTAGCTAGTGCATGAATGTAGCTTACACTTGGTACAAAGGACAATGCAAGGCAATGTGTCACGGTATCAGGGTAAAAATGAACAATAATGATAACATTAATAATAATTCCATTTTCATAAGACATTAAGGTTCGCCAAGCACTTTAAATGTTCAGGCAACAATGTTGTTACATCTGCTCTGTGCTGTGTGCTACAATTCAAAAAGTCAAAAAATCCCTGCCCTCAAACAGCTTACATTCCAATGAGAGAAGTGATATGTACAACCAATATGCTAAACATATGCAAGGTAATTTGGCGGTAGGAGGAAGGCATTAGCATCTTGGGAGATCAGGAAAGGCTCTATGGAGAAGGTGGAAGTTGACTTGGGTCTTCAAGGAAACTTTTGATTCTAAGAGTTTTAAAGATTATAAGACTATGGGCATGGGAGACAGCCAGTGCAAAGGCACAGAGATGGGAGATTGAGTGTCATGAATCTCATTTGATTCTAACAACAAACCCATGAACTATCAAGGAGTTGTGATTTTGAGGGTGTGGAAGACCCCTCCATAGATGAAGAACTCAAGTGATCTAGGATGTTTCTTTTCTTTGCTGGGTGCATGGGGCAGATCTGTGACTTTATGGATATAGACAATTCCCTCTATGAAAACTCCTTCATCCAATGCAGATCATCGGATCATATATTCCCAGATTTCATGTTGCTCATACCGCAGAGGTCATGGAGTCTAACTCCCTCATTTCATAGATAAGAAAATTGAGACGCAGTTATGTGACTTGACTAAGGACACATAGGCAATATTTTTTACTTGTATTTTTCTTGGGCAACAAGAAGTAATAAGTGTAAACCCTGCCTGTGACGTGGGAAGACCCATTTGTTATGAAGGTTCTTCCATCAAAGTGACAAAAGGAAGCTTGTCAAGGGTAAGAAGGAAATTGCTGAGATGCCCAGCCATCCCAAACCTACCTGTAATGACCTAGTACTGTGGTGGATATATAAGGCAGTATCATCTCAACTTCCCACTTAAATTATGGCAAAAAAAAGGGACAGTGGTAAATGGAAGATGCTTGCTTCATGCTTATGTGCCTTATTTATCACCATCTGAGTTTCAATTTCATTTTCAAGGATCTGTAATTTCCTTGCTATAGGCACTCCTTCTACCAACACTTCCAAAGTCTTCTATAGATTGTTAGATGGTCTTTAAGTATTTCTGTACCTGAAAATTCATCCTGTGGCACTAGCCTGTTCATGAATCTCTCCAAATTTGTTTTTAGACAGCAGACTCATAGTTCGTCCCTGTGTGTATGAAGACTTTTTAAGCTTGGTAGGGCGTGATAGAACTGGCATAGCTTTTGGGAGACCACAGTCACTGGCACTCTAAGTTCAAGCACCACCAGGAGATTTTAGTGGACACCAACATTCTATAATTCACCATGTGGCCCTTCTTACAAAAATTGGCTAGAAGCCATCAGCCCTGACATTTTCCACTAAAATGACTTCCATGCCTAATGAGCTCACAGATTTAAAGCTGTGAGGAACCTCAGAGGTCATAGTGCCATCAATTTAGAGAGATTTAAAGGAACTTCAGGGGTCTAATACAATCTCCTCCTCACTTTGTAGATAAGGTCCAGAAAAGGTAAGTGACATGCCTAACATTACATAGAGGAATTGAGTGCAAAGGCTAGTTTTGAACTGAGGACTTCTGACTAAATATTCAGTACCCTTCCTATTGTACCATGCCAGAAAGTTATCAAGGGGTTAGTTTGTTTGAACTTCTACTTCACACTTAAACTACCAACAAATTCAACTGGTTTGACAACATATTAATACTTTATTCTTTTATAAAAAAGCAGCCATCCAGGTCTAAGCTCCCTTCAGAAAGATTAGTAATGTCATGTGCATACTGGAATTGCAATATACCTCAATTAAGTAACTGGTGACAAAATCTCCCTTTCTGGGCACTTTGGGTGAAACTAGCCTAAGCCACCAGTAGCCATTGGAACCTTGGCTTTAATGAGCTTTTCCTGTTATAGTGGAGATTCTAAAGGAATCAAGTTCACACATCTTTATTTATCTAGCCATCCAGCCATCCATTCATTCATTTAATAAATGAATCCCTTCTGTCTACACTCCTCACAAGCCTCCTTAGAATATCACTAGCTCCCTCCCCAAGAATATAACCATATGCAAGACCCTGCCTGATTTAATTCCTATGTTGAGACCTAAGCAACAATAACGCTCTATGTACTTACCCCAATTGCCAATCATCAAAAGTACTTTTGTGGGCACTATCCCATTGGATAGGTTGAATGATCAGCCTTTTCCCTGTTGCCAAGCTAGAGAAAGATTTTCCCCAAGGTCACTACTGTTTTGTTTCTACTCCACTTAAAATGCAGGATTCCCCACAGGCCATTAATCGCTATCACACTCTGGGGAGTTGTCTATGACTGAACAACCCATAATCTGAACTTATAAATTGGTGATTATCTTGAACATTCAAATATGAGCCCAGACAAATATATCACTTTCCCAGAATATATGACCTTATCAATAGAGAAGTCTGGAGATTAAAGCCTAAGTGAATTAGAAAGGTGAAGAAGGAAGGATAAATACCTTCAAAAGAGATACCTCAGAAATCCAATGTTTTTTGAGGAACTGCTGAGCTGTGAAGAGGACTGAGCTTGGTGCTGGAGGTGCCGAAATGGCCATAGCCCTGCTATAATTTGAGGAGTAGCAGAGAGCCCTAGCCCATAATTATCCCCTCTTCTCAGCCCTCACAAAGGTTCTAATAAACAGTTTCTTTAAAAAATATTCATCAAAGGACCCTGTTAAAAGGCAAATCTATGATCTGATATATCATATCATAAATCATAATTTCACTTTACTTCCCATCACACAGTCAACATTTCAGCCAGTCCTACTTCTTCTTCTCATACATGGTCTTCCTATCTCCAGGCTTCTGCCTAGGGCTGGGTACCATGTTCCAATGTTCACCTTCTCATCTGTTTTTCACCAACCTGTTACAAGAAGCCTCTCCTGATAAAACCACCCTTTAGCCAGCAGTGCTCATCTGCTGCCCAAATTACTTGGCATTGACTTTATACACATTTTACATTTTCTCCTTTATGGGTATTCTCCCTAGTAGAAAGACAAATCCTTAAAGACAAGAACTGGACCGAGAATCAAGAAGATCTGGAGTTCAAATCCGAACAGAGGCACTTAGCATTTGTGTGACCTTGAGGAAATCATTTTATCTTTGTCTGCTTCAGTTCCCTGTAACGATAATGGATTTGAAGATCTTCCATGCCCCTTGAACTTGCTAACATAGCAGGAAGGGGTGGAGCAAGAGAACACCAGAACCAAGCTAGTCTCCCTGTGGCGCTGACTGGAAGCGGCAGCAGAGGCAGTGGCTGTGGTAGTGGTGCAAACTCCTTTTTCTTTGAACCTGCCAGAATCTCTCCTAAGGACTCCTGCTGAGCACTGCCAGGGATGGAAACTGCGGGGGGCCAGAGCTGCTGGGAGCAAGCTGCCTGGACCCTGAGCAGTTGTCATGAGTGAGGAGAGGAAGATCTTTGCCTGAGGTAGTCTGTCCTGTTTTGAAGCCTTGAGAATGTGGGTGTTTACTACTTTAACTACATGTGCCAACTTCGTAACTACTGTGTTGGCTTTGACTTTCTGGTTTGGGGACTCAGTTTTCCGGTATTTAAATGAATGCTCAAGCTATATTTCTTATGTAGAGAGCCTGTTACATTTTGTGATTAATAACCATATCAGCATACTTATAGTTACTGTAGGCATTGTGAATGCTACATTGCTGATACATTCCCTCATCTTTGAAATGTAATTAATAATAGCACCTACCCCACAGGGTTGTTGTGAGAATAAAATGAAATAAAATCTATAAAGCTTTGCAAACCTTAAAGAGCTACAGAAATGCTATCGGCCTCCTCCTCCTCTTTCTCATCACCATCATCATCATTATCACCAACATTACTAATTATTTTGGCAAAGCCCATGTCTTGTGAGGGCCTTTGTCCCTGTCATTGAGAGGCTGAAAGAGACATAGTATAGACACATCTCATCTATTCTCCCCCCAATCTTCTCTAAGGAAAACTTTAATTGCACCCAGGTGGTAGGGGGGAGAAGAAGACAGAGCCTCATGCCACAATTCTCCCCTTCTCGTGGAGAGTAGTACTAAGCTAGAATTAGGTCTATTTTCTCTCTTAAATACTGTTGGTCTCAAGCAGGAAGGGAAAACCTGTGGCTTAGAGGCCACACATGACCTTCTAGGTCCTTGGGTGTGGCCTTTTGACTAAGCCCAATTTTTACAGAACGAATACTTTTATTAAAGGGATTTGTTGTGTGAACTTTGGATTCAGTCAAAGGGCCACTTGAAAACATAGAGGGCTACATGTGGCCTGGAGGCCACAGATTCCCCACCCTTACTCTAGGGCAGTGGTTCTCAACCTTCCTAATGCGGCAACCCTTTAATACAGTTCTTCATGTTGTGGTGACCCCCAACCATAAAATTATTTTCGTTGCTACTTCATAACTGTAATTTTGCTACTGTTATGAATTGTAATGTAAATATCTGATATGCAGGATATATTTTCATTGTTACAAATTGAACATAACCCACAGGTTGAGAACCGCTGCTCTAGGAGATGTGATTTTCTGGTTCTACATAACTCCTGATTACTGTTCATTTTGAGGGAGAATCAGTTTCCCAAACTCTATATCTAAGATTTTACCTCTTTCCCACCAAATGCCAGTTCCACAATGAACACACACAGCACTTACCTAAAAAATCCTATTTATCCAACTCACTAGCAAAACAGAAATTAGAGAAACTACACATATGAAGCATGGAATAAACAATACAGAATAAAGGGACTCTCCTATTTCAAGCAAGGTAATAGTCAATTGAGAGAGAGAGAGAGAGAGAGAGAGAGAGAGAGAGAGTCCTAGATCTTACCCAGGGGAAATTTCCGGAAATCTCTAATGTAGCAAGCTGGGTATGGGGACATGATGGACACTGCCAGCTCCTCTCATGTCTTCCCAGAACTTCCCCACTCCCCCTTCCCCAGCAACCTTACATTAGATTGTTGTGTTCATCTGCATCTTCTCTCTGAAAGAGTCTCATGTCATTGGTATTTGGAACTGAAGTTACATTAATAATAATAATAATAATTGTTGTTGTTATTATTGTCTTTGCTCAGTCTAGCACCAGGTCTTTCAAATAATAAACATTTAATAAATTGTTATATTTAATTGAATCAGATCTTGGAGTGACACCACCCTAATTGACCATCAACTCTGGGATCCTTGGTTTTAATGAACATATCACATCAATTAATGGAGAGGAGGACACTAGCTAGTTGATAGTAGGGTTCTGAAGGAATGATACCAGACATGGAAGTTTTTATGTGATTAGGAGGGGGCAGGAACATTCTGGAGTTGGAGAGGCTGTAAGAACAAACCTCCTCCTGCTTTGCCAATGTCCCTAGATCCAGTACCTTGGGGAGGAATGCAGAGCAAAGAAAGCACTGATGAAAATAGTAAGGATTCTTTCCATTTGTATAACACTTTTCCCTTAAGATCAGGGGACTTAAAGATGAGCTATCTGCTCCATCACAGTCAATTTGCAGGGGAGGGAACTTAGGGCTGAAGAGGGAAAGTGATTAGTTCAATGTTATACACATAGCAAAGAGCAAAGCCAGGACCCAACCTCAATCATTAGGACTCTTTTCACCACAGCAGTGCTGCCCCTCCACTTCACAAGCCTGCTCCACATTGGCACTTTGACAACCCCTGTCTTTGACAAGTTCAGAATCCTTCAAATGAAGCGACCAGAACTTTATTGATCATCTGCTCCAAAGTGCCCAGTTTACAGATGAGGAAACTGAATCATATAAAGTATAATAAATTACCCAAGATCAGACAGCTGGTCAAAGGAAGAACTGGATCAAGAGTTCAGACTGTCTAACTCCTTTGAATGTACTATGTTCGTTATGTTTCTGCTATCTCATTGTCTTTTAAGAATGGCATTAGGATGATAAACCATGCTACCTGAGTCCTGACAGAGGTTCAGACTGAGACATATATGTTTAGACATGGTCAATGTGGGAATTTGTTTTGTTGGGCTATATGTATGTGTCATAAGGCTGTTGGTTTTGTTTTGTTTTTGATGGAAAAAGGAGAGTAGAAGGGAGAGAAAAAAGTGTTCATTAAAATTAAATTTAAAAAAGGAATTGGAAGAAAAGGATGAGAAAAAATAGTTTGAACACTTTGGATATAGATTGCTATATAGAAAACTCCCAGGAAATGACATAGACCTAAATCCCACCTCCCTCCCTGGACACACCTACATCTAACCACCTACCCACACTCAGACAAACATACTAGATTGGGTGTTTCAGGACGCACACACACACACACACACACACACACACACACACACACACACACACACACACACACACACACACACCTCTTTCTGGGCAACTTTGGAAAGTAAAATGAGAGGAATTTTTATTTAATCGTTTGGGGTTCATGAGTGCTACCTGGGGAAGACCCCTGGCAGGGTGTGTAGTAGAGAGGGGATATCTGTTAATGCCCAAGTCAGTGCAGAAGGTATGTGAGGTCCTTTCTGACTCTGAGACTCTATAAGGTTAACCCTAGAATTTGAATGCTGATTGGCTGAAGTAGCAGTGCCCTCTAGAGCTAAGTCTAACTAAAGCTTTTTTTATTCCAGTCAAAGTCACATTTAGAGCAGAAAAGCAGGGACTAATTGAAAATTTTAAAATAGCCTTTGTTTGAAAAACTTACTATTCTGTAAATGATCAAAAAAGCCCATAGGTTAAAAATTATACTCCAGTAGCAAGAACACAGAATCTGCTCACAGGAGACCTCAGCAGCCATTTAGTCTAACGTCTTCATATTACAGGGGAAGAAACTGAGGGTTGGAGGAGGAAACTGATTGATCCTTTGTCATGCAGACAGACAGTAGAAGGCGGCTAGGTGGCGCAGTGAATAGAGTACCAGCCCTGGAGTCAGGAGGACCTGAGTTCAAATCCGGCCTCAGACACTTAACACAAAAACTTAGCCATATTACCTTGGGCAAGTCACTTAACCCCAACTGACCTACCTTCTCCCTCAAAAAAAAAAAACAAATTGGGATACTTCTTAGCTTAGCAAAATCGTGCACTCATATTTGTGTAGCACTTTGCTTTACTCCTAATTTCCTGAGATAGTTGATGAACTTCTGATCTTCATTTAACAGATTAAAAATTGAGACTGAGAAAAGTTAAGGAATTTGCCTGTGGAACTACAGTCAGTAAGTCTAGGACTCAGGATTCAAGCCCAGATTGGGATCCAATTTTTTTTTTCTAGATTCCCTTCCCTCTGTAAGTTTCAGTTTCCTCATTTGTGAAATGGGGATAACAAACCTTTTACTAGCTCCCTCAGGGGTTGTTGTGGGGAAAGGCTTTGCAAGCTTCAAAAAGACGAAAAATCACAGCTCTCTTGCTAAGCTAGTGGTCTCAAATGTTAAAAGAAATAGGTAACACTCATTTGTACATTACAATTCCTGAAGGCCGCGTAATGGCTTAGCTTTAAATGTAATGTCATGTACGTTGTGTTTTTTTTTTATTTTGCTAAACATTTCCCAAATGTATTTTAATATGGTTTCAGGCTACACTTGATAGCATTGGATTTTGCATGATAGGCCAGCTGCATGTTTGACATCTCTGTGCTAAGCTACCTCTCAATCTTGGTCTCATATCACTGAATCCTTCTAAGGAATCCTTCCTTCCTTGCCAACAGCTGTGTGATCTGAGACTGATCTCTTGACTTTCCTGGTCTTCGGTGCTATAACCAATAAAATAGGGATTATGATACCCACTTTTGGCTGGGGTTGTTGCTGATCTCACAGGGTTGTTGGGAGGATCTAGTGAGATAACCAGTATGAAAAGACTTTTTGCAAAATATAAATTACTATCTAGGGACACGGCCTGATCCGTTTTCTTAGTGTTTATATTCTAATGTGGATTTTTAACCTGGGTGCCGTGAATTTTTTTCAAATATTTCAACAAATCTATTTTGATATAATTCTTTCCTTTTAATCCTTTTTAAAAATGTATTTAAAAGCATTATACCAAGAAGAGGGACCATTAGGTTTCACCAGACTGCCAAGTGATCCATGATATAAACAATGTAAGAACCCTTGCTTTAGGATATGGAGCATGAAAACCATATTGACACCATATCCAATCAGAACTGACCCTTACCTCTCCTGCCTCTCCTTTCTTAACCCCCTACATCTCCCTTTACAGACCCCTCAAAGGTATTTTGTCAACCACAAGGAATATATTGGAATTTTGGCATCAATGAGAAAGAACCTTTGGGGATTTTTCCCAGTACTTTTATAAGCCAGTGAATAGGCACCTGACAGTTCCACCTATCTCAAGTGCTTCTCTAGCATTTAATAATTCTGTTTAATTCAGTAACATTCTACTCAGTATCTTGTACACAGAAGACCACAAAAATGAATGCTTGCATTTTAAGCCTTTAAGCATAAGGAATTAGTAAACTCTTCCAACCCCTTTGCCCTCTCTCCCTTCAAAAATAGGGATTTACTTTTTCTCTTTTTAGGTTTTTAAGGGAGATTATTTTGAAGTGACGTCCTCATGGATTTCTCAATCCTCTACAGACTTTAGAGAAATTCTCCTCTCAATGGGACAGCCCTTCTAGATTGGAGACAGGGGGCTTTGTGAAAAAGCTATCATAGTTAACTATCCTGGAGGAGAAACTAAAGATGTCCAGGTCAAATCCAACCAGAACTCCTAAGGATGAGACCCTGACGCAAGCAAAGAAGCAGCTAAATAGCTGTCTAACACTTCAGAGTTTCATTTTCAAGAAGAATTATCACACTGACAGTTCCTTTGAACTCCTCTACGCATTAGAAATAAGATGTGCTCAAACTGGACACAGATTACAGTCTAGCTTTTAATCTTCTTTGAGCTGTATGTCCCCAGCCCTCTCAGCTTACTCAACTGGTTTCAGTCTGTCGGCTGCACACATTATGGAAAAAAAAAAAGTCACAGCATTATATTGTTCAGGTGGGTATAGGCTATACTCTTTCATTAGGCAGAGGAAACGAAATTAAAAGTCACTTGGATATTCTTTACAGCCACAACATTTGATAAAACTCTCACCAGGGATGTGTTTAGGAAAGGCATGCCACTAAATTTTGAAAGTGCATTCATACCCATGCCAGAGAGACTGCTGCAGACTGTCTCTGAGGGCTCAGTACATGCTTTTCAGAAAACTTACAGGAATCAGACCTCTCCCACCCTCCTGAGGATCAGCTCTAGGGTGGTGCTGCTTGGAGGGGAATTGGGTGACCTTCTGCAGGGATCAGCATCAAGGATGGAGAGGAGAGAAAGGAGAGTCTGGAGACTAGTCCTCCAGAAGTTAAAAAGAAAAATCAGTATACAGACATCTCATTAAAAAAAAAAATCAAGAGTTCAGAGGCCATATCTTTAGAGTCATAGATTCTAATAGTAGGCAACTCACAAAATCAGAAAGAATTAGGCTCAATCAAGGTCAAGCAGAAGTAACAGTTTATCAGTACATGGAGTATAAGACCAAAGGCAAATAGTACTTGTGGTAGAAAGCAAGTGGGTTCTCTTAGAGTGATGACCTCCGCCCTATCCTTTCAAGTTGGTGAGGTTAGCCATATATTCCTAATCCCCTCATTGTAGTAGAGCTCTTATAAGTAGGGGGGAGATCCAACCCCAAGTCCCCATCCTATGCTCTTGCCGTTTACACCTCCAAGTCATATGGGTCATCTCATATTCCCAATGAAGATCTATTTTTCCTGCTACAAAGCCATTTTCCTTAATGATTAATGCATCTGATGACAACGATGATAGCTATCACTTATATATAGTGCTTCAAAGTTTGCAAAGACAAATCTATCTATATGTATATCAATATTAATATCCGTATATACATATGTATGTGTGTATATATGTATATATAAATGTATGCATATGTGCATATGCATGTCTAGATGTAGATATGATACAGATACAGATATAATATAGACATGGATACAGATATAGATATAGACATACATGTGTCTATATGTGTGTGTAGGTATTTTGAGTCTCACAACAACTCTGTGAAGTAGGTGATATCATTATACCCATTTTACATATGACAAACCTAAGACTGAGAAAGGTAGTGACTTGTCCAGAATCATAGAACTATTATGTGTCTTTGGTAAGATTTGAAGTCAGGCCTTCTGATTACCCAGTTCAAGGAGCATTTTGCTCATCTAACTTGTCCACTTTGGTGAGTCATTACTTGTAAGAGTCCAGCAATCTGAGCTATTGCTTATAAACACAGGAACCAAAAACTACTTCCCACAAATGACAGATAAGTTTTGGATGTTATCTCTGATAACATCAGAGGTGGGCACCAAAGTATAGCATGCAAGATAACATGGCAGTTTTCCTTCATAACACTGAGATCAAAGGTTTTTCTACCTGTTGGAGCTCTCTTTCTGTTTGAGAAAGGAAGCTTGGTTGCCATCAAAATGTTTTCCTTTTGGATACAACAACAGAAACATATTGATACCAGTCTTTGTGGTTACAAAGCAATTCCACAGATTCACCTTTTATTTTATGTTTACAATCACTTTGTGAGGTAGGCAAGACAAGGATTATAGACTCCATTTTCAGATGGGGAAAAGTGAGGCTCAGTGAGGTATAATGACTTGGCTAACGGAGGATAAATAAAAATCATAAACTCTGGACCCAAAATCTATCCCTGCTGTTCATCAGTGTTTCTCAGTGAGTGGATGAGCATGCGATTATATTTCCTTAGGATCTTGGAGCCTAGGGACTTATTCATTCTGCATTTCCACATTGAGTCCTTAAAACAAGACTAAGAGCATAGAAAGTACTCATGAAATACTTATTGGACCAATGATAATATCATTTTGGTTTAAAATACTACATGTTCTTCCATGGCCCTATGCAAAGAAAGCCTTAAAAACATAAATTGTACTCATTTTTCCACATTCTTAGTGATAACTTTGCCTGTATCATTTTTTGGAAGGTAGAATAATGATACCTGAGATTTTTGTGAAAGCTTTTGTGAAGCCAGGGTGCTGAAATCTCCTGTCAGTCCAGGCTTGTACTATCATGTTAGCTGACATGGCTCTTGAAATCCCTGCTGACAGATAGAATGCCAGGAAGCTGACGGTGATGCCTGAGTATTAAAGAAATCATTTCCTGCCAGGGCTTGTAATATGTTAGTGGTGATAATCTAATATTTCCATTGTTTTGTTATTTGTCACCGAATTTAGATAAACACTTCAGCAGGATGGTGGGGTTGGGAAGAGTAGCTCCTGCTGACTGAGGATGTGATGTGAAAATAAAACAAAACAAAACCCTTGGATTTATGTACAGGAGATGCAAGTTTGAGCCTAGCTCTCTCTCCTCCAAGGATTGTGACTTTGGGCAAATCCCATCTTCTTGAGTCTCTGTTTGCTTATCTGCGAAATAAGGATAATATATCTGCTCCACCTACCTCACAGGGTCATGGCCAGGCTCACATGAACCTGGTCATCATCGTTAACATTATTGCCATGGATATTATGACATTCTGAGGCTAATGTGGAAGGGAAGGGAGAAAGAAATAGGGATCAGACTCCTTTTCAGATAAAATTGTTCCTCGCTTCTCTACTTCATTACCATTTCTATTCCATAACCATAAAGGACAGCCAAAGTTCAATTCACATTTTCATGCCGACAGACCCCAGACATTGAAAACTGGAGTAGACACAATTCACAAAGCTATCAGCAATGTATCCAGAGCCAGCTCTGCAAAACACTTAAAACTCTCTACTCTCCACCCTTCCTTGTCTTTCCAGTCTTATTTCACATAACTCCCTTTCAAACACTGTATCCCAGCCAAATGGAACTGCTACTTTTTCCCCACATGCAAAATTCCATCTCTAACCACTTTATCTTTTTACATGTGATCTCCTATATTTAGAATAAATCATATCCTTCTGCCCTCTGCCCATCTTAGAAACCCTTGCTTCCTTCAAAGCCCAGTTCAGGGGTCATGCCCTATATAAGGTCTACCGAAGGGGAGGGGAACCATATGTGGTCTTCTAGGTCCTTGGGTAATGCCTTTTGCCTGAGTCTAAGTTTTACAGAACCAATTTTTTTATTAAGAGGATTTCTTCTGTGAAGTTTCGGGCTAGGAGGCTTTTTTTTTTCCTTAATTTTTGAACTTGTTATTACCCTTAAGACAAAAGATAAGGTTAACGTTCCTCAGGAATTTCCCTACTTACTCTGATTAGAACTCATGCAAGTCTTCTTAAATATATCTGAAGCCATTCCTTTCATCATTTCTTCAGAGGCAATAGAATTCCTTCATATCCATAAAGCACATGATTTTTTAGCCCCTACTTAAAGACAGTCATCTATTTTATTACCAATTTTTATTATAACAAACCAGCCATGAATATTTGTGTACACAACACAGGGAAATTTCCCCTCTGACTTTGACCCTTTTTAGTGGTATCATTGGCTCAGAAAGTATATACATTTTAGCAACTTCCTTAATATAGTTTTGCTTTCTAGATTGGTTGGACTCATTCATAGCTTCAGTAATGATGCATTGGTTTACCTGTTCTCCCACAGTCCCTACCTATATCTCTATGTCCCTACCATTTGCAGCTTTGCTAATATGACATGTATGAAGAGTAATCAAAGTTTTAATTTATATTTATTTTATTAGTAGTAAACTTAGAGAATTTTTAATATGGTTTTTAACAGCCTGATATTTTCAGTGAAAACTACCTATTTGTGCCCTTTGATTACTTATTTACTGGGAGATATCTCATTCTTATTCTTAAATATTTGTATCAATTCCTCATATAATTTATATATCCTTTGTCTATTTGTGACATTTTCTTTTGTACCTCTTTTACCATTTGGCCTAGTCTGCTTTTTAAGGTGTTTTTTTCTCTCAGTATTTGTGTGCGTGTATGTGTGTGTGTGTAGACACCTTTACCAAGTGGTTGACTCATTTTTCATTATTGTCCTGCATCACTCTCATTTCTTTTCCCAATTTTTTCCCTCTACCTCTCTTACTTGATTTTCCAAACCCTTTTTAAGTTCCTTTATGGCTTGAGTCTAATTCAGATTTTTCTTGGAGGCTTCGAATATAGAAATTTTAACTTTATTATCTTCTTCTGAGTGTGTGTTTTGATCTTCTTTGTCATCATAATAATTTTCTATGGTCAGATTTTGTTGTTGTTGTTTTATCATTTTCCCAACCTATAGCTTGCTTTTTTAACTCTTTCATAAAGCAGGGCTTTGCTTCTAAGGTGGAGGGTGCATTGTCCCAAGCTTCAGCTGTTTGCTTTTTTTTCTTTTTTTAAAAATTGATTTATTTATTTTTATTTTTCAACATTTATTTCCACAAGATTTTGAGTTACAATTTTTTTCCTTTTCTTTCCCCTACCCCCCACCCCAAAATAGCAAGCCTACTGAATACCCCTTCCCCCGATCTGTTCTCTTTTATATCCTCCCACTTCAACTCCCAAGCTTTCTAGTAGGGAAAGATGTATAACCCAGTACCTGTATATCTTATTTCCCAGTTGCATGTAAAAACCCAATTTTTTTTAAACACTTGTTTTTAAAACTTTGAGTTCCAGATTTTTTCCCTTCTTCCCTCCTCGCCCACCCCCACTGGGAAGATAAGCAATTCAATATAGGTCGTACATGTGTAGTTACCCAAATCATTTCTATAGTAGTTATATTGTGAAAGACTAATTATATTTCCCTCCATCCCATCTCACCCCCCACTTATTCTATTTTATCCTTTGACCCTATCCCTTTTCAAAAATGGTTTCTTCTAACTACCCTCTCCCCCAATCTGCCCTCCGTTCCATCATCCCCCCTCTTATCCCCTACCCCTTTATTTTCCTGTAGGGTAAAATACCCATTTGAATATGTATGTTATTCCCTCCTTGAGCCAAATTCAATGAGAAAAAGGTTGTCCCATTCCCTTTCACCAGAAAAGCAGAAATGCTCTTCCCCTCCATTGCCTCTTTTATATGAGATAATTTACCCTAATCTATCTTTCTCTCCTTCTCCCAAAAAATTCCTCTCACCTCTTAATTTTATTTTTTAGATATCATCCCTTCATATTCAACTCATGCTGTGCCCTCTATGTATACATGAACATACATATGCCTACACTCACATATATATTTATATACACATACACGCTCCTATATATACATATATATGTATGCATACATATATATGTGTGTATACATACATGTGTGTGTGTATACACACACATATATTCCCTTCAACTATCTTCATACTGAGAAAAGTCTTTTGAGTTACCATTATTATTTTTCTATGTAGGAATGTAAATAGTTCAACTTTAATAAATTCCTTATGATTTCTTTTTCCTGTTTACCTTCTCATGCTTCTCTTGCTTCTTGTATTTGAAAGTCAAAATTTCTGTTCGGCTCTGGATTTTCATCAAGTATGCTTGAAAATCCTCTATTTTATTGAGTGACCATATTTTCCCCAGTAGCATCATACTCAGTTTTGCTGAGTAGTTGATTCTTGGTTTTAGTCCTACTTGCTTTGACCTCTGGAATATCATATTCCAAGCCCTTTAAGCCCTTAGTGTAGAACCTGCTAGGTCTTGTGTTATACTGATTGTGTTTCCACAATACTCAAATTGTTTCTTCCTGACTGCTTGTAACGATACTGGGATTTGAAGATCTTCCATGCACCTTGAGCTTGCTGACGTAGCAGGAAGGGGTGGAGCAAGAGAACGCCAGAACCAAGCTAGTCTCCGTGCGGTGCTGACTGGAAGCGGCGGCAGAGGCAGTGGCTGCGGTTGCGAACTCCTTTTGCTTTGAGCAGGGCAGAATCTCTGCTAAGGACTCCT
>CM053582.1:493825261-493844145 GCA_028627135.1 Pseudochirops cupreus
TTTTTCCAACATGATATTTCACATTGCCTTCTATTTTTTTATTTGTTTGGATCTGTTTTATAGTATCTTGATTTCTTATAAAGTCATTAGCTTCCAATTGCTCCAATCTAATTCTGAAGGAGTTATTCTCTTCAATGAGTTTTTGAAATTCCGTTTCCATCTGGCAGATTTAGCTTTTTAAGGCATTCTTCTTCTCACTGGCTTTTTGGGCCTCTTTTGCCATTTGAGTTATTCTATTTTTTAAGGTGTTATTTTCTTCAGTGTATTTTTGGGTCTCCTTTAGCAGAGTGTTGACTTGGTTTTCATGATTTTTTTTTAATCATTCTCATTTATCTTCCCAATTTTTCCTCCACTTCTCTTACTTAATTTTCAAAACTCTTCTTGAGCTCCTCCATGGCCTATAATCAATTCATATTTTTTTCTTGGAGGATTTTGGTGCAAGAGTTCTGACTTCACTGTCTTCTTCCTGCTCCATGACTTGATGCTTTTTGTTCCTAAAAAAGGATTCTATGGTCTGTTTGTGCTTCCTTTACTGACTCAAATTGCCAGCCAATTACTTCACTTTTCAGCTCTTTGCCATGGTTGAATTCTGCTTCCAGAATGTACAGAGCTTTGTCCCAACTGCTGGAGTTTTCACACCTGCCAGAGCTATTAGGAGGTTGCCCTCTCTAGCGCCCCCACAAGCTCTGACTCACTGGCCACACACCCCAGGACCACCACCCTAGACCACGATCCAGATCCAAGCAGGTTAAAGCAAAAGTGATTACCCTCTGAACATTAGCTTTGTCCTCCTAAAATCTGCAGGCCAGGAGCTCAATAGGCAGCTGCATGGCACAGCTACTGTGCCTCCACCACTTCTTGCCCCAGGGGCAGGGGCCAGATCTTGATCTTCTGTCCCCTTCTGTTCCAACAGAGTTCCACACTGACTTTTTACTTTGTCTTTGGCATTTATAGGTTGAGATGTCAGGAAACCACCATAGGTGCTGGTGTTTCACTCTCCTGAAGTCTGCTCTGGCTGCTGCTTGTTAGGGCCACCCTGTGGCCAGAACCACAGCTCACAGGGGACTGTGCTCAGCTCCCAGCACTCTGTGATAGACTTTTCCTGTAAGCCTGTTAGGCTGTCTTCAGTGGGAGATTTGTTTCTCTCTGTCACTTTGTGTGTTCTGTAGCTCTAAAGTTTGTTTAGAGTCATTTTTTTATATATATTGGAAGTGATTGGAGCGGGAGCTCACCCAAGTTTGTACTTTTACTCTACCATCTTGGCTGTGCTCCTGTGCAGCTGTTTACAGAGAGACTTCTAGGGACCTGTAAGTTTTCAGTTCTTCTAAGGTAGTATGATCTAAGGAGAGATGTTTACTACTCTCCTGGTCTGTGTTCTCATCTGTGAATGACCACAAGCACTCTTTTCTGCTCCCCAACTCCAAGGAGGGCCCTCTACTCCACTGTGGTCACAAGCTCTAGTGTGCTAGTGCTCCTCCTCTCCCTGGGACTACTATCTAGGACTGGGACCCTGGTATGAGTAAGGGCAAAGCAAAAGAGTCCTGCCTTAGTGGTAGCAAAGAGACCCCTGTAATGTCCTTCTGACCAGTTGTTCAACCCCCTTACTATCTGTGGTTTAAGATTGCTGGAATCAGATGCTGCAGCTGCAGATTCAACAACTCCTAAGGCCTGCTCCTAGTTTTCTGGGTCCCAATCTGCTTTTGCCTGGCCTGCACTGCACTTCAATCCTTTCTCACCCTGGAGCAACAAACCTTTCCTGACAATCTTCTAAGTTATTTTGTGCTGGAAAATTGTTTCCCTTTATCTTTTTGTGGATTCTGCCACTCTAAAAATTTTTAGAGTCATTGTTTAGAGGTATTTGGAGGAGTTTGGGGGACAGCTCAGTGTTGTCCCTGCCTTTACTTCACCATCTTTCAGTGACATTTTCTAAAATCATTTATGACCAAGTTAACTCCCTCCCAACCCAAGAGAGAGAGCTTGCCATAGAGAAAATGGATAGCCATAGTGGCTAGCAGCTTGCTAAACCAAAATGTACATGAACATACAGGAAATTCCAAGTTTCCAGTCCTGGTGTCCTCAAGGGCAAATGATCCCTGATACTTTGGAGTTCACAAAGAAGCAAGACCGATAAAAGATATTTTAAACCTTCACTATGTGTTTCCGCTAAGCATTGCAGGAAGCAGAGAGCCATTTCACCCTATTCCCACTGCAACAAAAATCAAGGAAAGATAAAGGAAGAGAAATAAAATATTTTTGTGTGGATACAAGTGAATTGAGATGAGAACAAACAAGTATGAGAGATGACTGGAGCCAGTGGGAAAAGTAGACAACATGTGCAGCCGAAACAGTCCATACAATTAGTGAGAAGTAAAATGGTCTACAGCTTCTTTCTACCTCCTACATTCCTAGAACCTTGTCCTGGGGAAAATTCCCTTTATCCTTCAGATCCCTTCCCTTTCTGTCCCCCTTATAATTCATAGTATCCCATCCTGGGAAGAAATTGAGAAGAAAGTGAATAAATTCAACCCAGGTTTTTGTTTGTTTGTTTTTTGCAGTCTGATATGCAGAGAGAATTTACTACACTGTCTTTAAACCTGGAGAGAAAACTAACAAGGAAATGAGACTATAAGAAATGGGAGTAGTTGTCCCTAAATGCACCATTTGGCATTATGCTTATCTTACCACCAGAGGAAACCCATGTTTCCATACCTGTTACCTGTTTCTTTCTTTTTTTTTTTTCTGAGTCATTGAGTATGTTCTTTGGTTATTCAATGGGAATCCTAAGTGTTTGCAGCAGCTTCTTGCACAGGGAGACATAGCTCTCAATAGACAATACTACAGTTCCCCAAAATAGGCATAAGCTGTTTTCCATTGTAGAATTACAAGATTTAGAGTTAGAATGGACTCTGGAGGTAACCTCATTGGATGGCCACCTTTTGCAGATGAGAAAACTAGGGCGCTAAAAGATGAAGTAAGTTGGCCCAAATCAGATAAGTTAGTCACAGTGTATGGATATGATTCTGAACCCAAATAACCCTCCATTTTCTATTTTCAAGCCACAAACATGATATCTACATGGTTGTCCTATAACACTAGATTCTTCCTGAAAATGCAATCCCTTTTCTTTCCTTGTCTATGCTCCTACCCACAGAAAGCTATGCCATCTAGATACTGTTGCATATTGTGCAGGTGACTACTGCATGAGCCAGAGCCTTTTCTGTAGCCAGGCTAGAACTGGAGAAGTGACAGCCAATTGGAGACTGCTGAGGTAGTACTCAATGGAAAAGCTGCTGAGGGTGTCCACATGTCATGTCTTTTAGAGTGTGGAAAGAAGTTCATTTCTTCCTTTGCCATCTACTTCTGCCTTTTGTTCTGCTCCTGGGGCTTTCCTCAGTTGGAGCTCAAGTTATATTCACAGAGTCCATTACTAGCATTTCAAATGATTTCCAGGAGAGACCCAGTGACAACCTGACACTGTTGAAACCTTTTTTTTTTCGAAGTACTTTTCAATGAAAAAATAACAAGAGAAAAAGATAATGAAATGTCTTGCATCTTGACTAAAAATATCAAACCCAAGACTGCAGAACAGAAAATCATACACCAGCAGAACTCTATCCTAACTAATTAAAAGATTAAAATAGAACCATTTCCCTGGGGGAGAAAAAAAAAAAGAGCTCTTCCAATTAGCCCACATGTATAAGCTACCCAAATAGAGAAAAGAACATGTATAGAGTAAACCGTATAGGAATTGTTCGGCAAAACTGTGAAACAATTAAAATTGAATAATGTCACACAATTGCTTAATGACAGCAAAAATAGTAGTTATTTTTATTGGAGAATTCCAAAGTCCTTATTGGTAGATTCCAAACTATCAATTCCACAGTAATTGTTTCATGCAGTTAGGCCAGTTCAGGCTTTTGCTTCCTCTGAGCCCAAGGAAGGAAGGAAGGAAGGGATCTTTCTTTGAAATGACACCAACTGGCTGTTTTGTAAATAGGCCACCCAAATTCCTAGATCAGATCCAGATAGTTGTACTGATGTGCAACACTCTGAAACCCCAGGATACATACCACTCTTGCCATCATGTAAGTAAAAACTCCTAATGATTAGAGCTGTCCAAAAGCAGTCTTGGGTAATTTATTTTCCCTGGTTAGAGGTCTTCAAGTTAAAGTTCAATATCTGCTTTTCAGGATGTTGTAGAAGTGATCCTTGTTCAGGTAAACCTTGAACAAATGATGGTTGAGATCCTTCAAAGTCTGAGATTCTATGATTCTGTGAATATCATGTCCTAAGAAAATATCATAATCAGCTTAGCTCTGTGACTCTATCTAGTCTACTAAACTAAAGGACACTTTTCGCCTTCTTGTAGACTGCAGATTTAACAGCAATAAAAGTAAAAGATATCTGTTGCAATGTAGGGTAAACATCATTTATTTCTACTAATACAGGATGAAGAGTATACAAAATGCAGTTGCGGGGGGCAGGGGGAGAAAAATCAGGGGGTCAGACTGAATAACCTGTAAACTTCCTTCACCTATAACATTCCAGAAATCTACAGTTAATAAATGATTTAACTTTCTAAAAAAAGAATCAGGAAAGAAGTTCTCTTTTTCCTGAAAGAGTAGGCAATACCAATGCTTATCATCTAAAATTCAACATGCCTCCTATTTGTCTAGTTCTGAGATACCCTAATATGACCTTCATAATGTACAACTAACCAAGACATACATCAGCAAACAGGAAACTTAATACAGCTGGCTCCAAGAATTGATAAAGTTTAGGATTTTAAAATGCATAATTAGAAAATAAGACATATGAATTCAACATTAACCTCTCAAAACCTACTTTATGAATTCTCATTCTCCTCTCAGGACATAGCCTCATTGTTCCTCAGTTGTAGTTGATCAATCTTGTCTTTATGACTTTTTTATGGAGTCTCTATATGAACACCAATCTGCTTCTCATACTAAAGCCTTCCATATAGATCACAGCATTTACATTTACCCACTCTCGGCCTGCAAGAGAAATCCAACTAGATCAATTTTAACAAGCCCCTTCTTAAATTGTAAAGTGGCAATTAGTTGCCAGTGATGTCACTAGCATTCCCGCAAGTAAAGCAAATTTCTGGCACTTAGATTCATAGGTTTTTAATTATGACACCTTGATATTGTTACTCACTGATTCAGTTAAAATTTTTTCTTCTCCTACCCCAGATTGTTGAATCTTGCCCTACTAAGTATTTCTATCATCTTTGCAAAGGAATGGCATGGAAATGGAAATATCTAGAACCAAGTTACCCTAATTACTGATATGTCTTGCTTCAACACAGACTCAGATCCTTCTGAGATTCTTCCTTGAGGATAAGGGCTAATTTCACAGAGAACCTAGTAAATATTTGTATGCTCAAGAGGCATTTAATCCACATTTTTCTTTTTTACCCCAGTCTCTTTGCCTACTGTGATGTCTCCTCAGTAAGTTCTGTTTCACTCTTCTGGTTCCCTAATTCCAGTCTCATTATATTATGCTAATCCCCATCTTACTGAATTTGTTTCCTATTAGACCACATGCTGAAATAATCAAAACCCCTCTGAGCTTCAGTGTCATATTTTTTTTTCATCTCTTTTTCTCTTGAATTCTTCCTCTTTATCTTCTCAGGCAACAGAAATGTAAAACAATTGAAAAGCTCCATTCTTATCCTAGCCTTTTCTAACTTGAATACTATAAGAATGATGATAGCCACTTTGAAAACACCCAGTTCCAATTTGTCACTTATGAGGTACAAAAGACCCAGACCTCCTCAAAGGGGATCAGAGATGAAGGAGTTGGTATTCAACTAAAATAGTTTTTTTTTCTAAAGTTGCCTCAATTAACCACTCAGTGAAAATATTTCATTTTATTAAAGCAAATTGATATTTTCACAAGAGGACTTCTCTTTTGTACTAAAGACAAATGACAATTCTAGAAACATTTTTGTTTTATGGAAGACAAAGCAAAAAAATGGGAAAACAAATAAATAATACGTAGTAGATAGTGGAGTAGTCTCAGAGTTAGAAAGACCTAGGTTCAAATTCTACCTCCGAAACAGAATGATTATGGATAAATCATTTAACCTCTTAGAGCTCCCAAAGAACACTCTACCATTGTAAGTTATAGATGAGTTGTTGATTTCTATATGTGGAAGAAGCTGTCAAACCAAGAGCTATCAATAATGAGGAAATCTTGGTACTAAAATTATTGTTTCTTCTGCTATTTTCAGTACTACTACTACAAATATTCTTTTTTGACTATGACAGATTCATAAATACAAAAATATTACAATTTGTCACAATAATCTAAATTAGCAAGGAATATACAAGAACATCAAATGCATTTTTGTATCAGGTTGGTATTTAACTATCACTACAATTGATGGTTCCCTATCAAAGTAAAAGAAAATCCCCCTTCAAAGCCTTAATGCCAAGTATCTCTAGAATTTCCATTCTAACTAACTACTCAGCTTTTCCTTGCTACTTAATTCCAAAATAATTTATAATGTTAAAACAAACAAAGTTTCTCTTTCCCATTGCTTCCTTAAAGAAGAGTCAGTCAACTAAGCCAAAGGCCTTAGGTCAAGGGTCCACAGAAAGTGGAGATGTTGTCATTAATCAGGCCCTGCTGTAGATAAAACAGAAGAAAGCTCATGTCAATGATCGGGTGCAGCACATAGCCACTTCACCCTTGAAGAAAGTCCACTCTCTCCTTGTTAGAGATTTATCTGTTCTACCACAATATAGAATTGTATCCTATTCACCCATCTTTGGGCCAGTCCTAGATCTCTGGGCTTCTGATTGGGTATCAATCACCATAACTAGCCAGGTTCAGTCTGCCATGCTGCTGCTGCCACTCCCTGGCCATCTTCATGCCATGTTGCCATTAGCAAGGACTCTTTTTCCCTACTCCAATAAACAATCCAATAAGCATTTATTAGGTACCTACTATGTGTCAGGAACTGTGTTTAGCACTAAGGATACAATTAACAAAAAGAACACAGTCCATGCTCTCAGGGAGCTTACAGTCTAATGGAAACACGCAGAAAGAAAGCACTGGAGAGGGAGTAGAGGACTGTGGAAGAGGGGGTTAAGTCTTAGGTTATAAATGTACTAAGAGTTTTGGGACATCTTAAAATCTGTTTTTTGTTTGTTTTGTATGTTGTTGTTTTTTTACCACTATTGATAATGGATTATGTGAATGAATGAAAATAAAGTAATTAAGTGTCTGCTATGTGGTAGGCATTCTACTAAGTACTAGGGATACAAATACAGGGTATCTCAGTACATCATTAAAGGCTTAAAACTATACTAGCTTTGTGGGACAATCTGTATTTATTTCCCTAATACTTGGCACATGCCTACAACAAAGTAAGCACTTCATATTTCTTTTTTGCTTATTCATGCACTCCATTACCAATGACTTTCTCCACAATGACTTTATTCCACACCAGAAAGCATTTTGTGCAGTACAGGTAGGTCACTTAATTACAAACAACTGACTGCTTCCAAATGTAATGTGAATTACTATATTCCGGCGTATAGCACACTATGAATACACTTAATAGTGGTTGAATTTTTGTGCTACAAATGACTCATTTAGACAGATGTCAACCCTTTTCCCAGAAATCCTCCTATAAGAGCTCTTCTTACCTTGGGATGTATTGTGGAAAAACCTAGAGTTTTAAGAGATACTATAGAGATAGCAGCATACCAAGGGAGTAGCAAATCAGGAATACCTATGGAAACCATATCAAGAGTAGATTTTCAGACCGGACCAGCCCAACTTTACAGTAAAACAGAGACTGGTTAAAAATATATATCCTAAACAATTTTAAATTTTCTTCAAAGTATATTTATTGCATGTTATCAAACATGAATATACACATTCATTCAAAAAGTGAAAAACCAAAAATTACTTCATAAGCATCTAGTTATTTATTAAGTTGCTGCTACTACAATTACTACTATTACTACTACTATTGTTATATCTTATTCTGGAGTCCATGGACCCTCAAATGGGTGCATAGATTTCATGGGGGTTGTGAGTTCAAATAGGAAAAATAAATATTTATTTTCTCTAACCTTTAACTGAAATTTATTATTTTCATGAATCATAGATTTAAAAAAATATATGTTCTGAGAAACCCATAGACTTTCCCAGACTACTATTTGGAAAGAAAGAAAGAAAAGAAAGAAAAGAAAGAAAGAAAGAAAGAAAGAAAGAAAGAAAGAAAGAAAGAGAGGAAGGAAGGAAGCTTAAAAACCCTGATCTACTGTGTGGCAGGCACAATGTTGTATGTTGAGAATAAAAATACAATGAATAAATCAATCCTTTCTTTCAAGGATGTTATATTTTAATATTTATTGAGATCTGCTACCTAGGCATAGACATTGTGAAGAATACAAAGTCACCTAACACAAGGTTGCCTAAAACACCGTCACTGATCTTAAAGAACTTACAGTATATTAGTGGGGTATGACAAGATTACAAATAATTATTCCATTGAATAGGATATTATACGTGCATATAAGAGATATAAACAAAGACCTGTGGTTATTTGGAGAGAGTGGAATCCCTTTTGGCTGAAGTGTGCAAAAAAAGGTTCCATGGAGGTATTTCTATTTGAACTTGGTCTTGAAGGGTGGGTAAGGTTTAGACAGGGAGATGTGGAAGTACAAGGTAAACTATGGACAAAAGCATTGAGAAGGGAAAGTACAGAACACATTGAAAAAAGAAAAGCTAGTCTAATTTGATTGGAACATAGGGTAGTGAAGTGGAATACTGGAGACAAGAGTTAGAAATATAGTTTTGGGGCCAGATTTGTAGAGCCTTGAACATCATCTTGAGTGGCTTGAACTTTTTCTGTAGGCAATTGAAATTCATTGAGGGTTCTTAATCAAGGGAATGAAATGCTCTTTGATGTGCTATACAAAGATTAATGCAGCAATGATATGTAGGATTAGAGGAGAGATATCAAGTGGAAATGGAAAGAAAAAATGTAAAGAGAATCCACCCAACTAGCAAAACGAATATGGGGGTTGAGGGAGAAGGAGGAGCAAATGATTATTCTGAAGCTTTCTGTACCATGTCCTTCAAGAACTGTTTCTAAAGTCAGTTTTGAAAGTTATTGGAGATGGTGGATGGGGTTTATTTTGGGTTTTAGACAAATAATTTTAAGGTATTGGTAAGATATCTTGACATGACCAGAAGAAAGGTGAGGCTTTATCTAAATCCCTTAGAAACTTACTTATGTTTACAGAAACCATAAGTTTAAAGAGAATAGACACTAGAAATTTGAAGAAGTCAAAACAATCAAGCATGAAATATTAAAATGAGAACATTCCAAAGACTCACACTGATTATATGTTGAACAGGCAGTGGCCCTCACTTCTTCCCAAGGAAGATATAGTCTTATATGTTCATCAGATACTAAACACAAGTGCTACAAGAATAATTTATAGAATTCCATTAGTAATTAAAGATAGAGAGTAGTGGCATGAAGCAAGGACTATATTTCTGTGTAATGGTATATGACAGATGGTGTCATTATTGGATAATATGACACATGGATTCTATCTGTGTAACAGAGACAGAAACCTTATCTTTGTTGGATAAAATAAGATATGGACCATTTCTCTGTGGGATAGCATGAGGCAAGAGCCAGATCTTGGCAAGATTATTCTCGCTCTATATTTCAATCTCAAAAACACCTTCATTCATTTGTTCATTTATTCTTAGCCATTTATGTGTCAGATAAGAGGGTTGAATTATATGATGTCCAAGATTTCTTCCAGCTTTAAATTCTGTGAGCTCTCCTATAGCTTTGTACCTTCAGAAAAGCTGCAGAAAAAGACACAGATTTTTAGCAGTTAGCAACTGATTTGGGGCTCATTTAATGTCTTTTTATAAAAAAAAATCTATCATTTGATTGAATTAACTTTTTTTTTCAAACCAAGGAGTGTGTGCAGACAAAGATTCCCAAATGTTATCGTGGAGCTTTTGTTCACATACATAAAACTAGGCTTTCTTTGCAAGAATTGTGTAAGGAAAGTACTTTGTAAAATGTAAAGTACCATATAATGATGCATCATCATCATTATGGCACATTTCTATATAGCTTTAAGTTTGGCAAAGAATTTTCTTTACAACAAGCTCATTAAATAGCTTGTCCCCATTTTATAGATGAGGAAACTAAGACTCAGAGATGGTGAAATTATTTGTTCACAGTCACATAGTAGATGTCAGAGTGCTACTTAAATATTCGATATCCTTACTCTACGAGCAGAACTTTCCATTTCCCCACAATGACATCCACAAGAGAGTTGTGGCCTGGGATATAAAAGGAGGTATTCATAAATGAGCAACAAGGAGAAAGAAGGTACATAAATCTATTAGATCTTCTATTTCTCTTTGGTGCCATACAGGGGTGGGCCACAGTAGGAACACAACCTATGACTCCACAAAAAGATGTAAACTAACTTTACTAAATATAAACAGTAAAAGAAGCTCAAACTATCCCATTGGAAAAACTTGCACATGACCTTGGGTCATCTTGACTATGCCTTCTTTTTCTGTTTCTATATAATACCTGATCTGGACTAGGGTTGGTATGGGGATTCACAATGTTACTTTGTCCTGCTGCCACTTAGAGTGAATGGCCTCTTGTGAGTAAACTTATCAGATTAGTCAAATTAACCCTAATAAAACCAAGCTGGTATGAACTTCTCTTTCTTTGGTATCTTCTCTATCTTTGGTATCTTGGGGTTCTCTAAAAGGATGTACCACACTAAAATTGACATAATTAAGACAAAGAAGATATGTCCTTTTGGCCTAGTCAGCAAGATAATTTGCATCCTTACAATAGATTGTATTCCTTTGATTTGTGTATGCTTGAGTGTTCAGTCCTAGGCTCATTTTGTGGCTCAAGACTCTAGAAAGCTACATAGTCCAGTGAATAGATTGCTAGTGTTGAAGCCATCAAGACTTGAGTTCAAATCCTGTCTCATATGCTTATGAGCTTGGTGACCATGGACTAGTCACTTAACCTCTCTCAGTCTCAGTTACCTCAGCTTTGAAATGGCGAGAATGATAGCATCTACCTCAACAAGATTATTTAGTGATCAAATGATATATCACATAAAGCACTTTGCAATCCTTAAAATACTATACAGTGAATACTATTATTATCTGTGTTGTCCCTAACATGCTAATATTCTATGTTTGCGTTAGCCTGCTAGATCAGTTAAACCTTAGCCTATTTCCATTGTCCCATCTCCTAAGAACCACATGGGGACAGAGAACCTTGTGGCAAAGTAAGTATAGGAAGCTATCCAGAGATTAGCACCAACCAGAAGAAAGGTAAGGAGATGCAACCAGATGATGAGATATACGTGGATAGATCTGTATTCGTTGGCTTTTGCCTCTGGGTTGGGTCATGCCAAGAATGTAAATATAGGTGAAAGGCAACTCATCAAATCATGTCATTCTATCACTGAAAACCTTCCCTAAACAAAACCTAGTTCAGGAGCCCCAATTTACCAAGCCTACCACGTGACAAATGTGCGGTTTGAAATAAGTCAGCTGAGTAAAGATCAGTCCAAAGTGCATCCAGAAAGAAGACAGACTGAGGATCTCCTATTAAGCAAGGAGAGAGAGTAAGTTTGTGGTGATCTGAAGTGACTCTGTTTTGTCCAATACAGAGTAACACGGCACAGGCACAAAATGCAAGTAGATCTCTATCCTAAGACATCACCGCACCAGAGAAAGTCACCTCTGCACTCTATGTTAGAAGAGAGAATAAACTGTTTCTTGAAAAAAGAGAAATGAGTGCTTAAAAGAGGAAATAAGGAAAAGAACATCAAGTGGCAATAGGAAATTAAAACTTCTGTTAGAAGGTTAGAGGTTAGAAGAATGTAAAACAGTAAGAATGTATGAGGCAGGACCATCTCAGGAAGAAATACTTCTTGTATTTGAGGGAACAATAATGTGAATCCACGGGTAACATCAGATGACAGCTCCACCAGTCAGAGAAAGAAGACATAATTAATAGTGGTTGATAGTTTCTTGCTGTGGGTTGCTAAGGTAGCAAAGTTATTGACCTGACTTCAACAAGAATGAAAAGGCGACAGGAATGGGGAATGCTGCTACCTTTCCTTAGCGTGTATTTGGGATATGATGGAGAATCTTCTGAGACGTGTCAAACCCAATCCCTCCTACTCATTTCTGGTGAATCGCTTAGGGTTTTGGGGGGTGGGGCATGACAAACAATATCACAGAAAGAATTTTTAAAGGAGTGCAAAGCATCATCAAGAGAAAGAAAGACAGGGGGAGGGAGTGAGGAAGAGAGAGAAAGAAAGAAAAAAAAGAAAGAAGAAAGAAAGAGAGAGAGAGAAAGAAAGAAAGGAAGGAAGGAAGGAAGGGAAGAAAGAAAGATGGAAAGAAAGAAAGAAAGAAGAGGAAGGAATGGAGGGAGGGAGGAAGGAAGGAAGGGAGGGAAGAAGGAAGGAAGGAAGTGATGGAGGAAGGAAGGAAGGAAAAAGGGAAGGAAGGAAAAAAGAAAACCGAAGTAAAGGAAATGAAAGAAAGAAAGCTTGAGTCCTATTCTTCCCACAAAAAAAACAAAAAAAAAGAAAAAGGGGGAATGGAGTCAGAAAAAGTTGGAATGACTGTTGAATAAATGAATGTAACTTCTGACAACAAAGGAAGCTTTCAACCAAGTTTTTTGTTTGTTTGTTTATACTTATCTGACCTTTTCCTGGTTGATGTATTGAAAGATGCCTTGTTCTGATTACCCTACTCTATTGTGTTTCTAAAAGTCTACAGATCTCTTTGTCTATGTGAGTATACAACTACACAGACCCTTGCAACCTTCCTGGGCCTTTCCAAATCATTCTATAGTTTGGATATATCAACATAGGTTGCTGTTGCACGTATACCACCATTTCCAAGGACCAAAACTCTGGACCCCAAGGCCCATGGCAAATAAGATGCATATGTTTCTCAGATATTTTACTGAAAGTATAGTATTTGGTGGTTTGTATGTGATTAATAAAATCTTTTTTGTTGCATAAGAAATGAATGTGACTGTGTTTGTGTTCCTTGAAATCTAGAAATCAGATGGATAGAAGTAATTGTTTCATTAAAATGGCTAATTGGAAGTAGGAGAATAAGAAAATAAGGGTGGGTGATAATTTGGCTAAGAAGATGAACTGAGAAAGAGATTTGGATTTCTGGATTATGTTTAAAATACAGGAATGGTGGGCTCTTGGCAAAGGATAAAATGTACCTAAATAGGGCTGGCACTATCTATAATTTGTCTGGAATCTTGAAAATTTTATCATAGGGATTCTAAGAGGAGATTATTATGCACTTTGTACTGGCAAGGAGGAAAAAAGGGAAAATGTCTGTATGTCAGCTGGAGGAGTTCCTGCATGTCAACAGGGCAAATGTCCAGCCTCTTGGTCCTGCCTGAAGTTCAGGGAAGGTATCAGTGGAGTCCCAGGGGGAGGCTTATTATAGAAGAGTGAAACATGTCTGAAGTACTCAGTATCAGCTTCATCAGCCCCACAGCCCCAGGATTCGCTATGCTGGTATGTAAATTCTCTTCCCAAGCACAGGAATAAGGATGTTAGGAACACACAAACAACATCAGTATTGTGATCGGACCATTTAATAAGTCAGGCTGTCCTAGGCTGCATATAATCTATCTATAAATACACTTTCCTAGTCAGACATCTTTGTTAACTTCTGGGTGCTTCCCTTGAGGAAGGACATGTGAAAACTGATACACTTCCACAGCCAAATGACTCAGATGATTAGAGAATGAGAGAACGTGCCACGTGAGGAGGATGGACTCCAAGAACTGAGGGCATTCAGCATTCAGAGAAGAAAAGGCTTTAAATGGAAAGGGTAGGTATCTTCAAGTATAATAATAATAGTTATTACATAATCCTAACAGCTAGCATTTATGTAGTGCTTTAACATTTGTGAAACACGTTACAAACTTTGCCTCATTTTATTCTTGCAATATCCAGGGAGGGATCTACTCTTGTTGTTCAGTCATTTCAGATTCTTCATAACCCCCTTTGGGGTTTCCTTCACAAAGATGCTGGAGTGGTTTGCCCTCTCCTTCTCCAGAGAATTTTACAGATGAGGAAACTGGTTCAAGAAGAGTTAAGTGACTGGCTCAGGGTTACGCAGCTAGGAAGTGTTTCAGACTGGATTTTAATTCAGGTCTTCTTGACTCCAGGTCCCGTGCTCCAGATCCACTGAGTCACCTAGTTGCTATTCGTTTTACAGATAAGGAAACTAAGGCAGGTAGCAGTTAAGTGACTTGCCCAAGATAACATAGTTAGAAAGGGTCAGAGGCCAAATTGAACTCAGGTCTTCCTAACTTGAAGTCCAGTGCTCTACCCACCATACCACTTACCTATACAAACTGTTTTGTAGAAGAATCAGAGTTGTTAGGCTTAGTGTCAGAGGATAGAATTAGTGTCAATAGGTGGATGATGTAAAAACTTGTAGTTGGGATTGATTTAAACAAAAGCTTCCTAAGTTTTAGGACTGTCAAAAAGAAGAGGACATCTCTTGAGGTAGTAGCTCCCCCCCTGCCAAATGGATTCTTCTGGGTAGAAACTGGATGGCCATTTATTTCTCTGTTATATAGTTAAAGGGATACTGGAAATCTCTCCCAACACTTAGGTTCATGATCCATTGAATAAGGTTTGCTGAGCAGTATTTTCTATTAGACTGAAGAAAAAAAAAGATTTATAAGAAATATCTCCCATATTATCCCTCCCTATTTTTTTTTTTTTGTTCCTTTTGCTCTCTGGCATCTTTTCAGGCCAGGAGGCTCCATAGTTCCTACAGTCCACCACTAAAAACATGTGAATCCTCATATAGCATCATTTTACTACCTTTTTTATTCTTATTAATAATAATAAAAACAAGTTTCTGCCTAGATACGATTATAAGACAAACAATCTGTTGAAGAGGAAGATTAAATAAAGCCCATTTCTATATTGGTGTGACTCGCACCTCAACGAACAGGAGCTGTCACACCCCTAATTATGATGTGGCAGCTTACGTTTCAGAAATAAGTGGCGGGCGTGCGGAAGCACACCAATGTAATCCTGATGCCATCTGAATGTCAATGGGAAGAGGCAAAACAGCAGAGACACATGCAAAGGAGCAGAAAAAGGAGACAGGATCCTTGGAAGAGTTTGAGCAAAAACCATGGCAGGAAGTTAGTGACAACAACAATGAGCTTTAGATCAATGAGTTTTATGAAAACTGAATTCAATGTCATGAACTCAGGACATGCTCAGTAGATATTAATTGATGGTGATCATGAAAAAAATGCTACAGGAAAGTAGCTATCATAAATTGCCATCATAGTTACAAAAACATATCCCGGATTTCTATTATCATCTGGGTCTGGTGCCCTGACCAACATGACCTAATATATCATTTGGCAAAATTAATGATAATTATGAAATTAAATCTTTAGAGGACACAGAACTTCACCCAAAAATAAAGGGGTGATAAATGGAAAATGACTTCTCAATACTCAGTATGATGAACATGAATGCCAATTTATAGATTTAGACTGTACAATGCCACCAAGAGTTTCTCAGAGGTTCATGAATTTGGTGTTTTAAGACATGCTAAACTAAGTAACACATTGTCCTTATCCACTTCTGGATTCCTATTTGGCAAACCAAATCAGTTTGAGTCATCCTAATTTTCTATTCCAAGACTTGCTATTAGCTAAAGGAGAGGAATTGCAAGTTGGAGAAGGACATGACATTCCAGTGGCTCATACCATACTGACAGAAACTTTATATGGAGTGATGCAAGAATGTTTGTAAGTAGGTGCCCCATGCCAAAGATCTTCAGCAGTTCTCTGGTATTACAGGGTATTACTGCTTGTTCATACCTAACTTCTTCCTCTTAGCAGCACCATTCATTGATCTGCTAAAATACCTAAAGCTTTCCCATGAACACTAAACCAATGGGGGCACATTTAAAATCATGAAGGAGCCATCTTATTAAGCCCACATTAAATGTACCACTTCTGTTTTTGAATTAATGAATGAACCATGGAACCTGGAGGCTGGATTCAAAGATGTCTCTATTTCCTCCCATCTCCAGGATCCAACCCCACTTTGTAAGGACAAAAGTCTACCAGTTGAGATCATGAGAGAAACCAGGCAAAGTCTCCAATGAAAACCTGTCCATGTATTTCATTTGAGCACCTGGGCACTGGGAGATCAAAAAGAAGGCTCCCTCCAGGGAGTGAATGGTGTTGAGAGTGCTTGAACAGCAGATTCCTGTTCCCAGCTACAATGTCTTTAAGATAGGGATGGGAAGCTTCAACAAAAGGCTGGGAGAAGTCTGAGGCCTACTGCATTTCACAGAACAAAACTTTTTTTTGTTTTGTGAAATGCTTTTTAATCCAGGGAATCAGACAAAGGCAGTTAATTAGAAAACCATTTATGTCTTGATTAGGGGCCTCCTAAAAATGTAGAATGCCACCTGTATTAAACATGGCTGAAACAAGTAGAATGTACCCTTGTGTTGTCAATTATCCACCTAATCAGCTTATAATTGTGGCCATCGTTGTATTGCAGTTTTCATAATAAGCAATGAGCCCTAGGCAGGCTCTCCCTGCTCTGTCCCCCAAAGAGTTTAGAAAGAAAGTGTTTTGTAAATCATACAATCAACCAGAATTTGCTCTTTTCTCATTCTGTGTTTTGCCTAAACATTATTAAAACCAATCAAAGAAGGTTCAGTCTCTACATAATAGAAGCTTGAGGAATCCAGATGAAACTTTCTCTGGAAGATCTGCCAATTCTCAGTCAGGTGAGGTAGGGTTTGGGGAGTTGTGTGGCAAGGGGAGGGAAAGATGTAGAGAAGCATTTTCTGGATTTTCACAGACACCCAACTGGCAGGTAAAACTTTGGTTCTGTGCATGCAGTTTCTTCTCCGTAAGCAGCTGCTTTTTGCCCAGGTCACAAAATTACAAAATGTGAATAAAAAGACACCCCAATGGCCATCTAATCCAACCTATATAAGAAAGGAATCCTTACAATATACTGGATAAGTGGCCATCCAGGCTACAGACTTCCAAGGAAGAAGAACCCAGCACCTACCTAGGCAGCCTATTCTACTGTGGGGTAGTTCTAATTGTTAGGAAGGTGTTTCTAGCCTAAATTTTTCCCTTTGAAACCTCCACCTTCATGTTGTCCTCTGGGGCCAAAAAGAACAAATATTTCACTTTTTTGGTTTGTTTCTATATTATCCATCTATCCCTCCGACTACCGTGATGTTTCCAGAGCAACGAAAAAAAGAAAACAACCTCAAATAAATAATCCAACAAAATAAAGTTCCACATTGGCCATGTTGCCATCTGCATGCCTCATTCTGAATTTAAAGTCTCCCTACCTCTCTGGGAGGAAATAGATGACTGTGATTCATCTTCAGTCCTCTGGACTCATGGTTTATCATTACATTCATTGCCATTCTTAAGTTCTGTTTTTACAAAAGTTGTTTTCTTCTATAATGATTATGACATTGTCTAGTTGTTCTAGTTCTGCTCACTTCATTCTGTATCAGGTCACAGAGGTCTTCCCAATTTCCTCTGAAAAAGTCTCTTTAGTCATTTGCAATGGCACAGTAATATTCTATTATATTCACATATCACAACTTGTTTAGCCATTCACCAAACTATGGGAATCCCCTTATTGCTACTATGAAAAGACTTGCTATAAATATATGTGTAATTATGGGTTCTTCTCTTCTTTCAATGATCTCTCTGTGGTATATGTGTAATGGTACTGGAATTTAAAGATCCCGCCCCCCCCTCCCCCGTATTGGCTTAGTTTTCAGGTTGAGTGTTAAAACCCAGAGCTTGTGAATCCCACTTGTGGGATGGACTTGTTGACATGAAGAGAGAGGGCTGAACTGGGAGGGACCGTGGATTTAGAGAGAAGTCAAAGCCAAGAGAAGGCCCAAGCAGAGGAGGGCAGAGTTGCTGAAAGACTGCTGAGGGCCAGTTGGAGCTGCCCGGGACTTTTGAGAACTGCCACCCAGAGCTGCCAAGAACTGAGAAGGCATGGCTGTGATGCTGGTATTTTGTCTGTCTGTTTTGATGTTGTTTTGCCAGACTCATCTGCTGATGAAGGACAGTGCTGCTGTTGTAGAGGTTCTGGAACCTTGCTGTTGATTCAGAAGCCCTGAAGGAGGATTTTCTTGTTGTATGTTTACAGAAATCCTGGAAGAGTGCCTTGCTGATGTTTTCAAGGGTTCTGGAACTGTTCTGCAGGTAAAGAGTGACTTGATGAGGACACTGGCAATGTATATTGTGGTTTTGTTGAGGTTTGTCTCCCTAGGAACAGAGATTGCTGAGAACTTACCTCCTGTCAAGATGAAGGAAGGGCCTTTCCTTGGGTTTTCAATGCTGGGATGATATCTTAACCTTGTTGTAGCTTAAGGGTAGATGGCTTTTTGTGCTCTCCTGCCCCTTTTGAGAAAGTGCTTGGCATTAATGGATGGCATTGTAATTCAGTTGTGATGCAGGGATGGGAAACCTTTGACGTTTTTGTGCTCTGTGACTGACCAAATGAATGTACTTTGTTTATGATCAGAAACTAATCTCCATTTGAGAAGAGACTAAATGAATGTACTGCCCAGGAGTGGGCTACTTTGACTACTGGCCAGGGGTGGGCCAGGATACTTGGACGTTGGTACTTTGCAATTGAATTGAGAACTTACTTGCTAAATGAATGAGTTACACTGTATTTTGATTTTCTCTGTTCTGTGAATGTTTTGCTTTAATCTGTCACTGAATAAAT
>CM053582.1:493844645-493870000 GCA_028627135.1 Pseudochirops cupreus
CCAAGAAAAGCCCCTGGGCAGGTCCTGGATATCTAGGGGGAAGGAAGTGGCTACCCAAGAAGCAAGACTGGAACCTATTGTCTCTGGGAGCAGAAGAAATCTACCCTTCCATGAGGTGAGTATCCAGTTCTTTATGGTTTTCTAATAATAGCATTTAATGTTTATTACACCCTTGTGATGGAGCCGGCTAATCATCCCCCATTAGAGATAATCAGACTGAAATTCAGGAATGCTGTTACTTGTCCAAAGTCATGTGTCCAATTCTTTTGGTTTCTAGTGCAGTGATCTATTTATACTGTACACTATGTGTCCCTTCCCCCAACCCCAGCAACATATTGTAAGCTCCACGGGAAAGATCCCAGTATATTTGTTCAATTCAACAAAAAGATTCCTAAATGTCTAATGATGAGAGATGCAAATATAAGTAAAACAGGATCTGTGTTCTATATAACTTACAGTCAAGGAGTCAACTTATCCGTGATTTCCAAAGAGCAGAGGACATCAATTTTTACGTAGTAAGTTCTCCATAAGTTGTAATTGAGCTTTGAATTATAACAAAGGCAAAAATTTGTAAAACAGGAATTATTCTTCCAACTCCCATCAATTTTTCTCCTACTACACTAATTTATGTGTCTTTATCAATTCATACTAATTAACCACCTATTGCTTGTGTATATGTGTGGGGGGGGGATGTATTTTTAATCTTGAAGTTGTTGGTGATGATCATCGAAGCCAAATGACAACCAACATCTGGGATGTGAACAGCCCCTTTATTTCAGCTCCTTTAAACATGCATTTATTAAGTACCTCTTACGCACCAGGCAGTGAATAAGTCACCTGGAACACAATGACAAAAGGGAAACAACTCCTGCCCTCAAAAGGGTTACATTCTACTGGAAGCAAACAACATGTACATGGATGAGTAAACACTATATCTAGCTATCCATCATCTAAATATCCACAAACACACACACACACACACACACACACACACACACACAATACATACAAAAGGAAGCAAGCATTCATTAAGCACTTATTGTATTCCAGGTACTAGGCTTGCTGCTTAACAAATATTAAATCATTTTTTCCTCGCGGCAACCCAGGGAGATAGGTACTATTATTATTCTAATTCACAGATGAAGAAACTGAAGCAGACAATGGTTGGGTGATTTACCCAGGGTCACACAGTTAATAACTGTCAGAGTCTGGATTCGAACTCAAGTCTCAGTACTCTGTCCATTGCATCACCTACTTACCACTATATAAACATGTAATGTTTATGCTCATGTATGTGCACATACATGTAATGTGGAAATAGAAAGGAAGAAAGTAAATAATTATTTATTAAGTAAATGCTTACTATGTGATAGGCATTGTACTAAGAGGCTTAGATAGAAACTAAACTATAATTTCTTTGCTATGAGGGAATTCTCAGTTGAGGAAACTCCCTTTACCAATACAGGTCAGCACCTTCTCTGCCATTTAGAGCGTTCAAGATTTGCCTAGAGCACTGAGATGTTAAATGACCTACCCCAAATTATACAACCAGTATTTTTCAGATGTAGGACTTGAGCCAAGGTTTTCCTGGCTCCAAGGATGGCTTTGGAGCATACCACCCTTTCTCTACATAAGATAATTTGAAAGAAAGTTTTTTGATAAAGTCTCTCATAATACTGATTCAGACAAGACTGTGAGATATAGGTCAAATAACGAGACAGGTGGGCAGATTTGGATCTGGTTTAATGACTAGACTTAGAAAGTAATCACTCATACACTGATCTGAAGGTGAAAGAAAGTTTCCAGTGGAATGCCCTAGAGTTCTTTCTTAGAATCTGTGATGTTCAATGTGTCTATCAAGGTTTTGAATGAAGACATAGACGGTGTCCTTATAAGATCTCCAGGTGACATAACGCTGAGGGGGATAGCTAACACACTGGATGACAGAATCAGAAAGAATCCAAAAAGATGTCAACAGGTTCGAACAATAGTTTGTGTATCTGATACTTCTCTTTGGTTCAGTCCACAAGTCTTTATTCAACATCTACCATGTGCAATGATCTGTCAGGTAATATTGGAAAGGAAATAAGCAAATAGTCTCAGTTCTATTTTAAAGATGGGCATACGTGTAAAGAAATTTTAATCTTCAATCTGAATCAGACAACTGGTTTCAGCTCCTTCCACTTGACCATTACAAGAGGTACAAAAATGAGTATTTGGGAGAAGGGACACCATGACACAACAGAAATTCAGTCTGTGCTTTTCCATTCTAAATGTTACCTAGGAACTCTCAGAGGAGAAGACATCAATGATTAATCACACGACAACCATCCAACATCCCACCTTCTTTCTTACTGAGAAGAGAAAATGAGTCTTTAAAGAAGTGATTTTCCATTTGATGGTGCTCAGCCCTTGTGTGGAAAATTGAAAAGTATAAATTTTGAAAACACAGCAATCCCTCTCTAATGAGGCAGAGAAACTATGCATTTGGATGAAATACTCATTTTGAACAGGAAGTTTTAGAGAGAGGAAAAGGAGAAAATAGGGGCATGCAAAACTAAACATTTCTTCTTCTTCATTGTAATTAGTCTAATATTATATGCATGGGATGATGCCCATGTGTACAATCATGCCCACCATCACCATTTCATTACACTGGGCTAGCTTCTGAAATGAGCTTCTCTGAGAAAGGACAATTGGTGCAGTGGACTGTTTGGGACTGGCTGGGATGCTGGGGGCATTTCTGACCATTCAGATCCTTTGTGCTAAATTTCCTGAAAGATCTAAGAAGACCCAAGGATTGTCAACGGGGCAAAAATAAATAATCAAAAAAGAAGATCCCAATTTAGGCTCTAGTTCAAGGGGAAGAAGATAGGCTGTAATGATTTGCAAAGCCATGATTTGCACAGTCTATCTCCTGTGAGGTAAGAAGGCCAACCAGAAATTAGAGCAATGTATTAACTTCCTATTGCCATGTTAATTATCATGCTGTTCTGATACCCAGTTACCAAATTATATTTATGCAGGATTAATTAGTAACATTCTTCCAGAAAGCAAATAGTCAGTGTAAATGAGGTAGATTAGCACAGAGCTATGAGGGCTTAAAAGAAGGGAAAGACAGTTTGGACGATCAGTTAGAAACTCTAAATTAGCAAACCCTTTGTAGATTTGTTTTTTAATCCTGGGGGCGGGGGGAGGGAAGGAGGAACTAGTTCTAATGGATTTTATGGCATTGCAGTGTTTAAGGGTAATCATCAAGTTTGCTTAGGAAGAAATTCAATTCTGTCTTCCTTAAAGCAAAACCACCACCTCTACCACCATCATCGTCAAACTAAACACAAAACTCAAGTGTTAAACAAACAAACAAAAGTTCGGCAATTGTTCTCCAATCAATGTGTTCTGAGGAAATAGGATTCTATATTCAATGGAGAAATAGAGTGGAAAGAAAATGAGGGATCCTTTCTGATCATTTTTAATCCCCAGGGCTGAAAATCATAAAGGGAAGTGATGCAAGCATACAGTGTCTGCTTCCAACCTGTCTCCCCAGATCAGTTTCACAGTATTACCCCCATCCTGATGTTCAAACAACAGCAACAACAATTATGCACTCTATGTTCCACCCAAATTGACCTCCTGGCTTCCCTTGTGTCCTACATTCCATCTTTGTACCAGCTCTCCCCCATGCCTGGAGTTCTCTTCCTTCTTTCTTACATCTTGTAATCTCAATCTCCCTTCAAGGCTAATCTGAAATGCCCTACCTTCCACTTGAAGCCTTTCTAAAATCCCCCTTCCCAAGGGGAGTGCCAAACCCAAAAACTAATTACTATTTATTTTGTCTATATTTTCTCATCCCTTATCTTTTCATTTCCTAGTAGAAGGCAAGCTTCTTGAGGGCGGAGACTCATCCCCCTCTTCCCCTCCCCCCTTCATATTCTTAGTGTCTAACACAGTGTTTCTGGTATATAGTAGTTATTTAATACTTGCTGAGCTGAATTACAATTCATCTTTATCTATATTTTATTCAGATTCTCTCAGCTCAGTTTATAGTGATAGTAGTCAACTCTCCCCACACCGTGAAACTCACAATTTACTGTAAATAAGGAATAAGAGGTTCCAACTTTTTTTTTTTTGCAAAATTAAACTGATGCTCTGCTGGTTTTGTTATCTGTATGTGCAAATTAATCTGTCATTAACATAACACCCTCCCCCTTGAACATGTCAACACATCAATCTGGCTTTCTGTCTAATGCAAGTTATCAATCATCTTTTCATGAGCAAACAGTTGCATACTGAGGGAAGGCACCCTTCTAATGTATTCATGCTATTATTGTTCCTTGGAATAGATCCAGGTCCTCAATAAGCCAGTGATTGGAAATGCACAAAGTATTTTAATATCCTAATTATTTTGATTTAACTTCCTCTAATAGTTTAAATTGATACTGAATTTATTTAGAAGCCATTAGAGGGCTCCCCCCCCCAAACTGATCATAAACACAGACTGAACTTAATCTCAAGACAAAATTAATTATTCATGCCTCAAATTGCCAGTACAGGTTTCAAAAAAAAAAAACTGCCGCCCCTTTTTACATTCAGGCTTTTATTTTAATGCTCATTCCATTTTGGGAAAGTAATTACTAAGGCAATGTATATGTCATTCTGAAGATCAGGAAGGCCTTTTACTTTACTGGTTTGAACAGAAAGTAAGTGCTCAGAGAGAAGGGAGCTAACAGTCAAAGTGCCATCAGACACCTATGGACTGGTGCTGCCAGTGTGGAATAGAGGAAAGACAGCTGGATTTGAAGTCAGGGAAACCAGATCCCAGTCCTGGCCTGTCATTTCCAGTATATGTGACCTACTAAGGGCCCTTAAGGTCTGTCTCTGAGGCTCAGTTTCCTGACCTGTAAAATGAGTGGGTTGGATCAGATGATCTCTAAAGTATCTTCTGTTTCCAAATCTATGATCTTATGATCCCTGCCTGGGCAAAATTTAGTATCCCACATAATTCAGTTCAAGAATACTTGCTAAACATATACTATGTGCAAAGTCTTGTGCTAGGCTCTAGAAGTACAAAGACAATCTTAATCCTCCAAGACCTTACATTCTGCTAGGAGAAAAGATGGATAAGTTATGTATGCAGCAATGTATAATACATGTTAGGGAGAAATCAAGGAAAAAGAGAGATCCAAAAAGACAGTTCTGAAAATTTTTAAGGACCAAAGAACACTTTTAGGTTAAGGAATCAGGAAAGGGTGCACCTAGTTAAAGAATTCTGAGAATTCTGAAAATTCTGAGGCAACGAAGAGAAAATGCATTCCAAGTCTGGGGGTTGATTGGTGCAAATGCTTGGAGTTGGGAGATGGTATGTTTAACTCATGGAAAAGCGTGTAATCCAGTTTGGCTAGAAAAGAGTACCTGAGAAGTAAAAATAGAAATGCTCCACAAATGCCTTTCAGAAACTGAGACTGTGTCTACCTACCTACTTCAATACCATTTCTACTTTCAGAAGCAAAGAGATTTTTAACTGAATTCAACAGGTTGTTTATAAGACAATTCCGTTTGCCAAATGATTATTCTTTCAAACTGTCTACCACCAAATGTTGGAATTCAATCAGTTCATCCTGAATTGATCTGCCCATAGAGAAAGTTTCAATTGTATGTCTTAATTAATTCACTGCATCATAGAATGATAAAGTCCAAAAGTCCCTTAGACATCAATCCACTCCAATCCCTTGGACCTCATATTTCCCTCACAGAAGAAGAGGATTTATTTAAGACAATAAGCAAGTTAGAGGCAGAGCCAGGATTAGAAACTGAGTTTCTGATTTGCTACCACTTATCTTCATTCATTCATTCATTTAATAAACACTTTCTGAATACCCTTTATCTGCAAGACCCTCTGTGAGGTATTTGAGAGAAGCAAGGATAAGTATAATATGTCTTTATATCTTTGATTCTAAGAGAGAAAAAAAGACACATTGACAAATAACTATAATACAAGGCAGAAGCGGGGTAGGGGATCTGAGGGTAGCTTGGTTAAGAGAAGAGATTTTTATTTCTTATTTTTGGTGGTAGTGTGTTCTCTCATTCTCTCTCTCTCTCTCTCTCTCTCTCTCTCTCTCTCTCTCTCTCTTTCTCTCTCTCTCCCCTTTACCCCCCACAATGTGTAGAGAATTGAAAGTATCTAATGGAAGCAAAATCACAGGTTTGGCACAGATAGCATAGTATTACGGAAGTAACAATAGGCTTAAAGACAGGAAAATGGGTTTCGCTCCCCACCCTACCCTTTCTCTGTGACGTCAGATAAGTCTCTTCCTCCTCTGTATTTCAATTCTCTCATCATGAAATGGGGATAATAATACCTGTCATAACAACCTAAGGAGATAATCACAGTAAAGGGGCATTGTAAAGTTACACTTTCAATTCCTTGTAAAGCCATTCCCTGTAAAGCTATTCCCTGTCTATAGTTTCAATTAAGCAACTTTCTCCACTTACTCATTATAAATGTTCCTTTTTTTAAAAGCTGCCAAACAGTTCTCTTTGAGTCGTCCTTTCTCTACTCCAAATCCTTTTGCAACCCACCCCCTGTTTCTCCTAAGAAGTGAGCGGGGGAAGCTGACTGAAACTTGGGGCAAGAGGAATTTCAAGGGGCAATAGGTTAATATGAAGTAATCAACAGCTGTCTAAATAGTCTTGGGCTCAATGTGAGGGAAAAATAGAATGGAATTGGAGAGGTCATTGTCACTTGACCTCTTCCAAAAGTCTGAGACATGATTTAATCCATTTCCTGTCCATAGGCAAGAAGGAACCTAAGCAGTCCAGACAGATAGAAAATAGATAGATATCCTTGGTTCTATCACCTTTCTGGCAAATCCCTTTAAATAATTATCTCAAAGGCAATAAAAACTCATCAAAAGCATGTATAGGTCCACCTCTAGATCTTCCCTTCTCTTCTCTGTCAAAATACCCAACTTTTGGCTCAAGGTCCACTTCCTGTGTACAACTTTCTCTGAACAACCAAACAACATTGTCTGTACCCTTCATTTGCCACTTAGTGGTACTCTTATAATCTGGTCACATATAATTTTTAAATGTTTATATACCCTTGTCCCCCATATTTAGTTTTATTTTTAATTTACAAAGTACCCACTATTCAGTGACTTGTATTATTTATATTGAGATACAAAGAAAAATAAATAAATAACCAGTATTTATAAGGTACCTCAAAGGTTTTGAGGTGTTTATCTCATCTTATCTATGAAAATGGTGAGGTGGGTACTATTATTATCCTTAATTTACAGATAAGGAAACTGAGGGAGCCAGAAGTTAAGCAATATGCCCAAGGCCTCACAGTTTCTGAAGTTAGATTTGAACAGTACTTGATCCTTCCTTACTCCAAGTCCTGTACTCTGTCTATGGTGCCACTTAGCTGTCTCCAATAAAGTAAGATATGGTCTCTGACCTGAAGAATTTTACAGTCTGCTAGTATATATTAGTGGCAGGGAAAAATAAAATAAAAATTAAGATATACTAAGCACAGTAGAACAACTGCAAGTATTAAAGTATCAGAGAAGAGAGAGATCACTAATGGCAAAAGGATCAAGACCTCTAGGCTTCACGGTGATGAGGTGCAGGCTCTGGGAGCCCCCTTGAGCTCTCCTTGAATCTTCCAAGGGAAGGCATTTGCCTGAGGCCATAGGCCTTAAGTTGTGGCTCTGCCCAAGTCTTTAGCCCTCCTTTGTTCCGACAGTTTCCTACCCTTGATACTCCTGTTTCCCACCCTTGAACTGACCTGGCCCACCATTGTCTATGGTCTCCAGGTAGCCTCCAGCAACTTCCCACCCTTAATCACCCCTTACTGAAGTCTGGCCTCATCAGGGCTCCTGAAGACCCTCCCCAAACTCATTACTGGAGTCTGACCTCATCTGACTCCTCTTGAAGACCTTCCCCAAACTCCTCCTCTATACCACCCCTAGATTCCTCCCAGAACCTTTCTGTATATAGCAGCAGTTCTCAACCTATGGGTTGTGACCCCTTTGGGGGTCCAACAGGGATTGCCTAAGACCATTGGAAAACACATATTTCCAATGGTCTTAGGAATTGAGACACTGCTCCTCTATCCATCTCCAGGTAGGTCCACCCACATACAGATACACCCACATACCAGTATTAAAGGGTCATGGCATTAGGAAGGTTGAGAACCACTGGTATATAGGATCTCATCTTCCCTCCATCTGGTATGAGATCGCCACAGAATGACCTAGCACAGACTTATTCTGTGTCACACTTGCTCTGGCCTGCTTGTCCAATGCAAGCCTTACAGATACCTGGGCTCCCTAAGAGTCTACCCAATATTGTGAACTTTTAATGAACTTTCAATAAACTTTGCTTTTCTTTGGCTGAGAGAAGACTTGAGTCTAATTCTTTCAGTAGCACCTGGCGTGTTGGTATTTGGGTGTCTCCAGAGCACTCCTAATCACATAAATGGCAAAAGCTTTGCATAAACTCCCTTTTAGGATGGTGTAATGCCAAGAAAAGGCAACTTCCAAGGTTCACAATACCAGCATAATAACTCTCCATTTTATTCAGTGACAAATTAAGCCAAAATATTTACAGAAAAGATAAAATCAAAATATAGTATTCACCATGTGTAATTCAATAATTTAGTAGGTCCTCAATTCAATCCAAGTACCACCACTCCACCCCTGGGCAGTACATTCATTTCCTCAATCATAAAGTCTCTCTTCTCAAATGGAGATTAGTTTCCAATCATAAACAAAGTACATTCATTTGGTCAGTCACAGAGTACAAAAAAATCAAAAGTTTCCCACCCCGGATCACAAATGAATCATAATTATCACCAGTTAATGCCAAGTACTTTCTCAAAAGGGGCAGTGGAGAGCACAAAAGACTACCCCTAAGCTACAACAAGTTTAAGATATCATCACAGCATTGAATACTCAAGGAGAGTTCTTTCTCAGCAATCTCTGTTCCTGGGGAGACAAACATCAACAAAGCCACAATATACATTGCCAGTGTCCTCATCAATTCACTCTCTGACTGCAGAACAGTCCCAGAACCCCTGAAAACATCAGCAAGACCCTTTTCTAGGATTTCTGTACACATACAACAAGAAAATCCTTCTTCAGGGCTTCTGAACCAACAGCCAGGTTCCAGGACCTCTGCAACAACAGCATTGTCCTTCACCAGCAGACGAGTCTGGCAAAACAACATCAAAACAGACAGACAAAATACCAGCATCACAGCCATGCCTCCTTAGTCATCAGCAGCTCTAGGTGGCAGTTCTCAAAAGTCCTGGGCCTCCAACTGGACCTCAGCAGTCTCTCTCTCTCAGAAACTCTGGCCCCCAGCAATTCTCTTCTCTCTCTGCCTCCATGATACTGCTCCCCAAAAGTTCTTCTGGCCCCCTCTGCTTGGGCCTCTCTAAATCCAAGGCACCAGCTCCTCCCCGTTCAGCCCTCTCTCTTCATGTCAACAAGTCCATCCCACAAGTGGGATTCACAAGCTCTGGGTTTGAACACTCAACCCGAAAACCAGGCCAATACAGGGGGATCTTTAAATTCTATTACTATTACAGATGGTGACATTCACCCCTCCATGCATCCTTGCTCCCACCTCATAGCATCTAGTACAGGACTAAATTATACTGTTGAATGTCTGGATGGATGAGTAGCCCCAGCATTATCCCCTGTATAAACTTCAATTTGATATGCCCTTTGTTAGTAATTCTTTCTCAAGATATTTTAATGATTTGCATCAATTTTAATCCCATGAGCATTCTTCTGTTCTCCATATTCTATGTTGGCTTGCTAGTCTCACAATGTACTTGAAGCCAGAAAAGCTGAGCTTTGGGTCCATTTCAGTGCTAGCTTTGTCAAATAGTAGTTGTGTGTAACTGAGGGCCAGATATACATCAATCAGATATATCAATTTGCTCAACTGTAAGATGGTAGCTATAATGATAATTGTAAGGTTTACATTGCCCATACTTATTTTTTAAAAAGAAAAAAAAAGAAAATGAGTTAATATTTTCATTCAGTTAATGTCATTTAATGCTAACTGAGTAACAACTCTTGTAACGAGCAGAGAATACCAGGTCCCTGATCAATGATCAATTTTTTATTTTTATTCATTTTTGTGATGTGAGAATTTTTTTCTGTGTGCTTCATATTAAATTTTCCCATTACCTTTTCAAGGAAATAAACAAAAAAACAAAACAAAATACATATTTGAGAAAGTCATTTAAGTTCTGAGCAGATAAATAGTTCTTTCTCTTCTGGGAAAACAAGAGGACAGAGCTCAGAAAACCTACCCTCAAGTTTAGATTCTGACACTCACTAGCTGGGTGGCTATAGGCAAATCACTTAATGTGGCTAAGCTTCAATTTATCCATTTGCACAATGGGAATGTTTGCACTACCTATAAGGAAAATGTTTTATAAATCTTGAAGCACTAATATTGAGGTGAGATGCTATGTAGTAGTAATAGTAGTAGTAATAGTAGTAGTGCTGGTGGTGGTGGTGGTAGTGATAATAGTAGTAGTAGTAAATCTGAAAATTGTCTATCAGTAAGGACAAATGGAACAGTTTTATTTTGTGTGTCTCCAGAGCTTAGAACTAGGAGCAAAAAACGTTACACAGATTTTAGTTTATTCTAAATAAAAATTCCTAAATAGTTTAGCTATTTGACAATTAAATGGGCTTCCTAAAGAGAAATATAGTTCTTTATGATCAGAGAGATCCATGATGACCATACATAGTGAAGGACAATGTAAAGGGAATTCTGATATTTGGTGGAAGGTTCCATCAATCAACAACTATTGATTAAGGGTCTGCTATGTGCCAGTGGATTCTACCCCTGCCTTCAATGATCTTAAATCCTATTTAGGGAATTAACAAATACACATGTAAAATGGGAGGGGGGCGGGGGGAAATGTACAAAATATTTCAAGGATAAGTCAACTAAGAGCTAGGAAGATCTACAAAGGCTTCATGTAAAAGGTGTCCCTTGGGACCTAGGGATTTTAAGAGGTAAATGAAGGAAGAAATGAATTCTAAGTATGGGGAGCAATCTAGAATGTGCTATCTGAAGAATAGTGACGTGGCCAGTATGACTTGACCACAGAAAACGGAAAGTAGCATAATGATTAATAAGCCAAGATAGGCAGATTGAATTTGATTAACAATAAGACTCCTTTCAACTCTGAGTCTAGGAATCTATGACATTAATGTGTGAAATATAATAAAACATGCAGGCAGCTAGGTGGCACCCTGTATAGAAGGCCAGACCTGGAGGAAGATCTGCATTCAAATCTGGTCTCAGACACTTACTAGCTGTGTGACCCTGGGCAAATCACTTAACCCTGTTTGCCTCAATTTCCTCTTCTGTAAAATGAACTGGAAAAGGAAATGACAAACCACTCCAGTGTCTTTGCCAAGAAAACCCCAAATGGGGTCACAAAGAGTCAGATATGACTGAAGTGACTAAACAACAACACAGTAAAATGGTATCCTCAGCTTAATACTGAGATATGAATACATTAAGTTATAAGTACATTCTAACTGATGCAGTCTATCTCAGCTGTCCAAGCCCAATATTTCCATCTGTTGACAAGAATTCAACCCATTTGTATAATATGGGGAATTCCGTGTCGATGTGGAATTCCAAATTATAGGATGATAGTAATGACTTTTAATGACTCAGGGATGTTAAATGACTTGTCCAAGTTCACACAGAGAGAACATGTCAACGGCAGAATTTGAAGTCTGTTCCTCCAGACTCCAAGTTTAGGATTTCATCAACTCCACCATCTAGCAAACCCCCATTTCAGAACAGTGTGGATCATACTATGTTTCCACATTTCATCTGTCTTGATTTCATTGTGTTCTCATATCCACAATGGTCAGAAGTTCCTCCCTGACTTAGTGAATGATCTATTTGATTTGCTTTAGTTTAAAAAAAAAAAACTAGGTAATGGCCAAACAACTAGCAATAAGGCTCTCCAAAGATAGAGCCCTTCTCCATACAACAAAAGGCATTCAATCAGTCCATCAGTGGGCCCATACATGAAAACTTTCCAGCTTAGAATTTGCAATCCACTGGGAAAAGCCTTTAAGAAGTATGTCTATGGTCAAAATGGGGCATTTGAATCATTGCTGTTGTGATGATTTGTCCTTTATTCTTGAAGAGGTTTGTGACATCAGGAAAGTGATGCCACGACATGCAAGTGAATTAGATTTAAGTGACAGAGGGATGTGCAAAGTTACCAGCCTCACTTTATCCTCTGGAACCATCTGGGTACAATGACAAGATATAGATCAGGATGACTAGTGATGGCCCAGGATGCGGTGGGAAGCTTTGGCCTACATCAGAGTTGGACTTTAGTGGAGGGATAGATGATTGCAACAAATGATAACAAAGAAATGTATCTGGTATTTTCAGGTAGATAAAGCACTTTAAATATATTGGTATATTTAATATGCAATATTATACAATATTTAATAATACGTTCTAATGACCCTTTAATGAAGTGACTATTTTTATCCCCATTTTAAAATTTTAAAAAGATTCTCTATATTCTCTTTTTAAAAAACAGGTCACAAATGGTATTCTGGATGCTTTTTTTCCTTTAACAAAGCTGTAATATTAGAGTAGAAGATATTTTGAATGATATGACTCTTCCAGATTTTAAGAGAAAGGCAGGCAACTAGGAGTTTTTCTTTGTTTTTTGTTTTGTTTTCCTTCTTACTTTATCAAAGAAAGATGTCTTTTAGTGGAAAGACACAGAGTTCTAGGACACAATTCGTTATCCTTGATATTGTGACTGATTGAAGAACAACAGGTCTAGGCCAGTAGCTTAAGTAGGAAAGATAACCCAAAAGACACACAGGAATAACCTTGAACCTTTCCCTAAATCCCACTTCATCTCCAGCCAGAAACCAATCTTTCTCTGGAGGGGAGCAGGGTGGTACATGGGAGGGGGAAATACTCCATGTCTTTTCATAACTGTTTCTCAACTACCTGCAATCTTTCCAAGTTGCTTGGCAGCACGCTGCATATAAAATTAAATCTGAAGTGCTAATTTGGCACAATTTTTTATGCATAACATTAATTCTCAACATTAATTTTGACATGTTCATTTTTTTTTAAGATTTCCAACTGGCAGTGTAAAATAACTCGGAGAAAGTAATTTATGAGAAGGAACAGAATGGAGCTGGTATTTCTGGCCCTGGGAGACAAGAGCTTCCTGACACTCTTTGGGTCAAGTAATGTCATTTTCCTGCCTTTTCACACCTGGGATTCCAGCTCTGTTCCCACCTCAGATAGTTCCAGTCAGCAGGACTGATAAATGACAGTTCTGTCCCCCATTCTATCTCTGATAAGAGGATTCATGAGGATTAGGAAGGGCATCATCACTATGATGAAAGTCAAGGTCCAATCTCTCTATAAAGCAGATGAAATCACAACAGGAAGAGACGTTAGAAGATAGAGACACGCATGTGGGTTGGCTTATTCATTTCCTTGGATTAGTCATCATTTATTCTCTTTATCACAAGCTCATTAAACTTTCAAACAAGACTTTTAGGACACATTACTAGTTAAGACAATGCCATTTCATCAAAGGTTAACATTGAAGATCAACCATACTCATCTGCTTAAACTTCCTCTACTATGCTTTCAATAGTCTTCTGACGTCCTAAAAGGAATATTAAAGCTTTCTATGAGGATCAATGGGATTTGAGAATCTCCAAGTTAGAAAATACCTTAAACGAAAGGTAACGTAAAATAAACCTCAATGATGAATTGAGATTGCAATTATTGACACTTACATAGCACTTTCATCTCTTCTGTAGAATTCCCTAATAGGTGATTACTCAGAATTTGAATATAGTGAAAGAGGAACTCATCATCATCATCACCATCTTCATCATAAGTAATAAGAAATATAATAAAAGCATTTAGAAAGTGTTTTATAGTTTGTAGAGTACTTTACAAATACCTCATTTTATACACACAATAACTCAGGGTTAGGGTGGAGTGCAGAGAGCTGCTGTTTTGATCCCAGTTTTTACTTATAGCTGAGAAAATATGTCTGAGAAGGTTTAAGTCATTTGGTCACACAGCTAGTAAGTGCCTGAGGACAGATCCAAATTCAGGTCTTACCAACTCCATATTCTCTATTCATTATACTACTTAGCTGCCAGCTCCCATTCCATTTTAGAAAAATTCTAATTGCTAAGACATTCTTATTGAAGTTAAATCTGATTTCCTTTAATAGACACCAAAAATTATATACATTATTCATTTAAGAAATACTTACTGAGCACCTACTATATGTCTAGCACCATGCTAATAACTATGAGAGATTCAAGGAAATGGAAGACCTTTACTAGAAAGAGGGAGAATACTTAGCATAGCTAAGGATGTAAAATTAACAAATAGGAAACAGAAAAATAAAGTTCTAATTAGAATAATCCAGCTGAATTTTGAACTCTTAATAAGAAGGATCAAAAGTCTATAATAGTTCTACAAGTTCAAAATATAGAAAAGAACAAGAACAATACTACCTTTTTCCTGACCTTTCTCTGTCAGCTATTTATACCATCCCAAATTCATTTGGCAATAACATGTTTTGTTTTAGCTGCACAAAGCTGATCTACTCTAGGGGAGTAAACCTCAAAATCACCAGGTAAAGGTAGTGTCCTAAAGACTCTCTCCATAGCCTGTTATCCTAGTGATAGAGTGAAGCTTTACTTAGATACTTGATGCTCTTCCCCAGATGGCTCCCCCAAGGGTTGGGAGTTTCCAGGAGAGAAATTCTCACTGCTTTCTCTGGCAGGTCTGTTCAGCTCCCATATAACTGTGCCAACAAAAAACTTAAAAGTAGCATGAAACTGGATGACAATTAAATAATGTAATGAGGGATTATAATAAGTAACCTCATCTACTTGTACAAAAAGTTGACTAGAAGTCCACAAAAAGCAGGAAAGGAGACCCACCAAAAAAGGGAGCTCCAGCACAGGAAAGAAAGACCAAAGGTTCTTTATCTGGAGGCTTCAAAATTTGTGAATACAGCAATGAGAAGTTAAGTGAATCAATAGCCACAAACAGAGTTAATAGCCACAAACAAACCAAATTTCAACTTTGGAGAGTGACTCCTCCATGGAGAATTGATTATTAAAAACACACAAATAAACCTTGAAAACCAGGGGAGTTGACAATTGAGGAACACCTGAACAATTTGGGGTATACTGATGTAATAGAATAGTATTATATGAAATGACTCAGACATTTTTAGAGAATTCTCAGAAGATTTTAATGAACTGATGCAGTGTAAAGTAAATAGAATCAGGATGATGATTTATACAATAACAACATTGTAAAGGGAAACATCTCTGAAAGATGTAATCTGATAGTAGCAATGACCAATCATGACTTTATAGGACCTGTGAAGAAACATGCAGGGAATCCACTTTCTGATAGAAGTAATCAACTCAAGGTACAGAAAGAAGCATATGTTTTCATACATGAAATGAAATCACTATGCAGATTTGTTTTGCTTGATTATACTTATTCATTACAAGGGTTTTATTTTTATTTTTTTTAACTTAGGGTAGGATTTAAGAGGGTGAGAATGCTAGTGATATTGATTTAAAAAAACAACAAAAAGAAAAGAAAGTTATTGAAAAAAATTGTATGCGTAAGAAGAGAAAACGGGGATGTTCATGTGGAAACATAGGCAAGTAGGATAACTTTGAAAGACACACTTTAAATTTATTAAGCACCTTTTTTTTTTTGGAAGGCAATCAGGGTTAAGTGACTTGCCAAGGGTCATACAGTTATATAGCTCATGTGTCTGAGGTTGGGATTTTAATTCACATCCTCCTGACCCCAGTGCCTGTGCTCTATCAATTGTACCACCTAGTTGTCTCTAATGCATTACTGTAAAAACAAGCAATATGAAATAGAAATTTGTGGTTTCATATATAATACATTTTTGTGTTATACTCTATATACAGAAATTGTCATGTCTTTGGTATTAAATTCATAATACTAAAACTAAAATCGAACAAACAAAGATTAACCAGTAAAACCTCTTCATTTTACAGATGTGGAATCTCAGTCATAAAGCAATTAACTGACTTATATATGGTTAAATAGGTAATAAATAGCAAAGCCTGATTGATACACAAGACTTCTGAGTGCCATTCTAATGATATCTCAACTACATTTTTTTTGCTTCTTTCATGCTATTCTGCCTCCTTCATGAAGTTTCTCAAATAAAACACACCATATGTAAAAGCACATCAACTAAATAAAGAGTGAGGGAGGGATGGGAGAAAAGTGCCACGTTCAGAATGGTTTCCTTTCCTAGAGCTCCAGATACACAAAAGAACATTTCCAGTCAGTCTTCTCTCCCAGGTGATTGATGTTACCACAAACAGGAACGTCAGTGGGGACTTTCTGAGGCAAAGTCCTGATGTAAGGTCTCATTGACAGCAAGATAGAGCTGTCATGAAGGAGGTAGGACCATGAGGTCAGCCCTTGAGAAGATATCATTTAATTCCATTCTGTCTTCAGACTAGGGGACAGCCATGGCCAATTTCATTACCCCTGCGGTGTGATCCAACTTCCCCAAATGCAAATGGTGTAGGCTACAATCACCCTGGGTCCAAAATTTAGAGGTTTAGACAGGAGATTGTAAATGGGACCTTGAATTGAACTTGGAAGCAGACTGAGAGCCAGCGTAAATCACTAAGTGTATGTAGTAGGGATGTGATTCAGCAGCTGGACTGAAAGCGGAAAAATGCTCGTGTGTCTGAGGTTGTGTGCTAGTAGAAGCTTCCAAACTTCTTTCAAGGAGAGTTCCAAAGGAAAACATTTACATTAGACCAATCTGGCCATGATAAATCTGAATGGTCAGATTCACATTACAAAGCCAACTAGTCAGGCTATTGCATGAGTCAGAAACCTTAGGTCTGACTGCCACTTTTTAGCCCATGGCTGTTGACAGTCAATCAACAATTATTTATTAAGCACCAGCTATGTATCAGAAACTCTCTTAGGCCCCAGGGATGAAAGAAAAAGAATTCAAGTGCTGGCTCAAATATTTATTAGCTATGTACCTTCTGGTAGGTCATTGCATTGATCAGAGCAACATTGTAAAAATAAGTAACTTTAGGTCTTTCAAAGTTGCTTATTTTTACAATGTTGCTGTTATTATATAAATTGTTTTCCTAGTTCTGCTCATTTCATCCTGCCTTAGTTTATTCAAGTCTTGTCAGATTGCTCTGAAACTGCCATTTTGATCGTTTCTTATGCCACAATTTCATTCCATTCACATTCTTGGTCCCCTCTTACCTTTCCAGTCTTCTTATATCTTACTTTCTATCTACTTCCCAACATCACCACTTATACTAAAATCCAGAGATACTGAATTCCTTGTTGCTTCACACACAAGACACTCCATCTCCAAATGATGCAATTTCAATGGTTTCCCCACATACCTGGAATTCTCTTCATCTTCATTTCATGGTTTCTCTGGTTCCTTTCAAGTCCCAATTAAAATCCCACCCTCTATAAGAAGCCTTTACCAATCCCACTTAATATTAGTGCTGTTAGATCAGTGATTTTCTACAGTATATCTCATATATATCTTGATTATATATAGTTGTTTGCATGTTATTGCCTCCACTGGACTTTGAGGCTCTTAAGAGTAGGGACATTTTTCTTTAAGTCTTTCTTTGTGTCCCTAGGACTTAAACAGTAAAACAGAACCTGGAGCATAGTAGGGGCTTAATAAATGCTTGTTGACTGACATTGTTGAAGGACCTAGATTGTCAAAGATCCACAGCCCAAGAGACATTATGGCTACTAATTTGGAGGTGGGGTCATCTGTATCATTTGTATTCAACTACACAACAGAACTTGACTTCTCCAAGACCTCAGGTCTCAAAATGGGGATACCTTGTACTAAGACATTACAGCACCAAGAACATGGACCTCAGCAGAAGACAGCATGATTTTTTTTTCCTCTTTGCAGATGTGGGGCAATAACTCTAAAAGGAAAAAAAAATCGACATGTGTGCATATTCGTGTGTGTGATACATATGTGTACAGACATATACATCATACATATACATATATATATATACACACACATATGTGTGTATAAAAGTTTCCCCCTCACTCACAGAGGACATTGATTCACATATCCAGAAGCGAAACATCCATCTCTCAGTGCTTAACTGACTGAAAATTTCATTCCCCCCACTGAATAGAAAGTTCACTGTATGTGGCTATGGGCTGTTTCTTTGTCCTTGGAGAAAAGGATTAAAAATGATTCATTCCTTTTGTCCAGCCAAGAAACCAAGATTCCCAAGAGTGAACAATTGTACCCAAGGCAAGGTCTTATCTTTAAAGAACCCTATCTCTTAAATATCTTCTTTCTGACTGATCTTTGTTAATCACTCAGGAAATGTCGTGCACAAGCCCAAGAATATCACTCCTCAGCTTAACAAACCTTCGGCAACTGCCTATTTTGTACTTAAAGTCCAGGTCCTTTCTAGCCTTATCTCTCACTGCTTCTTAGACAATTCACAGAATTACAGCATTTGAGAGTTGGGAGGGCTCCAGTAGTCACCTAGTTCAACCCCAAATTTAAAGGAATACTCACTATAATATACCCTATGATCTAGCAAAGTTGGGCTCCTACAATTTTCCCTAAACATGTACTAAGCCTCCTTACTTTAGCCCATACCATTCTCTATGCTTGGAATGCCTTTTCCTCTGGTCTACACTTTGAAATTTTAATTTTCTCTTAAAGATCCCAAACAAAAGTTATCTCTTCCATGAAGTTTTCCTTAATTGACCCAATCAGAAATTGTGACACCCCTTTTGGAATTCTCCTAGCATTTTGTCCCTTTCTGATGGCATTCATCTTATTTCACCTTCTGCCATAACTATTTGTGAAGTCTTGTCTCCTCTGCTAGATTAGAAGCTGTGCAAAGGCATCTTCTATTTTTTGGTTTTGTTTGTTTGTTTTTCCCTGAAACTTCCTCTGGCACTTAGCATAGGACTTAGAGCATAGCAGGTACCTAGTACGTGCTTGTTGAATTACATTAGCCCTCCTACCGTCCCTCTCCTCTCCCCATCCCTGTCCCTTCTACCTCCCATGACCTCTCCTCCCCTTTCCTCTCTTTCTCATTTTCTTGATAATAAATGGAGGACAACTGGATGGGATTTTGAAACGGCACAGATGAGAATGGGGGATGTCAGAGTGGTTAATCGGGATAAAGAACAATCACCATGCTACTCCTATGTTAGGTTGTATTCCATTAGGTTCTTTCCCCCTCAGAACGTGCTGTTTAGAAGACAACTCCACACAACACAATTTTCTTAGTTTTCTTCTCCGAAATGCTACTACATTTGCTCTTTGAGTGCATTCATCCTACCATTTCTTTGCATACTATCTTATATTGTTCTCCAGTTATAGAATCATAGCAAATAGAAGAGAAAAGGAATCTCAGAAATCAAAAGCCCAAGCCATCTTTCTACTAAGGACCCTGAGCTTCCTTATAGTTTATATCCCAGCTCAGCGTATAGCCAAAGCCTTAATTCTCTCACCTGTTCTTGTTGTTGCTGAATCCCATCATTTGTGCCTGCCTCTTTGTGTCCCAACAGACATTTTCTTGGCAAAGATACTAGAGTAGTTTGTCATTTTCTTCTTATTTTACGGGTGAGGAAATTGAGGTAAACAGGGTTAAGTGACTTGTTCAAGATTACCCTCTAGCAAATGTCTGAGGCTAGATTCGAATTCAGGAAGATGAATCTTCCTGACTTGTGGCCTGACCCCTCTATTCCTCGTGCAACCTAGCCGCCCATTTCCTGTTCTAAATTATTCCTAAATAAGGGCCAAGATCTTAAAGGGAAAGAGCCTTAAATTATTCTTTGAAGTTCTGCCTCCATCACAATTCGGACTCAGATTACTGTGGGCATTAACTAGGGCCATAAAGGAATGCAGAGTCATGTTAGTCTGGAAAGTCTTAATACTTCCCTTTACCTGGTAGAATGTCATTGCAAATAGAGTGCTGGACTTGGAGCCAGAAAGATCTGGGTTCAAATCCTCCCTCAGTTATTTACTATCTCTGTAACCCTAGGCAAGTCACTTAACTTCTCTAAATCTCTGCATCGTTTTATGGAAAATGAGGGTAATAAGAAGCATGGACTTCTCAGGAATTGATCAGACACAAGAAAGAACTTACAAAAAGTGCCTGCAAACATTCAGATACTATGTCAAGTGTTATAACCATCATCCTCATCATTACCATCAGAGATCCACCCCCAACAATTTATAAAGAACCTGTAGCCAAAAGAAATTAGATGACTTGACCAAGGTTGTATAGGTTGGACAGATGGAACTAGAACCCAGATCTGCTGAATCCTGGCACAGGTTTCTGCTCCTGGCAATATGGAGCTTTCATGGAGATTGCATCGGTTCTTAACAGGCTAAATTAACAAGCTAGCTCTTATGAGCACACTGGCTCTCAAGGAGTGCTCAACAATAGGTCCCAGGCCAAATTTATTTTTCTGCTCACTGATTATAAATAGTAATTCTTTCTGTTTTTGTCAGAAACCCTGAGGAACTTCCCCTCTCTGGTATATTTATTTATTTGAGTAGGTAAAAGAACCCATTTTTCACCTCATTTCTCACCTAGCCTTAATCATGGAATGAGTATTGCCTCAGACAAACTGAGACCTGGGAAAGACCTTTGCTTAAAAAGTTCAACTGTATCCAGGGCCATCTCCAGTTGTCCTGATCTATTGTTGTTTGTCCTTTGTTCTCGAAGAGGACTGTGATATCAGGAAAGTGATGTTGTGACTTTCAAGTGAATTGGATTCAAATGAGAGAGCTGTGTAAAGTCACCAGCTTCACTCTCATCTCCAGAGACATCTAGGTCCAGTGGCAAGATGTAGATCAGGACAAGTGGAGTCCCTGGATGCAGTGGGAGACCTTGATCTTTTTAAGTTAAGGTCTTTCCCAGATCTCAGTTGGACTGAGGCAACACTTATTCAGTGATTAAGGCTTGGTAAGAAATGAAGCAAAGAATAGCCTCTTTTACAAAGTAAAAGAAAAAAAAATCAATCTGGGAGTGGAAGACCCTCAGAATTTCTGGCAAAAACAGAAACAATAGCTATTTACACTCACTGAGCCATCAGTACCCAAACAACAGTCAAGTGAGGCTTGGGCTAGGACCTATTGTTGGCCAATCAATGAGGGCCAGCGTGATTTGGGTTTAAGGTTTGGGCCTGGTCTCTATCTTCTTGCCACTAGACCCAGATGGCTCTGGAGGACAGAGTGAAGGTGGTGACTTTGCACAGCCCTCCCTCACTTAAATCCAATTCACTTGCAGATCTTAATAACATCACTTTCCCCAAGTCCTGGTCCTCTCTCAGAATGAAGGACAGACAACAACAAAACAGTTCCCATGATGTTTTCAAAATACCAATCTGTTCATTCTCCCAGATTCAAATCTAAGTTGATCTATAAAGCAACCTGACATTTAAGATTCCCTCCCTCCCCCTTCCCCTCAGCATGGCAGGAAATATTTTTCCGATGACACTGTTACAATATTAAGCAGCAGCTCCCTGGGGAGAAAGAATAATTTAAAATCTTGAATAAGATATTCAATTTGAGATTAGTTAAGTGGTTATTTGGCTGAAAGGGATTTGACAACAAGAACTCCTTCTATGTCTTCAGGTGAAGGAAATGTTCAGCTGAATTCAATTAGCAGTAGGATTCTCTGGCACCCCTCCATTACTACCCTTCAGGCATTCTGATGGTAATTAAAGTATCTGCAGGTTCATAGGAACAATAAAGTTTTGTGAGTGTTGAGGATTCTGAGCACAAGCTTCCAAAGCTGGCCTGGAATTCCTCAGTGCACTTCCTCAAAGCCTTTGGTTAATACCCCAGCTGCAGTTGTGCATTGCATTAATAGTGGTGGTCTTGGTCCATTTGCTTTAAAAGCTGCACTGTTCAAGTCTGGTGATTTTAAGCTTGGGAGAACATACATCATGAATAAATGTTGGCATTGAGTTGCCTCTAAACTCTCCAGCAAACATATTATGCTTTGGCATTGAGAAGTAATTTTAATACTTATAGGTCAGAAGGAATCCTGACCAGGTTCATTCACACACTCCTAAAAATTTTGCCTGGCCCCTGAAGGCAGACCTAAGAACCATGGGTAGACATTACAGAAAGGGAGCTTTAGGTTGGGTGTAATGAAAATATTTCTGTTTATCAGAACTATGTAAAAAGTGGAACTGGTTAACTTGAGAGGCAGTAGGGACCCCCACAGCTGTCTCTTAAATAAAAAGTGGGTGACCATTTTCACATATATTATAAGGAATATAGATTGGAATATGTGACATACAAATTTTATGAAAACCTTTTGAGAAAACTCAATTTAGGTGAACTTAGATGAAAGACAGAGACAGAAAGACAGAGAGAGAAAGAGAAGAGAGACAGAGAGAAGAGAGAGTGACAGAGAAAGAGAGAGATAGGGACAGAAAAACAGAGATGTAGAGGAGAAGCAGAGAGAAAAGAGACAGGAAGAGAGACAGACAGAAACAGAGTGATAGCTTAGTTGGTCATTATTTATGCTACAAATAATCCATTTGGGAATTTTTTAAATACAGCCCTTCCTATTAAATGGAAATGTCAAATTTATAGATCTGTAACTTACTAAAAGATCAGAATTTAAATACTCTGCTACTAAGTACCTTTGTGACCTTGGGCAAGGAAGTTAACCTTTGGGCCCCAGTCTTCTTGTATGAAAAATAAAGGGGTTAGCGGTTCCCAACCTGTGGGTCACGACCTCTTTGGGGGTCAAATGACCCTTTCACAGGGTTCACAGGGGTTGCCTAAGACCATAGGAAAACACATATTTGCAATGGTGTTAGGAACCGACGCTCGGCTCCTCTATCAGTCTCCAGACAGGTCTGCCCACATGCAGATATGCCCACGTACAAGTATTAAAGGGTTGTGGCTTTAGGAAGGTTGAGAACCACTGGATTAGATGATCTAAGATCCCTTCTAGTGTTATCCTGTGATTTTATGATTCTAACTTAGGTTGCTCTGAGTCACTCGTGGGTAATGTTCCCCTTACTGTGTTTCAAGAGGGCAAGAAGTCTCCTTCCTGGGAAAGGTACTGATCTGATCTGATCACACCACGCTTGTTTGGATAGTAACTCCCCATTCCCTCCTGTTCTGTCTGATTGGTGAACCTGTACATACTCCACAAAATAAAGGTTGAGGTCAAAAGAGACACTGAAAAAGGGTAAAAGAAGGAGGTTTAGATCAAATTTGACAATGCTTATAAAGGTACATAGAAATGAACTATTTTTATTTGAAATGGGGAAAGGAATTGACATATCGATTGAGATCCACATGATTCTTGCAAAAGGGATACCCATATTGAAGAGATCCTGGATTCATTTCAGTCTTTTAGTAATGGCATAATAGGATATGATTTTTTAAAACTGATTCATCCATGAATTTTTAGGAACACCGCTATTATATAAAATGATTTCTATCTGTTCTTCTACAAAAAGGTTATAAGAAAGAAAGTGAAATCTGGCTGCTTGGTCTATACTTTTAAACTCCAAGATACCTTCAAATAATCTTCCTTAAGTAAATGTTCATCAGCTTGCCAGAAGTCCATGGACACATTAAAGCTAAATCAATCTAGTACTTAAATAACTCATTTTGGAGCACTCAAGATTCCTTGAACAAGTAGCTCCCACCCCTGAAGAGCCCAGATCTTCCCTTAGGTTCAGGCTCCCTTAGTCATGGAAGCAGAGGTTTATCAGCTGTATGACCCTGAGCAAGTCACTTACCTAATCTGAACCTCAATTTCCAGATTTGTAAATTAGGGGTAATAATAGCATGAACCTCTCAGAATGGGTCAGCTCAAATACTCTAGCTCTCGGTTGTCTGGGAGGTTTTTAACTTTGGGAGTCCCACCCTCTCTGACATAAGAAAACTATCCTTCTGTTTCCAGTCTCTCTACAAGGTATGTACTCACCTGGGCTACTTCACAGCCAGCAAATGGGCATCTTTCCTGGCCCTCCTACTTTGGCCTACCTACCTGGGATGGGCATAGCCCAGCTGGTATCATCTCAAACTGAGCAAGATGCACAGCCCTCTGCCTCTCATGGAATCCTTTCTTGCCTAGAGTTTTTTGCAGTTCCAGCACATTGGCCCATCAAACTCCTAAACAAAACATTTTTTCAAATCTTCAAAGCAGTAGAAATGTATAAATAGCAAGAATCTCCTTAATTCCCCCACCTTAGCCTGTTCCCCCACCCCCACCCCATGTGTCTGAGGATAATTGAACTAGCACCTTTGTCAAGTTCATGATAATGTTATTTCATGCATCACTTCTTCAGAAAAGCTGTTTCTCTTATTTGATTCTGAGTTTTTTTCTCTCTCTGCATGTATGCATAGATGGGTATACATGTGTGAGCATATATACACACAATATATATTATATACACATTCACGCAAGCATATATGTATATATCCCTATCCATATACTTTCTATGGTCAAGTGCTACCAATTGATGGAAATTTTATCTGTGTAAAATGGGTTAAGATGTGTAAAATTACATAGTATTTCTCATTGAGAAATACAATCCTCTTGTTGGTCATTTCTTAGCAGGCAGCATAGCAAGGAGAAGCATTTGAATTATCCTGTCTGGTAAGCTGGCACTGGTGTTTTGGTGTGGCTTGAATTCATTGTCTAGTTGACCATCTGTACAGATTAAACTGTTCAGCTGCTCAACCCTCCAAATGAGTTGTATGGCAAACCATCTGTAAGAAATTTCTTAAAAGAGGGACTTAAATCTTATAAGGGTTCAGGGCCCCTGATAAACTAGTCCCCACTAGCTCTCAGTTTGGGAATCTGGGGAAAGGAATCTTCTGCACTTTCAGACCATTGCACGATGCCTGAATTTGCCCAAGATGCTGGGGATGAGACTTTTACTAACTAATAATTATCTACCACCTTCTTTATGCAACCATGAGGCTATTGTCCTACTATGAATTGAACATGTAGTTTAGAGCTGGGGTTCTTAACTTAAAATCTACACATCCTCAAAAGGTCCATGGATGTTTCTGGGGATTCATAAATTGCAAAGAAAACCATTAAATCTCTATTTTCTATAATTTCTAACTGGAGTTGAGTGTTTCCTTCAAATTATGAATGTAGATAACCACCATTCTTCTAAGAAGGGCTGCACTAGCTTTATCAGACCACCAAAGGGATCCATGAGAC
>CM053582.1:493870500-493952404 GCA_028627135.1 Pseudochirops cupreus
TCTCTCTCTCTCTCTCTCTCTCTCTCTCACACACACACACACACACACACACACACAGAGCTGGCTTCAGTCTCCATGTCTCTTCCACCACAATCTTGTCAGGAGAAAAATTCTGCTTCCTCCACCAGGAGCCCACCAGGAGAAAAATTCTGATTCTGCTTCTCTGGGGCTTTTCTTATGTATACACACACAGCATTGGCTTCCTGTTTCAACCAAACTCTTCTTGTTAAGTCAGCAAGTCAGCAACAGAAGACAGAGTTCACACCTTCTGCCTCTTTCACAGAGGCTGATGACACCTGCTTACTTGATATAACAAAAAGGGGTCTTCAAATTTAAATTAATTACCATTACACTACACTCATTCAAATGGCAGATATGTTCCAGGGCATCTAAGGGAGAAAGGACACTAACATTTGTAGTCCTCATAGCCAAGCATGTTATTGATAACTAGAATTCTCTTGGACATAGCCAGAGATAATAAGAGTTGGAGAAAAGGAAAATAAATTGAGTAAGTCCCCCATGCTCCATCGTAGCCTAGAATCATTAAAGTTATAGCTACTTCTCCTAATAGATAGGAAACACCCTGGTGTTTCTTGACAGGTTCAACAGAGAAAGGTTTGCTCTGGGAGAGGGCTTGGCTATGGCTGAAGGTACCAGACTGATAGTGCCTACTGGGAGCTAAAAAACCATAAGAAAAGCCACATTGGTGAGCTAATAACTAGGAGGCAGAGTGGATATAGGGCTTGACTTGGAGTCAAGAAGGCTTGAGGTCAAATCTGGTCTCAGTTAAATGTTGAGTGCTGTGTGGCCCTGCAACTTATTTAACTTCTGCCAGCCTCAGTTTCCTCATCTGTACAATGGGGGTGATTATAGTACCCGCTTCCCAGAATTATCATAAAGATAAAACAAGATAATGTTTGCACAGTGCTTTGTAAATTTTAAAGCACTATTTAAATGCTAGGCTCTTATTATTACCCCCAAAATTCACAGAGGACCTTTAGGAAGCATGCTGAGGTTCTTGCCCCTTTTCTATTATGAATATAGATCTCTATTCAGGTTACTGAGAAAGGTTTGCTCATTAGAAGGTATCTTTAATTTTAAAAAAATTAGTAAGTTCTGTTTTGTATGGTTATTTTTTTTTTACTTTTCAACAAATTTTTCCCACTTGAATTTTGTGGATCAGAAAAGCTCTGTGTATATACTGGCAGTCAGTATATTATGAAATATCATGGAATATCATTTATTTGTTTCCTCAGTCTTCCCAGATGATAGCTAAGAGCCACAATAGTGAGAGAGAGAAAAAAAAATCACTCAAAGTATATGTGCCTTGTGTCAAGAAAGAGTCTCTAATATATAGGTTACATTATTTTCCCCCTTTCAATCCACATTAAAAAAGAAATCTAGAGAGCATAATTCAAATTGAGAACATGATATGAGGAAAGATCCTACAGCTTGGAATCAGAAAGACTCAAGTTGAAATCCTTCCTCTCATAATGGCTACATATGTGGCCATGGGCAAGTCATTTAACCTGTTGAGTTAAATGATGGGTGTCAAATAAAAACTGACATTGGCACATGGTATTGTGTAACCATGGGCTTCAATACTTCTTTGAGACTCAGGCAGTTCCTTAATATCCATTTATTAAATTACAGCTGAAAGAGAATGCACTGAATCTTTGCTCTGAGGCAGGGATGCACAAAGTACCCCAGAAGACACTGAGGAGACCAGTCTGGTTGAAGTAGATAGTTCGCTTTGGGGAGCTGCTAATTATTTGTACACTGATTAGTTGGGACCTCACTACCTACCAATTAGCTCACATGAAATGCCCTCCCAGCTCCACTCTGCTAGCCAAGGCCTGCCCATAATTTCTGTCTCAGTGTAAGTCTTTCAAGAAGCTTTGTCCACATTGATCTCCTTTCCTCAGAACTCTTACTTTTATTCAATGATTTTGTGAATGCCAGTTTTGTTTTCCCAACTAGACCATTAGCTCCTCGAGAACAGAGTCCATAAAATAATTAAAATAATAGTAAGTATTTTTATAGTGATTTAAAGTTGTAAGCACTTAACAAGAAGATGCTATTATTATCAGTACATGACAGTTGAAGACAGTAAGGCAAGCAAAGGTTAAGTGACTTGCCTAGGCTCTCACAGCTGGTAAGCATATGATGTCAAGCCCAGTCTTTCTTCTCAATCCTCCATAGTTGTTGTCCATGCTTTGTTTTGGAAGAGTTTGATGACATCAGGAAGATGATGCCATGACTTGCAAGTGAAATGGATTTAGGTGAGGAAGGGCAGTGCAAGGTCACCAGCCTCACTTTCTCCTTTGGAGCCATCTGGGTCTAGTGGAAGATATAGATCAGGATGACTGGAGATGACCCCCATCCTCCATAGTGCACAGAGATGAACACACATGAGATTTCAATAAATCATTTGTTGACATGGTTTATGATTCCCCACTCCCCATCTAGTGCACTAAGCATCACAGTGATGAATCCACCCTAAAAACCCTGTGGTACAGAGGAAAGCAAAGGACCTGGATACCAGAAAACTGAGATTCAAGCTCTAGCAGCGGGATGTGTCACTCAACCTATTTGAGAGTAAGTTGACTCTGATGCTGAGGATGATGATATACTTGAGGATTATCTGCCTCACAGGCACCACTTTGTGAGGAATATGCAAAGGATTTTTTATTTCATCAGTTTGTGGGAAGTCCCTGCACCAACACAGATTGAATCCTGGGTGAGATGGGTAATAGACAGAATTACCTTGCCATACCTGTTGCTGATTTTCAGCACCCTGCCCCACCATACTCCAGGGCATTCTCATCAAACCTCATCTGTGAGATGATGGAGCCAGAGTTGGGACTCAAAGATAGATAGGAATTGGCCAGAGTATCCAATGGAGAGGAAAATGGCATTTTGCTCATCTCTCTGGCATTGGTCTTTCATCTGTCGCACATATGACTCACCAAGCCACCTCCTTCTTAGTTGAGGTCTGTGAGGCACAGGGATAGGTGACACAGAGAAAGCCACCAATTCTAGTTGTGTGCTGCTTTGAGAAACTCACTTAAAAGACCAATTCTCAGGTTCTCTGTACAGTCTTGGGAAGAACAGATGAGTTCAAAACCATGGCTTACTGTTTTAAGAAGAACTTTGAGAGAATAATTTATTTTGTCTATTATAAATACCCAAATTAACTACAAATGACATATGCAGAAAGATGATATCTGCGTCCAGAGAAAGAACTGATAAATAGAAGTATGTATGGAATAATTATACATATATACATACATATATACATATATGTATGTATATATATATACATATATATATGTGTATATATACCTATCTGTGTCTAATGGTAGCCATCTTGGGGGGGAGAAAGAAAAGAAATTTACATGATACCTTTTTGTATATTGGAAAGGAATAGCAAATTGTGCACAGCAGATTTGCAGTTTCATGTACAATCATCTTTTTAATTGTACTGTATTATGGAAATGCTTGTTTTATTCCATAAATTAAAAATAAAAATTGAAACAACAAAAGGCTACAGTCAAATCACTTTAAAATCTAATTGAGAAATGTTTAACAAGTAAATAAAAACCTAATGCAACATAGATTTTTTTTCACACTTAATAGATTGCTTTTATTTCAAGTTTATGTTAAAAATTCACAAAATGTATTTTAAAATTACATGCACTCTAAAATACATAGTCATATCCTTCTCAAATGAGAACATCTGGAGGTATTCACCATCTACACAGAATCCACCCCCTCCCGCTTGGGCATCATCTCTAACAATGCAGGGCATCATTAGTAAGCATAACATAGATTTTTTTAATGGCTATATATGTACAGAAATGCGTAAAGCAGGAAGGAAAGAAGAGTATTGTCACCAAACACTCTGGGAGAACTGAGGCACAGAGAGGTTCAATCAATTGCCTTTCTCATACAGGTTTTCCAGAGGCCCAATAGCTAAGGTGTGGTCTTTGAACCTAAATCTCTCTGATACCAAACCCAGCACTCAATTCACTACAACAGACTTCTTCTCATGAGGGAAATACTTTATAGATGATGAAGGGCTATACCAATGAGAACTATTATGTTAAATCACACCCATAATAAAACACAGTTATACGAATTACAGAATGCTTTAAAGTTTGCAAAGCACTTTTCTTACAACCTTGTGAAGTAGGGAATGGAAGTATTATTAGCACAATTTTGCAAACTGAAATTCTGACAGATTAAATGACCTGCCCACAATCACCTAACTGCTGTCTCTTGTGGGATTTGAACCACAAAGCTCCAAGTTTGAAGTCTAGGGTGTTTTTGCTATGCTATGCCTAGAGCATGATGGGGAAGAATGGGAGTGGAAGTGGTAGAATACTGGGTTTAGAGTTAGAAGACAGGTTTGAATCCTGATTCTGTTACTCACTGTGGAAACTCAGGCAAAGCCCTTGACTTCTCATTGTCTCTATTTATTAATAATAGGGAGGGTTTACATGATGGTTTCCAAAGTCCCTTCCATTGATATGCCTGCTGCTCTATAATTGTCTACAGACATCCCTCCATACAAATGGTCCTTTAAACTTTACCAAAACATTATTGCTTTTCAGTCATGCCATCTCAGGGCCACACAACTGACTGGTCTCTGCTCAAAACAAAACAAAAATTTCTACATTCTCAGCTGTATTTAACATGGTGTAGGCACTCGAGGGTAAAAGGGCTTCACAAGAGCAGAATTGTGAGACAGATTCCCTGTCAGGCATACTCTAATCATCTAGTAGTTAGAATTCAGTACTTGCAACACTATGGCACCTCTTTGGTAGACATGAGTCACTGTGGATAGTGTGGGGCTTGGACCTGAGTCCATACAAATCCTGCCTCAGAAATGCACTAGCTGTGTGACTGTGGATAAGTCACTTAAACGCTTTCAGCCTTCTTTTCCTCAACTATAAAATAAAGGGGCTTGGACCTGAGTCCATACAAATCCTGCCTCAGAAATGCACTAGCTGTGTGACTGTGGATAAGTCACTTAAACGCTTTCAGCCTTCTTTTCCTCAACTATAAAATAAAGGGGCTTGGACCTGAGTCCATACAAATCCTGCCTCAGAAATGCACTAGCTGTGTGACTATAAAATAAAGGGGTTGGACTTGAATGCCTCTAGGAACTCTTCTAGTTCTAAATCTATGATGCTATCATCCATGTGCCAATGGTAAAGGGCACCGAGAAGAGTTAGGAAAGTTTACACAGACTGGCACAACTACAGTCCCTGTTCCCTACCTTCCTTCCCTCAGAAACATGAAGTGGGATTAGGGTGAGGGTCAGTGGAATGGAGAGAAGTTTGTATTCTTGAAGTCCATGGTTTGATGTGACTAACTCCCCTTTAAGAATTTACATTGATCCTCTCAAGTGTGGCTCATTGTTGGATACCAAATGAAATCTGACATTGGCTTTTGCTATTGTGTAATCATGGGCTTCAGCCTCTGAAGGGTAAAGCTTTGTCTGAATGCAGAGGGTCTTCTGGGCAGCAGGAGCTGCAGGCTTTAGGTTACTTAGTGCCAGTATTTGGAAAAGACTCCTTGGATAACCACTTGTTTACTGTGGTTAGTTGCAAATATCAGCTATCTCCACTGAGAGAGCTTAAATGGCCCATCTTTCTCGTGTACTTTGTCAGGTCAGGTCAAAAGGAATAAATCTTTATTTGTGTCTCTCAGCAAGAATAGCTAAGGGAGGATTTGGTTTGTGCCTCAAGAGTAGCAATGTATTTTTTTTTCCCAATTGGGCATTCTCTCCATCCCAGAAATATAGAACTTTAGGCCTGAATATGTCTACCAGATTGACTCTTCCCTCCTCTGGCACTTTGTACGGGACTTGCCTAGAGTGATAGCTACCTCAACTGCCAACTTTCCTATTGGTAGACCATTCTGCATCCTCCCAGATACCTTACTCTCGCATGGTATTTTACAGTGTGCTTCCAAGTACCCAATCTCATTTGATCTTCCCAGTCCCCATCCCCAATCAGGAAGGCCAGGAAGGAATTCTTATTCTTATTTGATTGCTTAAGAACTTAACTGTCACCAGGGTCTAATGACTAAGCCAAGATCTCAACATGAAGAAGTGACAGAGTGAGGTCAGTCTTTTTTTCCCACTATTCAGTAATATCTCTCTATTTCATAAGAATACATGAAACCAAGGAAGAAAATTGATATTTATAACTCGCCTACAAGCACATCAACCAGTAGAGTATAATAGGCCAGGAAGATCAAATGAATGTCTGCCTCATTTGCCTTGCATATTTCAAAAGAAAAAAACCAAAACATGTCATTAATTAGCTGCACTTTCAGAGTAGCTGGACCCATTACTAGTTCTTTTCTAGGGACAGCTCCCAAATCATGTTAATGATTTCTCTAGAGATCCCCAAGTTGGGCATTAATTAAAAAAAAAGGAAAACCAGGGAGCAACAAAGAGGATTGTTTCACCAACTAATCTCCATCCTCTCCCATTCTCTACGTATCCCCCAAAAGTTTGCTCCCATAAATCCATATAGACCATTCCTAATCAGCTCCATTGGGGACTATAGGTAACTCTATGGTGTTAGAAGGAAGGATTGTGTCTTTTCTGGGTATTCTTCCAGACAGAAACTTGGACAAGGCAAGAAGTGTGGACAATTGTATCTGCCTTCCTTATGTGCCTTATAAAATCCTGTGCAATGAGCTGTGCAGAGGTAGCATCGTTGGCCTGGCTGCTATCAGGTGGTTCTGTGTTATTAAACCTAAGGTTATAAATGCAGGCTCAGAAATTAACGCAAGAGGGGCTGTCTTGAAAATGTGGGAGATCAGACAGTTTGCTACCCTTCTTCTTCCTATTTTCCATCCCACAGATCCAGGAATGGTGTTGTTCAATTATATAATTGCACAAAGGTACAGGCCTATCTCTTCCTACTATGAATGACCTTCAGAGAAGTTGTTGGTATATGGAGATGGAGGATGGATGAGGGGAGTGGGAAAAAAGTTGGGAAGGGTTATTCTGACAAGTCTAATGCTACCCAATCTATAACATAGTCTTCTTCTCTCAAAAGAAGGCAATGCGGGTAGCCTTCCCAAGCTGGATATTTTAACATGCTTGTCTAATTACTACTACTACTACTACTACTACTACTGCTGCTACTGCTACTGCTACTACTACTACTACTACTACTACTACTACTACTACCACTGCCACTACTACTACCACTACTACTACTACTACTACTACTACTACTACTGCTACCACTGCCACTGCCACTGCCACTACTACCAGCCAGCATTTATGCAGTGCTTCAAGGTTTACAAAACTATAAATGTAATCGCATTTGATCCTCACAATACCTCTGGGAGGCAGGTGCTACTATCATCCCAATCTTCTTGCCTCCAAGTCCTGTACTATCCAACATGCCACCTAGATGCCTTACTAACCACCTCAAAATGTAGTGAATAGAACACTACAACTGAAGTCAGGAGTACCTGGATTTCAATCTGACCTCTGACATTTATTCATCCTTCCAGGGGTGGGGAACTTGTGATCTCAAGGTCACATGTGGCCTTCTAGGTCCTTGGAGGTGGCCTTTTGACTGAGTCCAATTTTTGCAGAACAAATCCTTTTATTAAGGAGATTTGTTCTGCAAATTTTGGATTTAGTCAAAGGGTCATACTTGAGGACCAAGAGGGCCACATGCATCCTGGAGGCCCCAGATTTCCCACCCCTGAAGGAACCTCTCTGAGCCTCAATTTCACTATATATAAACTGGGAAAGCATAATAAGAACTAATTCACAGAGTTATTGAAAGAGATTGTGTATGTGTGTGTATGTGTGTGTGTGTACATACATGGCAATGTTTAAAAAGAACTACTTAAACCTTAGAGGGCTATGCAAATGTGAATTATCATTGAGCAAGCATTGTAGACCCTATAGTATCACTTTACAATTTCTCAAATAGAGATTCCCCAGCCTCACACTTAGGTGAGCATAATTTTGTACCCAGAGCATAAAGGCTAGATTTCAAGTGGCCTGTGAATTCATATGGGGAAAAAAATACACTTTTATTTTCACTAACTTCTGATTTCCTTTGTAATCCTAGGTATTTTTCCTTACACATTTAAAGCTGTCATTCTGAGAAGAGGTCCATGGGTTTTACCAGACTCTCAGAGGAGTCCATGCCATGAAAAAGGCTAAGAATCTCTGCATTAGAGCTGAAATATGTCACCTCACACAAGGGTGAGTCAGTAACTAAGGTGAAATGAAGCATTTCTCCAAGCTATTTTATTTCTGAAACAAGAAAAAAAAATGCTGCATGCTTTCAAGACATGGAAACTAGGAGTGCGCCACTTTCAGAACTGGTAATGAGGCTCTGTAGAAATGCACACATTCAAAGCAAATAACAGAGCTGGAAAATGAAAATTCATTTTTGTTATTGATTCTCATTCACGTGGAAATAATGGATCTAGATATAAAGACCTATCACATACAGGGTCATCCTAATTTTACTACATGTTTTTTCTGTGTTTTGTTTTTAGATTTTATTAACTTAGGAATTGAGTCACGATGGAAACAAAATGCAGAATTTCTCTCTCACTGCTGATATGGACTTCACTCCTGCCCTCCAGAGGACACCACTGGCCTTGTCCTCTAGGATGGTCATTTTTAGTACATTGTAAGAGACGAGGGCCAGATACAGAGAATGCATTGTATAGAGGAGCTTGCATTAAGGAGCTCTGCTAAGCTTTAAATGCAAATTTTAAAATATTCTGCTTTCAAACCATTTCTTCCTATATATGACCTGAGTTATTCAAGTTACTGTCAACCAGGATTGTATAAAGCCCCTGTATGAGCACAGACAGTGATGTTTCAGTATAACATCATGGGGTGGGAAGTGGTCCAGATAATTTAATTTTTTATGTAATTGAAGTAAACCCTAATAATCTTTTAATAGCCTTTATTGATATAATCATATGGTTTTATTATTTTGGTTAATATGATCTATGATATTGATAGTTTTCCTAATATTGAAAGAACACTGAATTCCTGGTATAAATCCAACTTCGTTATAATGTATCATCTTTTTTATTATGATGCTATAGTTTCTTTGATAATGTCTTATTTAAAATTTATTCTTGAAGATTAAATGAGTCATAAATGAGCTCCCAGAGAGGATCAGACTGATTTTCAAGTGAATTGTATCAAATTCAAAGAACAACATCGCCTTGATATCTAAACCAGAGAGGCAAAAGAGAGAGAGAAAACCATATAGACCAATACACCTAATGAATATTGATTAAAAAATAATAATAGCTAGTGTTTATATGGTGCTCTAAGGTTTGCTAAGAGCTTTATAAATATTAGATCATTTGATCTTCAAGATAACTTTGGGAGCTAGGAAATGCTACTATTATCCCTATCTTATAGATGAGGAAACAGGAGCTGATAGAGTTGAAAATGACTTGCCCAGGGTCACACAGCTAGTAAGTTTCTGAAACTGGATATGAACTCCTGATCTTCCTGATGTGAGGTCTAGGGATCTATCTCCTAGACCAGCTAGCTGCCTCAGGCAATTAAATACAATGTAATAGATTTTATTTTTTATTTACTTTAACCTTTCTGGAGCAGATCCCTCCCAAAATTCACTAAATACTGCCTAAGAAGCCTTTTTTGGTAACTCTGTTTCAGGATTCAGGGAACTATTTCTGCTTTGCAGTATAATAAAGTGATGCTCTGACGGTCTAACATGGGATTTAGGGCTATTTTTGGCAACCTTACATAATAATAATAATAATAATAATAGCTGACCTTTACATTATATGTTAAGGTTTGCTGAGCAGAGCTTTCCTCATAACAATCTTGTTACCTGAATGGTAAAATATCCTTATCCCTATCTTAAAGATTAGGGAACCTGAAGCTTAGGAAAAATGATTTGCCCCAGAGCTTGAAGAATTTAAATAGCAGTCAGAATTTGAATCCAGACCCTCTCACTAAAAATCCAGCACACTTTCAAAAAGAAGTCTCAGATGGTCACCCTTTTAAAGTTATTTTTGTCACGTGTTCAACTACAATTACTCACTGCCATCAGACTTTTCTAGCTGCTTTTAATGAACTGCCTTATCACCTATTTCTAGACGAGGACAACTCACTCCATGCTTTTCCTGACCATGTGCATAAGATCTGGAGTAGTCATTTTCTTCAGAGTTCGAAGACTTTCTCTGTTTACTTGCAGGCCTGACACTATGTTCCAGGTAGTTAAGGATGAGGGAAGTTTAACCACCAAGGTATCAGTACCAGTTAAAGAAAACAGTTGCCTCCATGGGGCAGCTAGGTCGTGCAGTGAATAGAGCACTGACCTGGGTCAAGTCACTCAACCCCAATTGCCTTACCTTCTCCCCTCAAAAACAAAAAGAAAAAAAAAAGAACATTTGCCTCCAAGTATAATGTAACTGGCAGTGTCAGGGGAAAAAAGGCCAGGCTAAAAGCTTAATCTGAGAAGGCATGAATGGCTCTATTAGCAGGTATAAAAAATCATAAAAACATACATGCATCTGCACATACACACACACACACACACACACATACACTCACAAAAATGATCAAATGAAAAGGCACTTGTTAAATGCATAATGACTAATAATAAAAATAATAGCGAGCATCTTTATGCTACTCTAAAGTTTGCAATTCACTTCACCAGTGTCATCTCATTTGATCCTCACAATGTTGGGAGGTAGGTACTATTATTATCCCCATTTTGAAGATGAGGAAAGTTAGTTTGACAGAGGTGAAGTCTCTTGCCCAACGTCACCCAACTAGGCAAGTATCCGAGATGTATTTAAACTCAATTCCTCCTCATTCCAGGTCCAGGAATCTAACCCCCAGACAATGTAGTTGTCCTGCCATCAAGAAACTCACATTCTAATGGAAGCTCGCACATAAATGGGAATGACAAATAGGGAAGAGTTTTGGTATCTGATGGCACAAGCAGGAAAAGTGAAGACATATAATGGTAATACTAGCATAATTGTTCAGTCATTTTTCAGCTGTGTCTCTCTGTGACCCCATTTGGGGTTTTCTTGGTAAAGATACTAGAGTGGTTTGCCATTTCCTTCTCCAGCTCATTTTACAGATGAGAAAACTGAGGCAGGAACTTAACAGAGTGAAATGATTTGCCCAGAGTCACACTGCTAATAAGTCTCTAAGGCCAGATTTGAACTTAGGGAGAGGAACATTCCTGATTCCAAGCCCAGTGCTCTGTCTGCCACATCACCTAGTTGCCTCAGTAATTATAGTAACAGTTAACATTATATATCATTTTGAGGTTCACAAAATGCTTTACAGATATTATCTTATTGATTCTTTCAACAGCCCTGTGAGGTAAGAGGTAATACCCCCAGTTTACTATGTGCCAGGCACTGGGGATACAAGAGACTGACATTCTAATAGGGGAAGAAAATGCATAGAAAAGCAGCGGCCAGTGAGGGATGGTTTGGTGAGTGGAGTCACTTTCCAGGAGTGGCAATGTGGATTTGATTTCTGTACTCAGAGCTAGATGAGGGATAATTATATCATATTTGTATGAGTTATATACCTAATGGAATTCAGATTCCTGAGTCTGAGCCTTGCTAAAAATGGAGAACTCTCATCAGTCAGGAGCCCAGGTCATCAGGATGGGAGCTAGAGTCCCAGGTCAGAGGCTGAGAAGGTGGAGTGAGGAAGATAACAGGAAAAAATGACTTGAAACAAGCAGAAAATTGAACCTGGTAAACTCTTGTAGGTCGTTTGCTACCAGCTTTCATTTTTCTGGTAGCAAACCCTTTTCCGTGGCCCAGAACATATCTTTTCATTTACTCCTTTCACACTGGCAACCCTGATAACGACTTTTTTTTATAACCAACACTAACCACCTCCTGCTCCTGCATCTGTTTCTAAGCACTCCAGCAACAGACTGCTGGTTCTCCACAAATGACCAATGCTTCTGGTTCCTCCCTGAGCCAGGATATTTCAACTGTGGCCTCTTCTGGCTTTCTGGCTCGGGAAGCATTAGTTTAAACCAGGGGTGGGGAACCTAGGGCCTGGATGCCACATGTGATGTTCTAGACCCTAGGGTATTGCCTTTTGAATGAGACCAAGTTTTACGAACATATCTTTTTATTAAGGGATTTGTTCTGTGAAGTTTGGATTCAGTCAAAGGGCTGGACTTAAGGACCTACGGGGCCAAATGTGTCCCTGAGGGCCCAGGTTCCTCACCTCTTGACCACGTAAGACCCTTACCACAAGCCCACGGCACATAAAATTACTGGCCTTGCCTAGACTTAGCACTTAGAGGTACAATACATAGGTAAATGGGAATATTACTCTGTGCACATTTCTACACACACACACACATAATGATAATGACAATTATATGATTAGCTACTGAAGACCCAGAAAAGAAATTTATTTCCATTAAAACCCTTGACACTATCAAATGATTCAACACCTGAAGGTGAAATGCTTTTATCAGTGGAAATGAAAATAAAAAGGATATATTAGCATTCACTTTGCCTTGGTACCCTAAGGAATATGCAGAATTTTCCATCTAAGGAGGCCGAAAGTTTTTATTTGTGTGTCCTTTTCCCCGTTAGAGTGTGAGCTACTGTAAGCAGGCACTATTTGACTTCTATTTCTTTCCCTAGTCTATGCACATAGTGAGTAAGCATTTACAAAAGCTTTTTCATTCATTCATCATTCTGATTGATATTTAGGAAGCGTTTTATTGTCTACAAAATAATTTTAACTTCATTTATAACATTCATCTTCACCACAATCCTATAAGGTAGGTATAATAGGCATTATTACCCTTATTTTCATAGGTAACCAAATTCTCTGAGTCTCAGCTTTTTTAAGTGATTGACTCATGGTCACATAAACTACAAACTTTAAAGCATAGATCTTGAACTCAGATTACTCCTAATTTTTCAATGACACCACATTGTCTTTTGGGGAAATTTACGTATCTTTGCCTATATGTATATTTGTGAAAGCACACCTCATCTTCAAGTGGAAGTAAGGTATAGCAGAAAGAACACCAGCTGTGGAGACCAAGAACTTGGGTTCAAATGTTATCTGTGAAATCCATTGTCCTTGTGACCTCTAGCAAATTATAAAGTCTTCCTGGGACTCAGTTTCCTCAGTCCCTCTAAAATGAGGCAGGGGCATTAGATGACTTCTGAGGTGCCTTCCAACTCTAAAGCTATGATCATAGACTCAGTAAAGTCCTCAAGACATTATTACCCTGCCTTGAACAGTTTTCCATTCTTTGGGTGTATAACACGCATACATACATACATACATACACACCTTTATACATATATGTGTATGTACACATATGTATATGCGTTAGACATACTAATAGCTGTCATTTATATAGTGCCTACTATAAGCCCAACTCTGAGCTAAGGCCTTCACAAACAACATCTCACATCTTATTTGATCCACATAGCACTGGGTAGGTAGGTGCTATTATGATCTCCATTTAATAGCTGAACAAACGGAGGCAGAAAAAAGTGAAGTGACTTGCCCAGGGCCACACAGCTAGTAAGCACCTGAGGCCATATTTTAACTCAGGTCTTCCTAACTGCAAGCCATCTCTTGCTCTATTCAGCTGCTGATGTATGCATGTGTGTGTATACATATAGATATATATATATATATGTGTGTGTATGTATACATATATATGTATGTGTGTGTATATGTATACACACATACACACATGTATATATGTGTGTGCATGTGTATATATATATATACACACATACATATATATGTATAAGTATATGCACATTTGTATGTGTCTGCATGAATAAGAACAGAGGTGAAACCTGGGATTTCATTAATATGGGGAACTCTCAATTGAGGAAGCTCCTTCTACCAATGCAGGCCAGCATTTCATCTGCAAGTTATAGCCTTATCACCTTAGAGAGCTGGCCAGGACATTGAGAGGTTCAACTACTTGCCCAACTACTTGCACAGGCAGAATGTGCCAGAGTTGAGACTTCAACCTGGGTCTTCCTGGATCTTAAGCCAATTCTCTACCCATCATACTCTGCCATATTATATAGGGTCACAGATCCAAAGTTAAAGGGGAACTCAGCAGACCATCTAGTCTACTTCCCTAATTTTAAATGAATACACTCAAATGTATGTAAACACATAAGTATGTAAATATATATACACATATCCATGAGCATAATACATGCACATACATGCTTATGTATATATTTTTAGGGCTTTTGTTCTTTTCAGTCGTGTCTGCCTCTTCATGACCCCATTTGGGGTTTTCTTGGCAAAGATACTGGAGTAGTTGCCATTTCCTTCTCCATATCATTTTACGGATGAGAAAACCAAGGCAAATAGATTTAAGCGACTTGCGTAGGGTCACACAGCTGATAAGTGTCTAAGGCAGGATTTGAATTTACAAAGATGAGTCTTCTTGACACCAGGATTGGCACTCGATCCATTGTGTCACCAAACTGCCCATATGTATGTGTATGTATTTCTAGACGAACATACACTTATTTATCAGACTTGTGATTTCATTGGCATAGGGAATAATTAGTGTTATAAGCTTCCTTTGCCAACGCAGATTGAAATCTTCTTCCCAGCTTCTAATCTTACAAAGTTATCTGGGGCACTAAGAAGTGAGATGACCTGCTTAGCATCACACAACCATTTGGTGGCAGAACCGGGGCATGAAATCATTGAACTCTGGTCTCCCTGACTTTGAGACTAACATATAAATATGTATCATAATAATAACAAAAAATAGCATTTCTTTAGCACTTTAAGGTTTCCAAAGCACTTTTCATATTTATCATAACCTCCTGTGAGGTTTATGGAAAGGGAAAGTGAGTTTGAGATGATCATGTGATTTTCCCCATAATCATACAGTCAATAAGTTTCTGAAGCAGGATTCACACTCAGATATTTCTAACTCCAAACACAATGCTCTATCCATTGCACCACCTATCCACTTCTAAAGTGGACGCATGTGTATGCATATGGTTGTGTATATGTTGTTTCTTATAATAAAAGAGATCAGAGTAATGGCTGGTCTAGCCCTACCTGGATTAAGAAAACAGACTTGAAAATATAAAAGACAAATCCCAGCTTTCACAAACATCCTTTTTTTTTTTCTCAACCTATAATTATCTTGAATCAAATTAGTGCCTAAACAAAGTTCTGAAAATACTTCCACTTTAGTTGCAGTTCAAAAATAAAAAAAAAAAGAAAGAGAAAAAACTATAGCATTTCAAGGTCTATAAATAATGAATGTTAGAAAAGGGGTAAGCAAGGTGAAAGAAGGTTTGGATTTAAGAACCTTTGGCAAAATTTTAACCAGTCTTTGACCGTAAAATTTAGAAATGTCATCCTGCCCTGCCTTTTTTTGGAAGTAATAATAATAATGGCAGTAATAGTACTACTAGTAATAGCAGTAATTATAATATTTTAATAGTAATTTAGGTTGGATTACAGAGTGTTACAGTTTAGAAGGAGAACCTTGAAGGTCTTTTAATCTGATCCTCTAATTTTACTGAGGAAGCTACAGTTTAAAAAATAGAAGTGACTTGTCCAAGGTCACATAGGAAATGTCAAAGGGGAAGTAAAGGCAGATCTCCTGATGCTAATCCCAGGGCTCTTTCCACTCCCAGGAAAGGGAGATAAAGATGATATTCTGTAGCATAAAGAATACTAGATGTATAAAACTCACTTTCGTCACAAAGTATTTTGATGTGCACCATTTTATTTCATCTTCACAATTTAGTAAGGATGTAGTATTATATTATCCTTCTTAAATAGCTGAAAAAATTTAGTATTAGAGATAAAGTGACTACTATATAGCGCACTTGGAGCCAGAGCTAGGTTTGAAGGACAGGTTTGCCACTCAGTATCCTTTGGCAATCACCTCACCACTTTGGGCCTCACTTTCTCAATCTATAAAATAAGGTTGACTAGATGACCTCTAAAGCCTCTTCCTGCACTAAATCTATAATTCTGTTGGAAGGATCTCATTTCCAGGTCTTCCGATACCAATTTTTTTTTCTATTGTCAACCTATTCCCTACATTAGGGAATGTGGCAAGAGAAATCATTATTTGGTGGCAATAGAAATCATTATTTTGCTATTAATATTAACAACCAGTTGTTATATGAGGAATAAGGATTTTTCTCTTTTATTTCCGTATTTAGGGTCCAGTCTCCATAGGTCAGTCACTCAGCCCCTGACGGACATGGCTGATTGATGAGATTATCCCCAATCCTCAGGGAACATGCTCCTCAGTCTTAGGCCAGACCCCACAAACCAGGATAGAAGAGGAATATAAACAGATTCTAGTATGGGTGAGTTCTTACATCAGGGAGAACCATGTTATCTTTGTAGCCTTCCATTAGAATTTAGGGTGACCCAGCTCATGAAGAAAAAAAAAAGAAAGGAAAACAACCAAAGGGGTCTGGGTAGAGATGGATTTCCCTGTTCACATTGCTGTAGGTGGCTGAGTCTCACCATCAAACACAATCTCAACAGGGGGAGCTGCAGATTCCTTGCCCACCTCCTCATTAAATGTCTACCAATCAGGGTTGATTTTCACCTGTCAGGGGTTAACTTTTCCAAAAGTAAAGGTTTTCAGCCTCTCCGTGGTTTTGTCTTTGGTTACTAAGAAAAACCATTGACCATCAATTTACTGATTATTAGCTAGCCTAAAATTGTTAATTACCCAGAAACTCTGTTTCTTGGGTTTTTCATTCATCGCAGTGTGAAAAGAAATAGCCATTATCAACCGCACATACAAAAAAACTTCAAAAAAAAAATGAATCCTCCAAGAATGTAGCCTGAAGCAAAGGATAGAACCTAGACCTGGAGTCAGAAAGACCTGAGTTCAAATATTGCCTCAGATGCTAGCTATGTGACTCTGGGCAAGTCATTTCACCTGGGACTGCCTCAATTATCTATAAAATGGAGATAAAAATAACACCTATCTCTCAGGGCTGTCTTCAAATGATATGCTATTTGTAAAGATCATTGCAGAGCTCAAAATGCTACATAAATGCCAGCTATTATAATGATTATTATTTTTTATACATGTACAATCATGTTAATCGTATTTCCACATTAGTCATGTTGTGAACAAGGAATAGAACAGAAGAGAAAAAAACAAAACAAAACAAAAAAAGTGAAAATAGAATGCTCTGATCTGCATTCAGACTCCATCATTCTTTCTGAGGATGTGGATAACATTTTCATCACAAGTCTTTTGGAATTGTCTTGGATTGTTGGATGTGTTGCTGAGAAGAACTAAGTCTATCTGAGTTGATCATTGCACAATGTTGCTGTTACTGTGAACAATCTTCTCCTGGTTCTGTTCATTTCACTTTGTATCAGTTCATGTAAGCCTTTCGAGCTCATAGCACAGTAGTATCCCTCTACATTCATATACCACAACTTTTTCAGCCATTTCTCAATTGATGGGCATCCCCTCAATTTCCAATTTGTTACCACCACAAAAAGAAATGCTACAAACACATATGGGTCCTTTCCCCTTTTATATGATCTCTTTGGGCTCCAGAACTAATAATATTTATTGCTGGATCAAAGGATATTCTCAGTTTTGTAGCTTTTCAGGTATAGTTCCAAATTGCTCTCCAGAATATTTAGATCAGTTCACAACTCCACCAACAATGCATGAGTGTTCCAATTTTTTCATATAATGATCATTATTAATTGAAGAAAGAAAAGATAACTTGTAGTCTTGTATTACTTTAAAACAGAGAGGTGCTTTTCAATGGAGACAATGTCATTTTAACTTAGGCAAACCTGGAAAAGGACTATGGAGAATTAAGGGGACCTTATATTCTGGACCTAGGTATATATTTTCTCCCTTGAACAAAAAAAGAGAACACTCAACCTCTCTAATTCACTGATATGTTATTCTTTATTATAATTACCTAAATGCCCTGTCATATACTCTTACTAGATTAAAAATTCCATGAAATCAGAGACCAAGTATGTGTTAAAGTGTATTACCAAGTAGGTGCTTTAACTTACTGAATTATATTAGTACCTGGAAGACCTGCTGAGTTGAGTGGCCGTTGCCAAAGACAGGATCACAAAGCCAAAAAGTATATGGTCAGACTTACCTGATTTTATCCCAACTTGAACGCAGCTTTTGCAGATGAACTCCTTGACACATCATGTTATCCCAGTGAAATTCTTCAATTGTACAATCGAATGGATGCTGGATACATTTCTTCAGGGTAAACTTTAACACCCCCCCCCAGGTAATAATTCCTAATATCTAGAGCCATAACTGAACCTGTGGAAAGTTGGAGAGTAGGCTTTTCTAGGATATAGCTTCCTATGACATCATTGGGAGGGATGTAGAGGAAGAGGAGGAGGAGGAGGAGGAAGAGGAGGAGGAGGAGGAGGAGGAGGAGGAGGAGAAGGAGAAGGAGAAGGAGAAGGAGAAGGAGAAGGAGAAGAAGAAGAAAGGTGGCAGCATACTAGAAGACTGCTGTTTTTAGGGTGGGCATGGGAGGAATTTCCCCTAGAATAGTGTTGTTGGCACTCTTCAAATTATTCCCTGAGAGCGCTCTGTCATCTCACCTTAGGTACAACTCTGTCAACAAAAGTAGAAAGGATAAATTTTTTTCCTCTCTCCTATTCATTTTATCTGCTTTCTAACAATAACAAGAAACTCATTATTTCTGTTAGTACAGCATATATATTCTTAACTAAAATGGAATAATTCAGGAAAGCAAAGCATACCTATCACACCCAGATGAAGATACAGGTTGAATTTTAGTATGCAGAGTGTGATTTGACTTCATAGTAAAAATGGAGCACCTGTGTTATTCAAAAGGTTTTCCCCTACAGATAGTTCCAGAGACCCTTCAATATCATCCCAGCATCTAAAGCGAGTAGCAACAACAAGAGTTTTGAATAAAGGGACAGATACACACAGGCAGCAAAGTTAGAGACATTATCTGTTTAATAAATATGACTGTAAAAGCAATAAACAAGAGCAATTATACATTACACTACATCATATTTAACCAAAAAAATACATCAAAAAAGTCGTTTTAAAATTAGAAGTAGTTCCAATACGATAAGAAAACTTTCATTTTTTAATTGGCTTCCTATAAAAATAAGTTGGCTAATGAGGGATTTCAATGCTCAGTTGGAATTCTGGAAAACACAGAACAGCTGTCAAGCGTCCCATCGCTCTGGAAGTTGCTGTTTGGAACTCCTGAAAAAAGCAAAGCCAACCTCTGCATTTTGGAGGGGTAAGTCTAATTAGTAACAAGGCAAGAAAGTTGCTGGCCTTTTGTTTAGGGTGAGGTTTGCACATTTTTCCTCCAGCGTTTAAAGAAAGGCCTGAAATCAGACCTGCCTCTAGGTTTGACCTTCCATCTTGCCTGTTTCTTATAATGGCTCCTCCAGTGTTTTGAACAATCAATCTCTCCTTAAACCAACCATGATCCTACTGCAGTTCCCTCTCTGTTACTGACAAATAGGAGTAGGCACTTGGTACCCTCTTAAGCCCTGTTCTTCCTAGATGCCTCCTCTGGAAGGCATACCTGGGCCCACAGGGAAGAGACGAACTAATTCTTCCCATAACTCTTTGGCCTAGTGCCGGAATCTCAGGGGTAAACTTCAAGAAAATAGGAGGTTCTAAGGGTAGTAGGGATGGTGTTGGTGAGAACTGGATCCTATTAGAACAGAATATAGAATATTCTGAGCAATATAGAATATTATTAGAGATCATCAAGTCCAATTTCCTCAATTTAAAAATGAGGAAAATGAACCCAAGACAGAGTGGAACAATGACTTCCCCAAGGTTATATAACTAGTTAGTGGCAAAGCCAGTGCTAAGGCCCAGATCTCAACCCCTACAATCCAATATTCTTTCCACCCTTCCCTTGATACCTCATTCTCAGATAATATGAGCTGCTATTTTCCAAAGTGGTTATTAGTGACCAGTCTTTATAATGACTAATATTTAATGCCCACCCCTGATTCTAACATTAGGTCAAGAAGATCGTTCTTTTTCTCCATTTAATGACATTGGAACTATACATCTAAGGCTTTCCTATATTGTTACTAAATAAGATTACTCTTCTGCTTTCTAATCACTTCATCTTCCAGATTCAAATAGAAACCCCAGGGAATAGGTCAAGTATGTCTCTTGTGGGACAGGAGCACCAAAGCAATAACTACTAAATATGTCCATATTCTAAGTTTAAACCTAGATTCCCAAGCAGAAAATAGACCATTGGCTAAGCTTTGGAAAGCTCCCAAATAACCCTTCTTCTAGAGCTGAGACAAAAGGAGACATACACAGTCCTTTCTGGGGCTGGTCCAATGATGGGTACTGAACTCACTACACTATAGGTATTACCCAGAAACCATCAAGTTCTATGTCAAGGCCCCAGCTCGGTGATGAGGTTAAGCTCCAGAGGAGAAAGATGGGACTGTTTTAGCCTACTATTGAGGTGGAATTCTGGCATCTCCATACTCCAAAGTCTTTGGGGCTTTCTCCTATACTTCCTCTATTTTACAATCTATTGATGCCTTCTTCTGTGGTTTTTCTGGCCTACCTCTGGGAAGATCCTAGAATAATTTGAGTGCCATCATGCTTTTTTTTTTTAACTGACTTGCTTTGCTGTGTTCTGCCTACTTTATCTTTTTCTTTTTTCCCCCTTATACTAGAAACAGCATATTCATGGATATGTGTGTGTATGTGTTGGTGTCACTACCAGGACCATCAAAATAGCCAAAAATATCATCTTCACTATCTAACAAATCTTGGTTTATTCCTCTTAGAACTTTGTAGTTCCTATAATGGGTTTCCTTTAAGTATGCTGCCGACAACCCTTTAAGAGTTTAAGTCAGCTTAAAGTCACATGCACATTGCCACTTTACAATGAGAAGGGATTGGGTTATGACATAATCATTATGTTTTCTCTCTTCAGAGTAACTGTCAACAAAAAGTAATATGTGTGTGTGAGTGTGTGTGTGTGTGTGTGTGTGTGTGTGTGGTAGCAGAGCAGAGGGGAGCGGAACCAACCATATAGCAACAGAAACATAACATTTACAAGTGAATTGACATCATGAATGGACACTCATTTGACCACATGGTTCTAGTTAGGCAGAAACAACTCTTCTGAATCCTTTTTTTCAAAGTATATGACCCAATCTCAAGCTAATTTGATAGCACCCTCTCACATATGGTATATATTTTGGGGGAAACCTACTGACAATTTTAAAAGTGGCTTGAGGTTGGGGGTTCTAGGACAGAAGGTACAATGTATGGAACTAGACCTCCCTTCTTGTATGGGAACCACATTAGTTGTAGACTCTTCACTGAGGGGTTTAGAGTCCACTGAGTCAAAAACTATCAATTTACAGAGGAAACTAGGACCCATACAGAGGAAATAATTGTTCAAGGTCGCAGTAATTGGCAAAGGCAAGGGTAGAATCAAGATCTTTTGACTCCCAACTCAATGTTCTTCCCTCTGATCAAGGCTACCTCCCAAGTCATTGGCAAAGTCAACACAGAGAGAAATTTGTAAGAGGCTTTAGTGAAAATGGGAATTCAATGGGATAGAATCTAAACTGAATTTTCATCAGATAATCAGAAAGCTACGGTGGAATTTATATTCAGAAACAGGAGGAAGAGGGGAAAGCTAACATCAAAGTTGAAAAAAATGGAAGGGTGAGGCAGCTAGGTGCCTTGGTCCACTAGAGAGTGAGAGGGTTAAATAAAGATGCTAGTGGGAACATAGGAAAAATGGATTGGTTCAAACAAGAAAAATAATGAATGAAAGAAAGGTCAACTTAGTGGTAAAATTGGGTCTTATATCCTACCCATGCCATGACAAGTTACAAGGTTGGGTCCCTTCTACATGGATGTTGGAACTGCTAGAAATAAATGGATGGGAAAGAAATGTCCATTTTCAATTTATTTCCCTGCCTTACTCTTCCCAACCTGAGGCTTCCCATTATCTGCACCAATTGCCCCCTTTCCCTCTGGAGTCACAGAGCATGAAGAGCCACTGCTGTCCAATGGAGGGGCAGAAGGGAAATCAAACAGGAAAACAGAAATAAGGGAAATTAACAGAGAAAGAGCCCAGGGTTTCAAAACACCTGTGTGGCATCTCCTTTGTGTCTTATGAAATCGCCTCGGGTGGCTAACCCAACCCAGTAGGCTTTAGTGCTAAAATTGCTGTTAAATCTAGAGCCAAGAATACTTCCAAAAAAAATACATGCAGATTTCCTTGGTCTCTATTTGTTATGAATCTCCTACAAACACGACGGACCAGAAAAAAAGAGAGAGAGAAGAAGGAAGGGAAGAGGGGAGCGTTTTCCATTAAAATAGAGCACCTGTACACCGCCCCTCCGAACGTGTTCTCAGGTCATGTCCACATGCACAGGTTTAAAGCTAAAAACCCTTGTTGTCTGTGTCTGAAGAATTAAAAAGTCCCGATGCCGTGAGTGTTTTTTAATGTGTTTTTGTTTGCTTTTTGTTTTTTTGTGTTTTTTTTGTTTTTGTTTTTTTACTGGCGTCCTCCATTCAAACATTTACATAGGTAGGGATTTCTTTTGTGCTTTGATTCTCAGCAACTATGGAAATACTTCCTGGCAAAATAGGAAACAGAACAACAAAGGGGGGAAAAAATAGAGTTAGTGGACAGGAAACGATGCGCTCGACAAGAGCGAAATTCTTTCCCGATCAGCAGGTCTCCGCCTTTGGGGTTTTTTCCGTTAAATTGTAAAGTGTGCCCCGGAAGGTCCCCGCTTTGGCGTAGAAGGTGGAGTGGCATGTCTTGCTCTTTTCAATCGGAGAGATGATTCACCAGGTTGAGCAGAAGGGGAGGGAGGGGAGGGTAAAGCTACTCTCCTAAGAGAAAATGTGTAACACTTACTCATTTAATGGCATTTGAAATGAAAAGGTGTCAAAGACTTTGCAATCTGCTGAACGATGTTCCTGGAGAAGGAGGGATGGCTGCTCTAATGAGGTAAACAGTAACTGGGATTCCTACCTCTGGAAATAGGATTGAGAGTCAAATGACCCAAGAAAAATTCACTTAGAAGCTATAAAAATGACTAGACAGGGTGAATACTGCTCTGGACTTGAGGACAGAAAAGCTTTTTTTTTCCTCCAGTTTTAACCAAAGCAATTACACATTTATCACCCTGTCTCCCCAAATAGAGGAAAATGCCTTGAGAAAATTGGACACCAGATGTGACTGCAGTTGTTATTATTACCTACAATACTGGCAGAGTTATTACGTTGAAATTTTCCCTTAATACATCTACAGACCTCTCCCATATCCATTTAAAGACAGGGTTATGTTTTCATTTAGCTACTCATTTTTTCCAGTAACATATTGAAAGTCATATGTAAGGGGCTTCCAGGCGATGTCGTATTATCAAGTTAGAGTGAAGCATGGTAGCGTTGTATAAAATGCATCAGCCAAAGCCTGCAGCACAGGGCTGAGAGGGGGCCATTTAGAGCTCCAAGTCCCAAAGCTAACAGACTGGAGGAACCACAGCGAGAAAGTTACCATCCAAAATGTGGCTCTATTTATTGCTTAGTTTCCTAGGGGAAGGGGGGGGAAGTCTCCATATAAAGAGCATTTAGCAATTTGGGCATGAGCAGCATATCTCCCTCCAGCTCTCTGATTTCCAAGCACAACTTCTCTCTGAAATCAGCAACTCTGCAGGTAAAGGGGAGCCCTCTTTTAAATACATTTGAAGTGCACCTTACATTCTATTTGCAGGGTGAGTAGGAAACAAAGCAGGCACTTGGCATTCCCCTCAGCAATAGTATTTCCCTCTACCACCCAATTCTTTTTCCTTAAGTGAAATTTACTCCCTGAGGATATAGTATAGAATGTTTGATTGCTCCTTTTCCATAACAAATCCCCAGGATGCTTTGCATCCCTCTTCATCCCCCAGAAATCCTTTCTAGATTACTGCTAGATTTTTGAGGTAGTGTCTACTTTGGGAAAGCCAACCTGAAAGTCTTACCCACCCCATCCCCACCCCACCTCCGCCAGTGGTTCACCCTTTGCCATTGGTTAGAGGATACTCTCTCTCCTCTGTGCTGTGGCTCCCACTTGGTTTGGTGCAACCCACTATTGGTCCATACTTACCGCTCCCAGACACATCCCACCCTAACCCCTCTACCATGCCATCGATTACCCCCAAGATTCTGTTTTCTCAGAACAGATATTTTTTTCTCTCATTCACATAAATGTCAGCAACCACATGTGTTAGTGAGGGTCGCAGGGCAGTTTTATGAAAGACAGGAGACAGCTAAGGAGAAAACTATTGGACAAAGACAGGAAGCCCTCGTGTTATTTTACTTTGTGTCAAAGTGAAAACAAAGTGAGGGAAAGTAAATTGACAGCTTAGCTTAGTTCCTACCAAGGATGTTAATTAACAGAGCAGAAGACAGGGGTCTTAAGCTGGAAAAAGGAGTAGAAGAGGTTTAGCCAATTACTATCCAGACTGACCAGCTATTGGCTACTGGAAATTATTTACCTATGGGCTGTGGGTCCAACTTCTCATCTACAAATTGGCCAGGGCTCCTCAGCTCAGCCTGAGTGATATTGGGCCTGTTTTCACTGTGACTGACTGGGCTGATCAGCTCTTGCTCTTTCTCATTCTGCATCTGGGCATAAACATTAAGGCCCGGGATCTTCCTAAAATATTAACAAAAACTGTCAATTGCTATGCACGCAGGACAAATGTCACTGCTACATCACACTTTGTAACCTGGGGCAAGGAGAATGGAGTTGGCAGCTGGGGGATGAACAGGGCAGAGGGATAGCCACGCACCTTTTAAACTTGTAGATAACAAACACAGCCAGCCCTACAAACACCACAGAGAGTAGCATCAGCATTGCTGACCCACTGTGACTTGGGGTGAGGTCCACAAGGGGGGCTGGAAGAGAAAAAGAAAAAGAAACAATGATGAGATGGCACAGGCGAAAAGTATTCGATAGAAACAGCCCTGAAGATTTTAATAACATCAAACCAGCATGAGGAGTATAATGTCGCCTCTACTAAAGGCATTTTGCAATTTAAAAAAATAATTTAGATTCCTTTAATGTTCAAAACGAACTCATTATCCTGCCCCTTAACTGTATCCTTCTTCCAAATGACCATTTCATTACAAATAATTCCCAGTCCTTTACATTCAGCCTTAATCTCTCTCCTGAACTCCAGCTTCCCATTTCTAAGTGCCAGCTAGACATCTCTCTGTCCCATCCGCACCTCAGACACTACAACTACAGTGAGCCTCACTATCTTTTCCCATAAGTCCAACCTCCTCTAGTCTTTTCTACTTCTGTTAAGGGCACAACTACCCTTCCAGTCACCCAGGTTCTGAGCTTAGCGTCATCCACGATTTTTGCTTCTCCCTCAACCCTATGTCCAAGCAGCTTCTAAAACCACTGAGTCAGCTCCTAAAGCATATTTCACATTCATCCCCTCCTCCCCACTCACATGGGCAGGACCCTAATTCAAGTCCTCATTATGTTTCAATTGGATTATTGAAACAGACTTCAAAAATGAGTTCCCTCCTTTCTGCCTCTCTTCTTTCTAATCTCTTCTCCCTACTGTCATTGAATTAATCTAAAACATCCATAAATTTGACCAGGTTAACCCTATTCTCAGAAACTGGACTCTTGCTGCCTCTAGGATAAAATGATAGCTCCTCAGCTGAGTTTTGAAAACCCTGCCCAACCTGACCTCCATCTACCTTTCTAGATTCATATATATGACTTACTCGCTGGTCTAGGCACATTGACTAACTAATTGTTCCTTTAACTTGATATTCCACCTCCCATCACCATGCCTTTGTATATTTTTTTCTTCTGTGCCTGAGATTCACTCTTTATCTTCACATAGTAGAGAATATAAATTCCTTGAGGACAAGGAATTATTTCTTCATTTTATCATTTTATCCCAGTGTCTTATTCAGTGTTCTGCAAACATTAGGTGCTAGGTAAATGCTTATTGTATTGAATTAGCATCTTTAGAATCCTTCAAGACTGCTCACACAGCACTTCCATCACAAAGCTTCTCCTTATCTCCCCATCACTGTTGTTACTCCTTTTTTTCTCTTCAAATTATCAAGTATATAATTAGTTGTGTACATATTTTTCCTCCTTCCTCCCCCCTCAACCATCCAATTAGCTAAAGAAAAAAAAAGAAAGAAAGAAAAGGCTGTTACATTTTTTCCGTTGCACGCCTAGAACCTAATTTAGCGCCTTGGACATAGACATTTAATAAATGTTTACTGAATTATATAATCCAATTCATTATAACCAAACCATAATGACAAAACTCTTCTAAAATGACATATGGCCAAGTCCCCTATTTATAACATGGTTCCTATGGCAATAACTGTTTGCTGTAACATTATTTCCTTTTATGTCATGTTTTCATGGAAATAATTAATTGCATCAGTTCATTGCAATCACATTCAACAACAATATATTAAGTGCCCACTATAATTTATACCAGGTCCTGGGGATGCAATGACAAAAATAAAATCAGTGTCCTCGAGAAATTTACGTTCTACTAGGGGGAGGGGGCTCAGGTGTGAGGAACAATATGTACACTGGTAAGTAAAGGCAAACTATGTGTACGCCTCTTTGTCAAAATACAAAATCATAGAATTTCATAGTTGGAAAGAGCCCCAGAAGGCATCTAGCCCAATACCTGAAAAATAATCCCCATATTATACTGGCTACATGGTCATTTTGTCTTCATTTGGAGATTTCCATACATACACCCACTTGTGTGTGTGTGTGTGTGTGTGTGTGTGTTTCAATATTCATCACTTTTCCAAGAAGTGATTAAAATAACCAGTATGAAAATTAAAAACATTTATTTGTGCAGTATTTCTTCCTTTTTACTGGAAAACACACACACACTCACACAAATGTAAACACAATGAGTATTTGTCTAAGAAAGTCAACTCCTCGGTCATCTTGGAATTTTTCACTCTTCTCCCTATCACCATCTTCCCAAGATCAGAACTCCAGAGCATAATTAACTGAGGTTGTAAGGGATAATTTATAGTGAAGTTTCCCCATTCTGAAAAATCGTATCTAGAATGGCTTCAGTATTCACCAGGCCTAAGTTTAGAGGTCACTTGACCTTCCAGCAATGGGACTTTAGAGCAACAGAGATCCCTTCCCAGTGTCACCTCAGCATAAGATGCAAATAAGGTTAAGACTGCTTTCACTGGACACCCACATGTCTGGGTCCTTTGCCTCGGGCGCTTAGGTTGTGGGCCAGCCTCCCTACCAATAAGAGCTAAGGCCAGTTGGGGGGAGTTTGGATTTCTGCATTAGAAGATTATATAACCATGGGCTGGCTTCTACCTGTCACCATGTGGGTGACAGGTGCAGAGTCCTTTCTCATGAGAAAGAATAAAGACCTTTTCTGACTTCAGATTCAGACTCTGAACTCTTTCATCTCACACAAAGTCATTGCCAAAATGCATTTTCAAAGACACATTCCCCCTTCCTAGGTGCTTTACAGGTTCTGGGTTACTACTTAATATGTCCCCTCCAAACAATTCCTTTAACCCTTCAGTCACCTCCCTTCTTAACTTTGTGTACTTTTAATGACTCTCCTTGCTAGAAAGCTCCTGAACCTTGGAATTTGGTATTTTTTAAAGTATTACATACCTCAACCAGAAAGAAAAAAAAAAACAGCCAAGCACACCCTTCCTAGCTATAGGGCAGTGTCCTTTATCTTCCGCCCATTTACACAAAGTCAGTTACTCAGAGGTGTGAATGACCTTTAAACATCATTATCTGCAGCTCATTTCTGTCTGAAGCAAAGAGGAGACGCTCACTTCTGGTTGCCCAAGTGCAAAGTTGACAGTATAGGTGCCTACTGAACCATTGATGGTAACTGACAACCCCTGCCACCTGGCTCTGCCCCAAACTTGGCTTTTCCAGGTTAGAACCCAGCTAGTTTGCAGTATCTTCTCTAAGACTCACTCCCATTAAACAGCCCATATAGGGGATAATGAGAAACAAAAGTCATGTCTTCTTCCTAAGAGAACAGGCTTACATACTTTAGTCTGTTCAGTTTTCCAAAGGCTTTGAAATCAAGGCACTTTTTATTGCTTTGGGAATTTGGGGACAACTTGCCTGTGAAGTAAAGAAGGGAAATGTGTGTATGTGAGAGGTCAGGGCAGTGGCCTTGAGACTAGGGAGGCTTCAGGGTAAGAGGATGCCTAGAGCAAAAATCATCTAATACTGATGTAAAACAAGGGTCTTCTTAACCTAAGCAAAGGAAGTGCCAGTACCTGAGGGGTTGAGAGATGCTTCAGGCAGATCTGAGACTAGGAAGAGGCAAAGTAGACAGCCCTCAAAGGCATATGCCCTGGGATCCAACAAGCTTTCAAATACTACTTTTCATAAATACATTCATTTCTAATTCCAGAAAGCTTTGCTCTGGTATACAATGATTTATTTTGTGATAAATCAAGTTCCAGGTTATTCCAGTGAAAGCTCAAAGTCTCCTATGGATGGTGAAACACAGGGGAGCAGAATTTACAAATCTTGCCTGGGGCAAATAAATACTTAATCTTAGTTCTGGCTTCGGGGCTCCTCATCAGAGGAAACAGGGAGGTTTTGTTCATGGAAAGGAGCACATAATCAATCTACACTCATTCAGTGATACTCATCCATTAAGGAATGTATGAACAAACTAAATCCCACAGTTGTGTCGACGATCAAATGGGATGATGTTTATGGAACTCTCAACAGTGTCTGGCACATAGTAGGCACTGAGTAACTGCTTGCTCCTTTCCCTTTCCTACACCTGTCATCCTCTGATCTCAGTGAATTGCCCAAGGTCACCCACAGCAAGCCAGTGGCATACATAGAACGTGAACTGAGGTTTCCTATTGCTCTTTCAAATACTATGTACTTACAACCCTGTCGATACTATCAGGAACAACAAAGAACATTGTCCTTGCTTTTAAAAGAGCATTTACCATTTGAAATGACTGACAAAATGCAAACAGACTCCCAGAGACAGAATCAACACACGTATTCAAGGGAGAATGGACACTTGCATCTCTCTCTACTTCCCTCCCCACATTGATATACTCCCCCAGGGTTAAACCTGTAATTCAGTTCCCAATCATTCATAGCAGAATCCCAGAAACATCTCCCTTAGTCATTCTGACTCTAAGCTTCCTAACTGGAAAGCAATTGGTGGAACCATGTAGAAAAATTAGTGCCAGTATTTTGCACGCTAAATTCTCATTATCTTTTGAGGCCCTCTGCATGAGCGGTCGTAGGCAGACAGCATCAGCATTGCTTAAGGTTTGAGTATCAATGCCCTCTGTGTACAGTGACTTTTGGATGCAGACCTGGGCCCTTCATAGAAACAATTCTATTATTGCTCCAGCCAGCAGCAGCTGCATAGTTCACTTTTCCTAACACTTAGGTATGTTTGTGTGTGTTTTGCTGAGGAATGGAAACTCTTATGATAAATGGGCTGCTGCTTGCTCCTTGGAATTAGCATAAATTAGTCTCTCTCTAGTTGCAACTAAACAAGGTAAAGGCTTGGGAGGAAAACTGCTGAGTGCTTGGTTTGCCATTATTCAGGGACAAAGAGAAACATGACTATGAGGTGGGTAGAAATGTTCCTTCCACCTCCTTGTTTACGAGCACAGGTGAAGGGGGGGGCATGTGTGAACTCCCACATTTACACATACACACATGATTTTACCATTCAGTTGAATTCAATTAAAATTGGTGTGATTATTTAAAGGTTCAAATAGGCTAAAAGATTTAGTGGGAGTTACTTCTGGATATCCCTTCCCTCCCACTGTTAAATGACACCCATTTCCTCATCTCCACTGCCCTTCAGCATCTAGTAAGCCAGAAAACAAACAGAAAAAAAAACCTCTCCAAATACCTACTATGAGCATCACACAATGTCAGGCATTGAGCAGACAAAAGAAAATGACACATTCATTGGAAATCAAATTTAAAAATCAAATTAAATTGAAATGAAATAAAGGGAATGATAGCATGATTTCATAATTATGGGAGATTTCCCAGAATGAAAACTGCCTTCACCAAAGTTTACTTGTGAGCACATTAGTGAGTGGAGTATTCCAAGTAGAAGAAATCCATGCACAAATGCAAAACTGGCAACTAGTCTATAATGTATAGTCCTTGAGAGCAGTAGAGGGACACTAGGGGGTTAAGTGACTCATTTATGGTCACATAGTTAGCATGTATTAGAGTCAGGACTTGAAACCAGCTCTTCCTGATTTCATTGTCTCTGGCATTTGAATTAAGCCTAACAAATCTGCATCTTAGATTAATCTGTTTTCATGGATGGTTTTTGAGAATTCAGAGAGAAAAATATACTACTAAAAAAAAATGTTTTGATGCCAAAACAGATTGTTAGCTCTTAAGCCACATACAACTGAAGCAGATGCCAGATATGCTACATTGTCTTTTTCTCAAGGTTCTTGATAGATGTAAATCAATCTTGAAATGAAAAGTCTGTTTCTTAATATGGAATTGAAGGCCTACCTGGAGATGGCTAGCAACCCAGGCACCCTTGGGGTATCTCTTTATCCCCACTGTCACCATCCCAACACACTTGCCTTACAAAGTAACAAAAAGAGAATAGTGAGAACGGATCATTCCTCAGTAACTTTGTGATATCATTAAAGTTTCATTTTGTTGTTGTTCAGTCCTTTTCAGTCTAATCTTAAATCTTTGTGACCCCATGTGGGGTTTCTGTGGCAATTAAGTGTCATTTCCTTCCCCAGCTCATTTTACAGATGAGGAAACTTAGGCAAACAGGGTTAAGTAAATTACCCAGAGTCACACAGCTAGTAAGTGTCTGAGGCTAGATTTGAACTCAGGAAAATCACTGATCCTGACTAGAGACCAGGCATCCTATTTACTGTACCACCTATATGCTCTATTAAAGTTTCATATCTCGCATTAATATAGTGCTTTACAGTTTGTAGAGCACTGTCCTAATGTTTGCTCATGAAAACTATGCAATATATATATATATATACACATGCATACATAATATACACACATATAAAATACACACACACACACACACACGCACACACACACACATAGGACAGCAAGGTGACACAATGGACAGAGTACTGGGAATCAAGAAGACCCAGGTTCAAATATTGCCTCTGACTTTATTAGCTGTATGAACCTGGGCAAGTGACTTCACCTCTATATTCTTCAAGAAAATCTCTAAGAATCATCAGCTTTAGTCAAGCCCTAGATCAGTTGCTATGTACTTTGGCAGGGGAAGAAATCATATTGGAGCCTTCTTATGACAAACTTCCAAGCACTTTCCATATTTGGCATTACAATATTAATGTAATCTAGAAGATATAATGTTTAACCTTCATAAAATTCACAGCTACTCCACTACATTTGTTACTAAGATTTTGTTTCATGCTTTAATCATTTCTTAACTGGTTCACAGGCATCAGCCTCTTAGCTGATCTTGCCCATTCATCTAAATCATGGATGTAATATAGTCCTGACTCAGTGGCACATTCATTTTGTCCCCACTAACTCCCACAGTCACTTTCTCATTCAGACAATTAAGTTAACTCCCAAGACATGGAAGAATTAGGGTTTAATGGTTAGTGCTAATTTCCTCCCATATCACACATCATGCTTCTTCTCATTTAATTCATGTTTCTGTTCCAACTGATGCCCTAGGTTCTAAATTAGATTTACTGTTGGAAAATAAATAAATGAATAAATATGTGTGTATGTGTATATGTATATGTGTATATGTGTGCATGTATGTATATGTATACATACCCCTTACCATGTCATTCATATGGACTTGAATCTGATGAGTCTTGTATTGGCAGAATCCTCAGATTCCATGTTAGCGACAAAGAGATCAGTCCAGGATAGCATGAAGAGTTCTAGCCACAGGAAGAGCTAAATTCAAATCCTGTCCCTGAAATCTACTATCTGTAAGACTACCAACAAATCATTCAGCCTCTCTTAGACTTTTCTCCTTTGCCAAAAGGGAGATGATAACTGGTAGCATTTGCCTCACAAAGCTATAGAGAGGATCAACAGAGACCACGTTTATAACATGCTTTGCAAAGCTGACAATGTCGTCTTAGTGTCAACTATTTTCCATCTGTTCTTAGCTCCAAACCTCAAAGTGTATAGTTATTATGATCTTTAAGGTGGACAGAGAAGCCAAACAAGAAGCTCCCTTCATTCAAATTTATTACTACATATGTGTGTGTATATGCATGCATGTACATATACATACACACATGTGCACGTGTGTACATGTATGCTTATATGTGTATGCCTATATACACATATGCATATAGAATATACCATCATCACAGATAGCCTTTATATAGAGCTTTGAGGTTTTCAAAATACTTTACAAATATCATCCAAATTAATCCTCACAACAACTCTGAGAGACTGGTGCTGTTGGAAACATACTCAGTCTAGGAATAAACAATATTCCTTGGAAAGCCAGGAAGGTTTTCATTACCTTTATTTTACATTTATTCTTTCTGAATAAATGGGAAACCTCTCCAAAAGACCACAGAGAATTAGACAAATGCAAGCCCTTTTATGGTCCTTCCATTTGAATGGCCTGCCTTGTTCCTCCCTTCAGAGCTGGGATTGGTTCCAGCGCTTCTGGGTCACAGTCTTTCTGACCTGCCCACTACACATTTACCCCTTCATATGGTCCCTCCTCCCGAGGGTTCCATGATTGGATAATGAGGCTCTAATTCTACGAGGGTTGTGTCAGCTACGTATAAGGCTAGTTAAGCATGTGTGTTAATAAAAAAGTTAATGGCCATCCTTTGACTCTGGCTGGTTTGAGCCAGCTCAGCCTAGGCCTCTTCCAAACTTACAGATCTCTTCCATATATGATTGGATAGGGTCGCTCTGCCCTTTCTCCCCTCATCCTGATTTACACCTTCCTGCATGTCCAGTGTAACATCTATTTTTGCAACGTGTATTGTTCCTATAGAATTTGTGGAAATTAAACTGCTAGCATTTCTCACAGTGCTATGATTATCTCCATTTTATAGATGGGGAAACTGAGGGAGACAGTAATTCAATGACTTGCCCCAAGTCACAAAGTATAATAAGTGTATGATACTGGATTTGAACTCAGGCCTTCCTGACTCCAAGAACTCCCGGTGTTCTATCCATTGGGCCAACCTACCTGCCTCACTATGTGGAATATGGCCAATTAAAAGGAGTTGCCTCAGGGACAAGGAGGTTAGGTGACTTGCCCAGGGTCAAAGAGTTAATAAATGCCAGGGGTATTTGGGATTGGAACCCAGGACTTTCTGACTCTTAGTCCATGGCTTTATACATTATGTCATGATGCCTCTAGCATAAGTATAAGACACGAATATGACTTTTTACTCTGCATTGAAAGCAGATATTTGCTAAATATGCCCAGTTATTTTAAAGAATAAAATCTTCTTTTAAAATACAAGTGTCCCTTAGAGATATTCCCATTCCCTCTTCCCGGGAATTTCACCTTCCCTTCTTTTCCTTATGCTCTAATCACTTAAAAGTGGTGAAGGAGAAAATCAGTAGGACTATCTCCTTTTGTGGAATCAGTGGAGAGGAGAAAGATGAGTAGACTCTGCAATCTAAAACATTCTTGTGACCCTTGTTACTAGTTGGCTGAATTGTCAGTTGGGTTGGTTAGTCAGGCATGGTAAAACAACCAATTAAAATGGTCACTGCCTGGGCTGATGTTGACAGCTCAGTCACCAGTGGCACCAGGCTCCAAAGTTATTGGAGGAGGCAATGTCCTATTAGATCAATACTCCCACATAGGACCCTGTCAAAGCTTGGTTCTTGCTTGTCCTGCTTTTCTCTTCTTAAGCTCCCTTAGGAACTCTCTATTCTTGTCATTTCAGCTTTCATTTCTATGTCAATGATGTCCCCAAATCTCATTAGAACTGCCCTTTTCCCTGAGCTCCAGTCTTGTCTATCCAACTGCCAAATGTGGGCAATTCCACTTGGAGGTCATATTGTCAGTTCAGACTTAACGTACTTCTAACTATTATCTTGCCCCCTCAACTGGCTCCTCTTCAGATTTTTTAGACTCTACTAAGTGGCAAACATCAGTTTTTCAAGTATCCAGACTCAAAATCTTGGAATCATCTTTGTATCTTTCCTCTTCTTCATCACGAGTAAACCAATAACATTTGTTAGATTTTTCTACAATCTTCTTTGTCTTGACCCATTCTTTAAATTGTCATTACCCTAGGCCAGGTGTCGCAGCAGGTAGAGTAATGGGCTTGGAATCAGGAAGACCCAACTTTGTGAGTTCAAATCTGGCCTCAACACCTATTAGCTGTGTGACTCCGGGCAAGTCACTTACCCCTCTTTTATCTTCTGTCTTTCTTACTATCATTTCCTCCTTATTACTTCTACAAGAATAATGTGGGGACTGTTTTAGGAGTCAATTCAGGAACATTGCCAGGATCAGGAAGAAGCAAACTCTGAGATTCAAACAGTGTTCAAAAATTTAGAATTGCTTGGGCAGGAATTCTAGTGATTTCCCCCAAGTTGGATATGAGATGGAAAACAACAACCACCTAAATTCAGTATTTAATGGCATAGAAATATCTAAAAATGCTCACCTTGTAAGCCCATAAAAAGCAGCAAGCTCCAAAAAAGGAACAGAATTTGAAATCAAAAAGAAGACTAGTAAATTCCTAGAAGAAGACAGCTCCTTTTCCCTTAGAGAGAACCCAAATTATGCACTGCCTCTCTCTCCAGTCACATACTCTGGGTCTAACATTTTTAAAAGAAGGCTGTTGAACATCTGTTGTGTAATTAATGGAATGCAACAGCACGCTGTAATATTCCCTAGGAAGTTATTAGCAACACTGCTTATGAGAAATGAAATGCTGCAAACAATGGACCTTTTGGGGGGGGGGGGTGAGTGCCGAGAAAGAAGATAAGGGAGATATAGAATTTGATGCAATTCTTCTCTGTTTTAACTTGGCAGCTCCTCCTCTCCTCACCCCCTCTCCACACTGCTTCTTCTTAACCCTAGCAGTATCCATGCCCTAATAATGATTTTACTATATTATTTGTGGCCACACTGCTCTTCTCTTCCTTCCCTCAACCAGCAAACAAAGGTTTTATACATAATAGTTACAATTTCTAAACTTCTTATGCTTTTTAATTTGCCTAACCTCTGATGAGAAGAGATGGCAATTCTTTTGCCAGACCAGACCACTGCATTGTTAGGGTTAATCATGCTCACTGCAACCGTACACCAACATTTGAAAATCCCCATTGAAATTAACTTCCCACATGTATAAAGAATACAGATCAAATCTAGTTACAACAAATAGGATTACAGCAAGCCCCACATAATCATCTATTTGTTTTAAGAGACATTTGATTTGACACAATTCAGATTTAACAATACAATGAGCCAAGCTCTAGGAGTTTACTGCAAAAGTCAGTTGAAATGGTCAATGAGGTAACTGATGAAATGGATGAGAAGCACGTGGATCAAGCTGGAGGTAGTGTGAAATGCAGAAGACAGAAAAATTCTCAAATCCATAAATCGATAGACATTCATTAAGTACCTGCTATATGCACCATACTAAACTTGAACTCTAAGATTAAGAAACCCTACCCATAGAATTTCAGGTAAACTGTCCCTGAATGCCTATAAGGAATTGAAATATAAGACTTTGTGTAAGGACCATTTGTTGTATGGTACTCAGAGATATAGATAGGCCTTTCCTTGTCTCTCTCCTTGGTTTTGTAACCACTGGTTTCTAACTTTGGTTCCTGTTTCATCTCTTTACTCACCTACCTAGTTCAGGTTGTCAGATCTCTTACTGTTTCTGTTTCTCCAGATTATTCTCTAGTCCTTTCACCTTGTCTACAGGGACTCATCCTCTTAATTCTAATGTAAATTTCAACTTACTCTGCCCTTAACCCCTCATTGCTGGGTTTAGCAAATGAATATGGTAGTGCACTCCAATTAGGGTTCATCTACCCCAAGACAAGAAGTCATTAGACTTTCAGTAAATAACTTAATCCAAGCAACTTTGTAAGACATTTTTTTTTTGGTTTGTTTGTTTCAATTTTTACTTTTTCACTAACTTGTTCAAATCCATTGGCTATCCTGACATCATGCAAACACCGACTTTGTCTTTTCTATAGGAATATACCATTACCCCCAATCAACCAGGTCTGCCTCTAAGACATACAGTCATCATAAATTTAGAATTAGAAGTAAACTTGAAGGCCAGTGAGTCCAACCCCTCTCATTTAACAGAGTAGGAAACTGAAGCTGAAGAAAGTTATACATCTATCCTTACTCAACTAGTAAGCATCTATGGCTGGATTTGAACTCAGGCCTTCCTGACTCTACCCACTGCTCTGCCTAGTTGCCTTCATATTCCTTTTAATTCCAAAATTCCATAACTCTGCGGGTTATACATAATAGATTTGCAGTTTCATGTACGATCATCTTTTATTATTATTATTTTACTGTTATGGAAATGCTTATTTTATTCCATAAATTGAAAATAAATTAAAAGTCTGTAATTCCACGAGATGATACTAGCATTCATCGTGTCATACAGCCTCTCACCCCCCCCCTCCTCCTGCCCATTGTTCATCATGTGTATTTTTCTTTCCTCTTTCTCTTCTTCTTGTCCAACTATCTCCTTTTCTCTCTTTCTCTCCATCTAGCTTTCCTGCCCAGACCTTTGACTTGTCATTTCATCCCATAGGAATTGATAACTCAGAACTTTTGAAGTCAGAGTTAAACAATTTCTTGTTTAGAATCATAGAGCTAGGGCTAGAAGGGAATTCATGGGTCATATAATGCAAACCCCTCATACTACCATGAGGAAACAAAGGTTGGGAGATTAAGTGACTGCTCTAAGGATCACTGAGGCTGTAAGCCTCAGAGGCAGCATTTGAATCCAGTTCCCAGAAATGATTCAATGCTCTTCCCATTATGACACACTGTCTCCTTTGCCTGAGACATACTCAAAACAATAATGGATAATCTCCTTGAAATTCCCTGAAACTTTTGGACTCTCAGCAAGAAAGGACCTTTGGAAATATGGCTGCCCTGAGAGAAAGGGATATAAACATGATATCTAATTTTTAGAGAAATACCTATTTCTCAGCAAGCCAACTGTTTACTCTTCACAAAGCAGAGTTTTTAAAGACACTATTTTACCTGAATTAGAAGTCTTCGTTAGGTCTAGCCAAATAAAAATCATTATATCACATGGCATAATGATAACATAAACTTCTATTTAAACAAATATCTACTGTTGACAACATAAAGTGTTAACCATTAATCAACATCCCTGACAAAGCCCATGGAAAAGCTGGAAAAAATGGAAAGCTTTCTAAAACATTGTTGTTATGATTTCCAATTATCAGTGAGCAATAATGAGGAAAAGCCACTCTGGATGACTTGGGATGACAAAGAATATTTATTCACCTTACTACTAGTTCAAATTTATATAGTGATTTGGCATTTGAAAAGGACTTTTTACATCCATGATATCATTTATATCAATGGGTACTTCAAATATTACATGCATGTTACAGATGAGGTTCTTGAGGCACATAAAAGTTAAAAGACTTGTCCAAGGTCACACAGATTCCTTTTAAGGATCCCTTTTGGAGCCACTTCTCAACTGAGCACACATTCACAAAATGGGGCTTAAGAGGGTGACCTGATTACTTACTTGTAGTTCTAGGAGTAACTGAGGGGTTGAGTTTCTTGGGCTGTCTCTCATGAGCCTAAATTTAGTAACCTAAATTAGATTTTTAGCAAAAGTTTTTATGAAATGGTATAGTAAGAACAGTTGAAACAAAAATGTTCTCCCCCAAAGTCTGAGGCACATTCTTCCACAAGTACTCACAGAGTTCAAAGGGAAAGGGGACTTGAACTTAGATGGTAGTGCGGTACATACACAGAGAATTACTGGAAGCCCATTCAGAAATCCATAGCCAGAATTCTCCTCTGGGATGGGGGATCACACTGCTTGAAACTGTTTACTTCTTTGGGAGTAAACTATCTTTGTGTATCCATCTGTGTCCCTGCTGATCTTCTGGATGCATTATCTGCCAGTCACTCTGTCTCTCTGATAACATGGTTAACTGGAGTGGGGAGGAAGAAAGAGAGGGAGAGAGAGACAGAGAGACAGAGACAGAGAGAGACAGAGAGACAGAGACACACACACAGAGACAGAGAGAAAGAGAGGGAAGGAGAGAAGAAGGGAGGGATTGGAGAGAGGGACAGAGACAGAGAGAGAAGAGAGACAGGGAGAGAGAGACAGAGAGAGACAGAGACAGAGATAGAAACAGAGAGACTCTCTCCTTTCCAGAAGAGTGATTCCTTCTCAAGGGGATTAGCTCTTCAGCTTTCAAACTTAGATTCTTCTGCCTCTTGATTCCTTCACTACTTTACTAACTTTTTTTTTATTAGTAGTTCAAGAACGATGAGCTGATGTTCTCATCAAACTTCATCTGCTTTTCATCCAGTGACCAAAAGCCCTGTGATCCTTTCAGAATGTTTAAGGCTTACCCACAAACCTTTATCGTGAGGTTAAAGGAAAATTTCTTCATACCTAGTTATTCTGTTTATTGGTTGGTCAATGAGGTTGGGGTAGAACTCCACCCTTATACTCAGATCTGGAGCATCCAAAGATAAAACCCAGATTTCTTAACTTCAAATGCAGTACTTTTATCCTCACACATCCTTCAGTCTTGTCATATGCAAAAATAAATAGGAACGAAAACACATACAATATAACACAGTACATGAGGACAAAGAAACTGACCTGCTGTTAAGTGGGCAGCGTGGACAAGAACCCGGATTCCAGGTTTTAGTTCAAAGTGGATGGAGTTTTGGTTCAATTTGTGAATCATCAATTCTGATATCTGGGGAAAAAGGGCATCAAAGTAAATATTATTATTGAGGCTGTCATACTATCATAAAATGAATGTATTAGACTAGCGTGTCTTAAATTTATAATGGCGTTAGAGATAAAAATAATTTTAAAATATATTTTGTACTGTTTTATGCTATATATATTTCATTTCATATATATGTAAAGATTGCAGATTAAAAGGTATTCATCTCAATCTTATTAGAAGGCACATATCTAAGGTGACAGAAAAAATACATGTTAACTAATTGATTCATTTGATCAAAGTTAAATTGTGAAGGGAAATCATTTATTAACAGTTGTGTGTGACCTCAGACCTTGGAGATATCTGTCATATGCAAATAATGATTTATGCAGACACAGACAATTGACACATATTTGTGAAATTTGAGTCTATTTTCTTTTATTGGCAGGTATCAGTGATGTCAAATACACAGCTTAAAAATTATTATAGCTGACAATAGGGCTGTAAACATTGGGCCTAACACAGGCCTAATTAATCAATTTGCTAATACTCATCCACATTTACAAGTATTAGCCATGCTCATTTTTCCCCAACACATATAGCTAATGCATTAGTTATAATATTCATGGTCACAAAATATGCCCAGCAAGAATGAGAAAAAATAACAAACTTAACACATAACTGTTTGTGTCACATTTTCAAAGGCAAGATTAAAACATGTGCGCTGGGTTTTGAGTACAAAATATAATCTAATTTGATTCAGATATGTTTTTGCTTCTCAGGGACTTCTCAAAAGCTGTCAGGGAAAACACTTTGCCATCAATTTCAGGCTGTCTTCCCCATGTTATTCATTTCAGTCAAGTCAGTTTAATTTGTAAATGCTAATTAAATCTGATTAGATGCTTTCTGGCCATCATTCACCTTGGGATGATGTTTACTTCTTGTTGAATTCTTAATGTTTTCTTAGTTGATCTTGGGTGTCAGTCTGCCCTTAGATCCCTTGGAATGATGCCCTAAAACCAACCAAGATTCAAATGCTCTGAACTATTACATTGCTAGAGTAGATGGTCATCACAGGGCATGTAATGATGTAAGTGGAAAGAAAGAGGAATTCACATTTATCCGGAGCCTACTATGTGCCAAGCACTATGTTTAAGCTCTTTAAACAATGTTATCTCATATGATCTTCAAAGCAATCTTGGGAAGTATATGCTATTATTATCCCCATCTTGCACTGGAGGAAATTCAGGAAAGCAGAGTTAAACGATTTGTCCAGGGTCACTCAGCTAATACGTGTTTAAGGTTGGTTTTGAACTCAGGTCTTCTTGACTCTAAGCTCAGAGTGCTACCTAGCTACTGTTTATTAGGTAAACAAGATCGTGGAGAGACATTATTGCCTTTTCCCCATATCTTATTACTATTAGACTATGTATCACTTGGCAGGTTTAATTGCCTTGGTGACAACAGTAAGAGGTGAAGTACAAGGAAAGGGTGGAAAGAAGAAAGTTCAGACTAAGACAGAAGCAGCTGTGGCTCACTCACTCACGCAGCCAGCATGGTGAACGCTATTCTTGTTGCCTTTTATTTCATTCAGCAAATGCACTCTAATCTATAGATGAGTAAGCAATCTTTGTGGGTCTCACTAAATTGGAAAAGAGATTAAGATCACGTGGGAATGGGGGCAAAATGAGCCAAGCACATTATGGATTTTGATGGAATTAAATGCTGGGGAGGCACTAAAAGTTAAAAAAAAAAAAGGCAGGTCCTATCTGCACATGTGCAGATAGAGTGAAAATGGATCCAAGAGGGAAGAGCTGCCAAATCAGGTCTGTGCCAGCCCACTTACTCCAGGGTAGCTCAGGGTTTGTGGCGCCACATGGTGGTTCATCCAGATACAGCACCCTGAGTAGCTTTTCAGCCAGTTCCTTTGTGCCAAGCAAGTGCTGATGTTGTTTGTCCTTCACTCTAAAAGAGGACCAATGACATGAGAAGGTAATATCATGACTTGCAAGTGAATTGGATTTAAGCGAGGCAGGACTGCTAAAAGTCAACAGCCTCACTCTCTCCTCCAGAACCATCTGGATCCAGTGGCAAGACACAAATCAGTATGATGGCAAATGACCCTGTAAGCATTGACCTTTTTATGCAAGTTATTTTCCAGGTCTCAATTTGTCTGAGGCAACACTCATTTGGTGATTAAGAATAGGTAAGAAATGAGGCAAAAAGTGCCTCTTTTACTTACTCAAAAAAAAAAAATATATCAATCAGGGAAGGGAAGACCCTCAGGGTTTCTTCTGGGCCAGAAGAGAAACAATTGCTATTTACGCTCATTCCAAGCCAACAAAACCCAAACAGTGACCAACCTCATAAGGATTGAGTTGAGGATCATTATTGGCCAATCAATGAGAGCCAGAGTGCTTTGGGTTTAAGGCATAATCAGGTAGCTCCATTTGAAACCTAATGTCTTTATCAATACCTGGTTTTCTAGAGCCCTATTTCAAGAAATTTATATTCCTTGTAAGATCTTTCCCAGGTTTCAGTAAGGGCTGCTGCAAGTGGCAGCATTTACTCCTTTACAAGTATATGTTGATATCTTAACTCTACCCCCATTAGCATGCAAAAGTTCGAGGATGGCGGAGACCTGTTATGGTTGTTGTTTAGTCATTTCAGTCCTGTCTGAGTCTTTGTGACCCCCTTATTTTTTGGGGGGGCAGTTCTTAGGAAAGATATCGGACTGGTTCTCTATTTCCTTCCACAGCTTTTGATAGATGAGGAAACTGAGGCAAAGAGGGTTAAGTGACTTTCCCAGGGCCACACAGCTAATAAGTGTTTGAAGCCCTATTTGAACTTAAGTCTTCCTGGCTTGGGCTAACTCCATTGGAATTGATAGAGTTACTCAATTTTAAATTTGAAGAAATCAGGTAGAAGAAAGGTTAAAAGACCTGTCTAAGATTTCTCAGCTAATTAATATCAGTTAGGGCTATAATCTGGGTCACCTGATTGCCTGTTAGAAACCAGGGTTCCCATATAGTGCTATCTTTAAGAAACATCATTAGGCAAGAGAACCTCATCTCAGCTCTTCTTCACAAAGGGGCCAGAGTAGGACCTCTAATCCGCCTCACATGACAATTTGTATCTACCATTCCAGAACTTTGATTGCGGCCTATTTTTCTAATGGTTTTAACTTCTGCTTTTCTGTTGCCATTTTAGCAATCATATATCTATCCCTGCCATTGTGGGATTTCCTCTTGGTTTCAGTTGATTTCTTTGCTCAACTGAACTTCTGTTTGGTTCCTGCTCTTCCCTGTTCCCGTGAGTTTGGGCATTTCTAGGTCACTTCCTCAATTCCTTGATTTCTAAGCAGATTTCTAGAAAGAGTTCAACACAGTGTCCTCCATTAATAAGTGCTACTCACCTCTTGCCTATGGCCTCCTTCATTAGCCCTCCCCAGATTATTTCAACTAAATCACTCCCTTGAAGTCATTGAGCTGGAGGGTTAGAACCAAATGAAAGGTGGGATATGGGCTGAGCAGCAGATTGGTAAGAAAAACAGCATTCTGCTCAGCTCTCTGCAATCTCTCTGCCATCTGTGCGGCCATACTGCTTAACCAGCCATCCCCATCTCAGTTGAGGTCTGTGAGGTCCAGGAATGGGTGATGCATAGCAATTCCAAAATTCTATTTGTGAGCTGTTTTGAGGGACTCACTTAAAAGAAACATTATTTGGTTCAAAGTGATTCCCTGCAAGTAGTGGGGGGCGGGGGGGGAGGAGGAGAGGGAAGTGAGATTAAAAACCCATTGATGGAAATGTTTAGCAATGTGTCAGGCAGAAAGGGAAGGAGACATTGTCACCAGAGGCTCTGGGGAAAGAAGCTGAGTCTTGAATTGAACCTGCAGAAGGGGGCAGAGCTCTGCTTCTTTCCCTCCAAACTTCCCTGTCCTATATTGCGTAGAATTTGTTGTCTTGGCAGAAGAGCTCTTTATTCCTTCCTATTGATCATTGTGTGTCTGCTCCTCCATCACACTGCCTGCCTTCCCTCCCCTTGTGGCTAAATAATATACAGGAAAAAACAAAACAAAATGTGTTAATGTTGGCCCAATACCTATTTCACAGAATTTTCACAGAGATTCAGGGCCACCTATAGTCCTATTTGCATCTTCCTTGAAAAATGTCATTTTGGAGGGAAAGAGGGGACTCAGTAGTTCAATCCCTATACTAACTATCAAATGGGAAGCATGAGTAGAAGGATGGGTATTCTACATATATAGATTTTAAAAGGTGGATCTCTTCTGTATGGAGGACAAAGGAACAGGATGAATAGCCACAAAACTGTAAGCAGCATAGAGAGTAAGGAGGCAGTTTGGAGTAGTATACAGATACCTGACTTTACAACTATGAAGACTTGTGTTCAAGTTCTGGAACTTATTGGCTGAGTGATTTTGGGCAAATCATTTAACTTCAGGGGTCTGGGCAAGTCTCTAATACTAGAAATTGTAGAGAAGGTGATGATCTGGTTTAGAAGGCATTTCCTCATATGGGAGTTCCATATATGAATGAAATCAGACATCCAGGCCCTTTCCCTAGAGGTATATTAGAATGAGGGGAAGTCACTCTCCCCATGAGGCAGCACAGTTTCAGAGGTTTCCAAAAACTTTGACAAAGCCCTGGATGATAGCGCCATCATGGCTTGATGAGGGAAGGTAAGATGATCATATGATTGCTCATTTACATATTGGTTTACAGTTTACACAATTTACACAATACAGTTTACACAATTTACACAATTACACAATACACAATACAGTTTACAATGTACACAATTACGCAATACAGTTTACACAATTTACACAATTTAAAACAATTCTGAAAAGCCCATATTGTGAATAGTATTGTCATCATTTTATATACAAGGGAAATGAGGTTCAATTGTCACAGCTAGTAAGGGTCAGAGATAGGATCATGGTGCCAAATCCAGCATTCCTTCCACTTCAACAGAATGGCACCACTTCTCTGGTGTTCAGAATACAACCCTCCACTCTAGGCTTTAGAGGTCATGGTAACTACATTTAAGGATTTTTGAAGGTCTATCACAGAGAAGAGGAACTTGTTCAGTTTTGGGTTGTGAGGGTAGAACCTGGATCAACAGAAAGAAGTTGTGAAGATTCTGAGATTAGACGTAAGGGAAACCTTCCTGGCAACTGGCGCTATCAAAGAATCCATAATGGATTTTCTGTCATTAGAGATAAAAGGAAGAAAAAAGAAGGAAAGGTGGGGGAAGGAAGAAAGGAAGGAAGGAAGGAAGGAAAGAAGGAAGGAAGGAAGGAAGGAAGGAAGGAAAAGGACTCATAACTCAGGTATGATTCAGATTTAGTGATGCCTGAGACTCCCTTCTACTCTGAGATTCTGAATTTTTGAGTTGGTGACTGGGAAAATATACATTTTCCCGTCTAACACAAGGGACATGAATGCTAGCTTAGTTTCCAGCTTGATGTTGGCTTCTCTTGGTTTAATCACTCTTTCTGAGTGCAAAGGAAGCAAGTTTGTTAGCAACCCTCAAGGAAAAAAAATCCAAGATGCCACATATCACTTTAAATAATGAAGTTATGGGGTGGCTAGGGTGGCTCAGTGAATAGAGTACTGGCCCTGGAGTCAGGAAGACCTGACATTTAACACTTACTAGCTTGTGACTTTGGGCAAGTCACTTAACCCTAATTTCCCTGCCTTCCCTGCCCCTCCAAAAAAAGGAAAAAACAAAACAAAACAATGATTTGAGCTGACTGAAAAAAATGAATCAACTGCTCCCCTATTTTTAACCATCTATTACATATTCTAGAGTACTGTCCCCTTCCTAGTTACATTTCCTTTTTGGCCATAGGTTGCATTCCTATGTATTCCAATGAAACACTGGGTCCTCATTTCAGTTCCCATAAGCACTTTTTGGTGCTAATTGTCTTCCACAGAGAAACTAATCTATGAGGTTGCTATGGCCCCGTGGTTCTACTTTGATGGCTGAGTCCATAGGAGACAATGTGCAATTGTGTGTGTGTGTGCGTGTGTGTGTGCGTGTGTGTGCGTGTGTGTGTGTGTGTGTGTGTGTGTGTGTGTGTGTGTGTAAAATTTAGTGTAATATAAAGAGAATGTCAGGGCCATTTCCCTTCCCTGTACCTTGACATTTTCATCTATATATGAAGAGTATAGTTATATCAACATGATGAAGAGATTTGTTTTTGGTGGATATAATGTGTCCTGAGAAAATTTCTTTTCTTATCTAGTCCAAAAAGGGCCTTTTCCTGAGAACCAATACCTCATCAGGACAAAATTTCAAATTTTGTCTCTCCACAGAACCGGGCTTCCTACCATTCCCTCATCCTTTCCCCCTTCCAGGATGCCCAGTTGACAAGGGAGCATGCCATCCATGAAAGAATAGGGAAGAAGGTAAGTCTGTTTGAGGGAGGGACAGCGAGACAAGGAGAGCAGAAGGTCTTCTCTATACCTGAGCAACTGCCTCTAGAGGAATATATTCTCTATACCTGCCTGACCTGAGGGAGAGAGTCCTTTCTGGCTGGCCCAGCATCTACAAAATGAAGACTGGTGGAACCATTCCACTTGGCAGGTCCTTTGATCAACCCAGCGCGCCTCAGCTTAGTAACAGGGTAAAGTGCTTCTTGCTGTGAGGAATTTTCAATTTATTTCACAGATAAGATAACTCTGATTCAAGCGAACTCCCCTGCTTCCATGGGAACAGTGGCAGGAGAAGCTCACAGAGCCATGGCCTGCAAGTTCAGCCCTCATTTCAGAGGGGCTGACTGCGTGAAAATCCTTTACTTTCCTCAACTAAATGATGGGCTAGAATCCTATACAGATGCTAACCTTTTACAACAAGGGGCCAAGTTCATGAAAGACGGGAAAAGGTGAGTCTTGCCTAAGTCCTATCTCAAAACTAGAGAAGGATATCTGTGATGTGGTGGTGTTTCCCCTATTGTTTTCATTTCTCTGTGTGTAAAATCCATTTCCCTTCTCCTTGCTGTTTGTTCTCTGCTATAAAACTCTTGATCCCCTCTGGTTCACATATTAAAATAAAATATAAAAAGTTTGAGACTAAGAAGGTTTTATCTTTCTGTTTAAGGAACACAGGTATAGAAGGAAGGTATTTCTTACTTAGAGATAAGAGATCTGTCTTCTGGTCAGGGCTCAGCTGTTAAACCCTAATAGGGACATTTACTTTGAATATTATGTTTTGCAAAGTGTTTGACACATAATCTCACTTAAGCCCAGAATAAATTTGTGAGGTAGGTGCTACAAGTTATATTATTCCCATTTTATACATGAAGAAAAAAAAAAGAACAGAGAAGTGAAAATAATAATAATAATTTTAATAATAACAATAGCTAGCTATAGGCTTGCAAAGCACTTTCCAATAAAAGCAAAACAACCCTGGAAGGTAGATGCTATTATTCTCCTTACCTTACAGATGAGTGAGGAAGAGGTTAAGTGATTTGCCCATCACATAGTTAATAAGTTTCTGAGGCTGGATTTGAACTCAGACCTTCCTAACCCCAGGTCTAGTGTTCTATCTGCTACACCACTTTCACACAGGTAGTAAGAGGTAGGATCTAAAATCAGGCCTGACTTCAAACTAACATTCCCTCTCCTAGGGCACATCACCTCTATTAAACCTTTGTTTGACCTTTGACAAATTGCTTCCTTCAGTCTGAGCCTCATTTCCCTCATCTATAAAATGAAATGAGTCAGTCACCAAGCCCTCATTAAGTGTTTACTAGACATCTGGCATCGTAGGAAGTGCTGGGGGTACAAAGAAAGACAAAAATAGTCCCTGCCCTCAGGGAATTTATATTCTAATTCTAGAGATGGCATGGAAATAACTAAGGGTGTACAAAGTATATAGAGAGCAGAGAGAAGGTAATCTCAGAAAGGAGGGCCGCTGCAGCTGGGAGGACTGGGCAAGATTTCCTCTAAAAGGAGCTGCCTAGGTGGTCCCTAAGGTCCCTGCCAGCTGTGACATGCCACAGAGAAGCTCTTAGGCCAAGGTGGTTCAGATATGACTCACTCTATCAGGTTGGATCCATTGCCTTGGATATATAGGAATGATTGTCTCCTCAGTATGGATAATGAAGACACTGCTAAGTTTTCCAATGTCCGTAGCTACCATTTTGGATTTACCATTTGGTTATGATGCTTATTCTGGTTAGATCTAAAATCTAAGGAAACAAGGACCTGTCATTGCCCCCTATCTATCTTAAAATCTGTGTGTTCACATGTATGTATCTAAATGTCATATTGCTTTTCAAATGTAGTCACCTCCCCCACAAATACATACATATACACACACATAATACAAAAGTATGTAAAAAGGGTAGTGTGGAGTAATGTACAGAGAGCTGGCATCAAAGTCAAGAAGACCTGAGTTCTAGTCAGGCCTGTGATATATAACTGACTGGGCAGAACTAAGATCATTGGGGTAAAAGTATATGGAAGATTCAGTTCACTATAAGAAGGAGCTTCCTAAGAATTAGAGATGTCCCAACGTGGCATGGGCTGCCATGAGGTAATGAGTTCCCCACCCTTAATGGTGTTCAAGCAGCAGCTGGATGCTCACCTGTCACGGATGATGTAGGGATAAGTTTCCTGCATTGGATGACGTTTGATTATATTAGATCTAAGATATGTCCAATGTGGTACAGTGCAAACAGTGGCAGATTTAGAGTCAGAGGACTTGTGTTCAAAAGTCCAGCTCTGTCATTCACTCCCATCTGACCTTGGGCAAATCACTGAATTTCTCTGGGCATCAATTTCTTCAGCTATAAAAAAGAGGGTGAGACTGCACGACCTATAATATCCTTTTTAGTTCTAAAGGTAGATGTTTAGGATAGGGATTCTTAATAAAGTTTTTGTGTCATGAACTCCTTTTCAAGTCTGGTGAAGCTTATGGACCCATTCTCAAGACAATAAATATTTTAAGATGAATAAAATAAAATACATACAATTACAAAGGAAAAAACATTGAAATAAAAATATAATTTTACCCATCCATGTTTGTAGACCTCTAGAAATCTATCTACAGGGGTTAAATCTATCCCTTAGGGCTCAAGAACTTCTGCTCTAAAATTCTATTAACGTCTCTATCTCCAAAAACATATATTCAACACTGTGAGAACTGAAATCACTTCTATCTCTTCAATTAATAACCGTTTATTAAATACTTACTATATATCAGTGTACTGGATAAATGTAAGAGAAGGCATGAAAAATGAGAGAGAAAGGTTTTGTGAATCATGTACAAAGTACAGAAGGCCATTGTGGACACTCATGCCAGAGGACTAAATTCAAGTATGCAAATAAAATGGATGTTTTTCTTTGTTTGTTTTTTGTCCTTTGTCCTCAAAGAGGACCCTGACATCTGAAGGGGATGTCATGACTTGCGAGTGAATTGGATTTAAGTGAGGGAGGGCTGTGCAAGGTCACCAGCTTCACTTTTTCCTCCAGAGTCATCTGGGTCCAGTGGCAAGACGCAGATCAGGACGACTGGAGATAGACCCAGATGCAGTGGGAGACCTTGGCCTTTTTTTTTTTTTGGATGTTTTATGAAATTTGGTTGAAATGATGCAAAGATGATTTATGACACTACCACTAGAGGGCAAACAGCTACCACCTAAATAGCTGAGAGTGGAAGACGGGCTGGGGTGGAGCAGGATGAAGGCATGAGGGGGAGAGAGAGAGGGGAAGACTGGCAGAGACAAAGACACAGAAATGTGATGGAAGAAACTATGAACTACCCTGCTGACAAGTGGATGTCTGTGTTGTTTTCTTCCTTGCCTTTCAAGAAATTTTAATCAAACTTTGGAGGAAAGAGAAAGAAAAAGGAGAAAGGAAAAAGAGGGAAAGGAAAGTGTGTAGGTAAAGGGAAGTAGCTAGCTATAAACCTCAAATCATTTCTGTGTCTTGGAAGATTATAATTTCATCCAAGGAGGAGCTACAATAAGCTAGGCAGAGGCAGAACAGCTGGAGTCCTACAGACCCAAAGGCCTTTGCCTCCTTCAGTTACATAGGCTAAGCCATGGCCCAGCCCATGGCCCACTAAATTATAGGTGCACTTCACCATTCATAGACTCTAACTGAAGCTGAAGTGAGCACAGGCAGACGGAACTCTGGAGAATTACAGAATGCCTTCGCCTCCAATTCACAAAGGAAGAAGGGTTCTGTGCTACTTAGATAAGCAGAAATACGTAAAGATACAAAGTTTATCACTAAAAGGCAGCAAGGTGTAGTGAGTGAATCCAATGCTGGCCTCAGAGTCAGGAAGACCTGAATACCAGTACTACCTTCACCATGTAATTAATGTCCCAGCGAAGCCCTTGACCTCTCAGTGCCTCCAGGCACTTCTCTAAAACTATACCTTGTAGAACAAGCACTGATCTGCATTGGTAGAAGGGATTTCCTCACCAGGAGTTGCCAATACCAGTGAAATCACTGACAGAATTAGGAAATGAAAAAGTCTATCAAATGACTGAGAAGGTTTGAAAAACAAGCATCACATGATTTATTGGGTTTAGGGAGGGAAGTATTTTTATTTTTGCTGAAAATGCTGTTAAAAGGTATTTTCAAATTATTTCATTAAATTAAAGATCAAGAGGTTAGATAATAGGTTTAGTCAAAGATAAGCCCAGAGCATCCCCCTAGGTCTATAGGAAGGGGAAGGTCCGGTCTGGGAGGAAGCCAGTTTGTACTTAGCAGCTGGTAGGATTTTCCTTTTTATTCCATTGCCTTCTTAGAGTTCAATAATCTCAACTTAAATTTTATTTCCATGGAGACATCAGATTTACTAATCTGTCTAGTAACAAAGTATAATCCCTTATCGTGGTGATAGTAAGAGTTTACTGATTTTGAGGGAGATGAGGTGATAGAGACAGAACCTAAGGTGATATTCCAGGAGGTCACAGAGCCAAGGATGAAAGTCAATTCAGTTCTCATGATAATAAACGCACTTTTAAAATACTGTCAGAACCCTATGTTGAGAAGACTGGACAATGCAGTCAACAGCGTTTCAATCAATACCACCTACCAAAGTTTCTGCACATAATGGGTTTTTAGTCTGTTGGACTGAATTGAAAATGCATTTCCATAGGATGTTTATCTTTTCAAAGAATTTTCACATCTTTTCAAAGAGTTTGTAAAGCCTTTCAATCTTGTTTATTGTACAGGATTACAAGGCAGGAAGGACTTGCTACTGGCAATCCTGGAAGGTATAGTCACACCAGTGAAGTCAGGTGCCATCACAGAACTTGAGAGTTGGAAGTCTCAATGGTGATCTAGTCGATCGATATGGAAAAGGAAGGCCCCATCTAGCATAACCAAACAAGTGGTTGTCTAGCTTCTATCTAAAGACCACTAAGGAGAGGGAACCAATCCTGGCCATCCTTCTAGGCAAGCCATTCCATTTTGAAGAGTTCCAACTGAACAGTTATAATTGCTAGAAAGTTCCCCCCACCCATACAGCCCCACATTTAACTTAAATCTGTCTCTGTAATTTGTACTCATTGCCGCTGAGTCTTTTGGGGTCAAATAGAAGAAACTGAATCCTTCCCACAAATGTCAACCTTTCAGATACACGAAGCTGTCATGTCACTACTGGGTCTTCTCTTCTCCAGGCTAAACTCTCTAGTTCCTAAAAGTGGCCCTTCATCTTCCTGCTCACCAAAGCATATATGCTATTTTTTCATTAATAAATACTATGAGAAAATGATGATGGATACAATCATCCCCATTTTAGATTTAGAAATTTAGACTTGAGACCTTTTGCCTTCATCTATGCAGTGCCTGAACTGACGTCCTGGCTTCTAGTTTCAGTCTTCTTTATTCATCCCTATGCTTTTGTATCTGGTCAAATGGCTGATGGGAGGTTTGGATGCTGCAAAAAGTTGCACTTCAGATCATAGGGAGATGGCTCCAGTTCTTCCCTAGGGAGACTCACCTGCTCCAGGTCCTCTGATGACCTTTTGTTTTCTCCTGTAGCATCCTGATAGGGCAAGACAAAGAGTTCGGCAGCTGTGGGTAAGCCTGGAAGCACAGCCACCAATATGTGTTGGCTTGAAACACCTGTGGCCTGGTTGAGGAAGACACAGAGACTCCAATCAAAGTCAAGGAAAACCAATGCAAGGAATTTTGTTCAAAAACACAAGTTCTACTGCAAAAAGGTTTGAAGCTATGGGAAAGAAGAGAGGAGTACCGCTGGTGGGAATGTAGTTCTCTCTCCTGAAAACTTTGCTAGAAGTTTGTTCTTGGGACTAGAATTGCCTTTCAGTAAGTCCTATTTAGCATGTCCTTTGGACAAGAAAAGCTTTTGACAGATTCTGCTTCATCATAAATAGAATTCTAGCAGTAGAATCTAAGCTCTATCAGGATAGGAATGACTTACTTTTGTCTCTTTACCTCCAACACCCAGAACCATTCCTCATGTATTATAGTTGTTTAAAACATGTTTGTGGAATGTTGAACTATGGTTGATTTCACCCAGGATTCAAATGAAGAAGCTATTTCCAAAATGTACTTTTATTCTCCAGTAATTAAAAGTTAGAGAGAAATATTGAAAACCTTGCAGTGGGATTGCACCTGGGAAGGGTGTCTGGCTTAAAAGCGCTCTTCCAAGTGGGGGAAGTTCTTCGATTGAGACAATTCAGGATGATTTTCAAACTTATCATAAGTGGCCATCCTCAATTCTTTGCTCCTGAGGAGAATAAATCCACCTATCAGTAATCTCAGCAGAATATGGAACTCCACATCTCAGGAATAGTAATTAGAAGCCTTTTCTAGCTTTCTAGACAGCTGGCAGAAAAGCTGAGGCCCAGAGCACCTGATCTCTGGGAAACAAGGGAATCTAAGTATAGAGGACAATAGGCAGAATGTACTGGCTAATGCTGAGCTAAGACAAGTCAGCTTAATCAATCCCTGAAGTGGCAGGAGGAATGAGCTACAGTTCAAGATGACCAACAGTGACTTTCTAGTCCGAGGAGAGCCAAAAGCCATCACCAGAGTTGTAGCCATGACTAAGCCAGATGTGAACTGGCAGAGGGGTCAAGGAAGGCGATGCATCATCACCTATTCTGAGATAAGATGTGGTAGGCAAACAGGGACCCATCCTGCCAGTGAAGGTTGCCAGGCAACATACATCCAGACACTGAGGACAGATCACATAGGGTTAGGAGGGCATGATGTGGTGAGAACCAGAATTAGGGTAGAACATCCCTTAATGGCCAGTCCCCCATTAGGTAAAGGCATTCTTAATATTGCCTCTTGTGTCCCGAGGGGACAGATGGCAGAGCTGCAGATTATACCTGCCTATGTGAAGGGCATGTGAAGATGGTCCCTGTCACACACACATAAACCCATATCGTCCCAGTGTTTTCCTTAGTTTTAGTACAGGGCTTTGTATAATACATGTTTGAGAACTGTAATTTAATTAGATGGAGAATCAGAAGGTGACTATGAGGTGAGAGGGCTGAGAGCTGGCATCAAGCTCTAAGTAGTATCTCTCCTGCCAAGTGTTAGCAACTGCCTATATCCCTTCTTTTCCCTTGGGATATATATGGTGCCACACAGTATTTGTAATTGTATGAGATGAAGGTTACAGAATCGTAGACTTAGAGAGTGAAAGGGACCTTCAAGGGTTATCTGGTTCAACCTCTTCATTTTACAGATGAGGAAACTTAGGCACAGGGAGATCACATTACTTATCCAGGGTCACAAAGCTATTAAGCATCTGAGGAAGAATTCTAACCCAGGTCTTCTCAATTCCCTCTCCTTCTAGCAATCAATTAATGTGACTTGAGAGATAAAGTAAGGTTAAGTTATCCAACAGGCTGCCATCCATCAGGAAGAAGCAGCTGTGATATTAATATGACATAAAATATGGTTGGTATACAGCCTATGACCTAACACAGAGAATTCCTACAAACATTTATCAAGATTGGCTCTTCACTTATTCCTAGGAATATGGATTGTGTGAGGGAGAAGAATGACCAAATTAAAGGGACCTTTTCAAACAACCTATGAGAGATACTTCAGGGTGGAGAAAAACAAGCCTAGCGCCTTTAGTCAGGAAGGCATGAATTCAAATCAGACCTCAGATACTTACTAGCTATGTGGTGCTGGCCAAGTAACTTAGTCCTATTTGCCTTAGTTTCCTCATGTGAAAAATGAGCTGGAGAAGACAATAGTAAACCTCTCCAGTTTCTCTGAGAAGAAAACCCCAAATGGGGTCACAGAGAGTTGGACACCACTGAAATGACTGAACAACAACTGTTATGATTGTCTTGGCTTTCAACTTAGAAAAACAGGAAGAACTGGAACTTATGATTTAGAGCTGAAAGAAACCTTTGAAATCATGTGGTCAAACCTTTTTTTTTTTTAAACAGATGAGGAATCTGTGGCCAAGCAAAGGGAGGTGACTTGTCCTTCCACTACCCCATGTTAGCTAACTGTTGTAATAGAGCTTTAAAAGTCTCTCTCTCTCTAAATTCGACAATCCCCACGATCCAGCCTTAGTCCCTGCTGTTTTCTGTGTGCCTACAGCACAGTTGAGACAGTTGTTCCTTATGATTTTGATTTTTTGGGTTATTTTGTATTATCCTGCTAAGTAGTTCTAAGCCTCTTCATACGGTGTGTGTGTGTGTGTGTGTGTTTCTGTGTGTGTGTGGTGTGTGTTCATGTATGTGGGGTGGGTGTGGGTGTGTGTGTATGTGTGGTGTGTGTATGTGTGTGTGTGTGTGTGTGTGTGTGTGTGTTTTGATTCCCCACACAAAATGAATACATTCTCCTCATCTATACAGTGAAGGGCATGGACCAGATCCTATCATATATCATTCTCAGTTGCAATATCCTATGATTCTCTTAACTCTAATTCCATTTCTATCCCTGACCCCTAATTCTTAATTCTATAAGATATGGACGAGAATCTTATATTTGCTTTCTTTTTATCTCTCTTTCCCAAAGGGCCTACCACAGAGCTCCACACAGAAGTCACATTCAGTAATATTGCTATCTGACTGTGATTCCACAGTTTCCAGCTGCTCAGGCCTGACATGCACCACATCACCATAAATCTCTCCAATAAATCTCTTCTTCACTTACTTCAACAAGGGCTCTTTTGATGACTCGGCTGATGTCCCGCCTCCACTCTGGGATGTCTGGGTTATAGTCGTCCAGGTTTGGAGAGAAGGACAGGCGGAGAGACTGGAATTCCTCTGGGGACATAAAGGGCAGGAGAATTCAGTGAATCAAAATGTTCCCATGTTCCTTACCAACCACAACACTTAACAACAACAGAGTGCACACTATACCTATACCCAGAGACTGAAGTGCCAGTGATTCAAGGAAGTGCTTTTTACCTCTGTTTAACTCTGAGACTGTAGAACTTACTTAAACGAGCTATTAAATGAGCAAGGGGAAAGGTTTGATGTCAAAATCCATAGGTGGAAAATGATGTGTTTGGGTTTCAGAAGGACTAACAGACACAGGGGCTCCATATTAGTCACACAGGAGACATAAAAACCTACTTAGGCAATTCTTAACAATACTAAAGGCTTATCAAACACATGCTTTGGAGACTCTCGCATGACCACATTTGCCTTTATGGTCCGTACCTTATTCCATAGAAGCATTTTTCAAAGTCTATTTTATGAGCCACTGGTCACCTACATGAATATCACTACCTCAGCCCTGACGAAGAATAATGAGATGCATATTAATTAAGTTGCTCAGTAAATGCCAGCAGTGAGAAGCCACCCACTGTGACTCCCCATTTTACTTTTAGAACCTCAGTTTACTTTCTTCTCCTCATTATCCTCCCTCTCCCTATTTGTTTTTGCAAAACTGCAAAATAAAGGTGCCATGATGAAGTATATAGATGATAAAAAAGGGACTGGGGTGGGGGTGGGAGGTATTTTAGTTGAAAAAGAGACCCTAATTTCTGTATTAAGCAGCAGGGTGCAAGGATGGGGAATTAGAAACATTACCCTGAAGTCTGTTTTGAAAATAAGAAAGCATTGTGGGAGGAACAAAAAGGGCAAACACCAATTACTTTTTTTTTTTACAGCTGCTCACAGAGATGGATTCTGCACATTTGCATTTTTAATTTAAAAGAAAACCTGTGCCCTGAAGCAAATTTAGGAGAAACAAATCAACACAGCTTTTCCTTCTCAAGAGTCCAGTGTGTGGCTTCATTCCTTCCTTCAGATGACAAATGTGACTTTAGAAAGATGTTTCCTCTTTGCCACTCTTCCCATGTCTGACATGAGAATATGTGGCTATTGTGAGTAGGATTGTTTAATTCTTGGTATTTGTATCCCTAATGCCTACCACAGTGCCTGGCACACAGTAGGCACTTAATAAATGTTTACTGACTGACTGATTGCTCAACATCACCAAGTGAGTAAATGGTAGAACAAAGATTTGAACTTAGCCATCTGATTCTAAATCCAATACTTTTCACACTGTACCAAGCAACCTCCCCGAAGTCATGAGAAGGCAAGGGACTGAGAAGCATCAGAAGCATCTGAGACATGGTTCTTATTTTGACTTTGTGACTAACACACTGTGTGATCTTGGGCAATCCTTCTCTTGTTCCTGAGGTTTAGTTTTCTCTTGTAAAACAATCTCTAAGGTCCCATCTAGCTCAAATATCCAGAGATGCTAAACAAGACACCAGCAAATTGTTTTGTCACAAGAATCATCAAAGGAACTAAGAAATACACTATATGCCACTGGTACAATTATGGCAGAAGAGAAGGGGAAGAGATATTAGGAGATGACAGGGAGAGAGAGGGAGATTAAAAGTTACTTTACTGTGAGGAAGGTTAGAGAGAAGGTCCCTGAAAAAAAGAGCTCAGATATCAGTGAATGAAAGTCTTTATTTAGGTCAGAGGTATCAAATACACCACCCACTGAATAAAGCCCACAACACTCCCCAAAGTGGCCCTAATCCAATTAACACATACTTGGGAAAATTTTAGCAAAGTAAATAAAAATAAAATAGAACACAGATAATGTGAATGTGTGGTTTTCTAAATCAATATGTAGCCCACAGGGATCCTTACAGACAGCTTAGTGGCCCCATTTCTATTTGAGTTTGACACCACTGCATTAGACCCTAAACTTAAGACAGGTTTAACAAACTATAGAAAAAATTGTGTCTATAGAGTTTCTCCTTGTCTGTATGTTATACTTCTGTTATACTTCTGGAGACCTGTCTATTAAATCTTAAAAAAAAAAAATACAAGGAGAAATACGTTGAGAAACAGTTTCATGTAATGAATGAGGGAGGGACAGCCTTGGAAACAGAAAGACCTATGTGGGTACACATCTCAAATTTGACAAATACTGAACATATCACCCTAGATAAGGCAATGCTTTAAGACTCTAAATGAAATAATCAAAGGAAAATGCTATGCACCCTCTGCTACAGGTTCAGAGAGGACTAGGAGGAAGGAAGGAAGGAAGGAAGGAAGGAAGGAAGGAAGGAAAGGAAAGGAAAGAAGGAAGGGAGGTGTAATGGTAATGGGAATTTGAAGATTTTCCCTGCTTTGAAAATAAACTCTGTCCCCTAACAGGCTGAATGTAATCACATAGAGCCTGTGCTGGGAGGAGTTTGTTGAAGGTGGAGCAGACCCACAGGAAGTTGGGAGTCAGAGCAATTAGATGGTGGGGGAGAGGAGAGAACACTCAGGCAAGGAGACAGATAGACTTGTGAGTAAAAGTTGGTGTTTGACAGCTAGTCTTGTGTTGGTTTGTGGGAAGGCTAAAGGATGGACTTTCTGCTACATCGTGGTACACTGACTTCTATGTTGCTATGATGCATTTAGTTTCCTGGTGTTGGGATTCAGTTTTCTGGTGTCTGACATATGTTTTGCTTCTCTCTTCTATATGGAGAATCTGTTACATTTTGTGATTGAGCACCATGCAGGTATATCTATAGTGATTGTGGGTGCTATGAATATTGCATTGGCACTACAGGAGGGAAGGAAGAAAGAAAGAAAGGAAGGAGGGAAGAAAGGAAGGAAGGAAAGAAGGAAGGAAGGAAAAAAGGAGGGAAGGAGGGAAAGAAGGAGGAAAGAAAAGAGGGAAGGAAGGAAAAAGAAAGAATGAATGAAAGAAAAGACGGAAGGAAAAAGAACAAATGAAAGAAAGAAAGAGAAAGGAGGGAGAGAAGAAGGAAGGAAAGGAGGGAGGAAGGAAGGAAGGAAGGGAGGGAAGGAGGAAGGAAAGAAGGGAAGAAGGGAAGGAGAAGAAAGAAAGTAAAAAAGAAAGAGAGAAAGAAAAAGAAAGGAGGGAAGGAAAAAAGGAAGAAACAAGAGGGAGAGAAGGAAAGAGGAAGGAAGGAGGGAAGAAAGGAAGGAAACCCAGCATTGGTTTGACTGCAGCTCATCTTTTCCCAGCCAACTCCTTTGAAGAGAACAGCGCACTAAGCATGTGGCCACTCCAGATCCACTGTTCCTAAAGCTGCTTTGGCCTTCAGACCACGTGCAGTTTTACTTCTAAATGAATTTCTGGACTTTATCTTGCTGACAAGTTGGTGAGATAAGAGTAAAGAAGCTGCCTACATGAAAAAAAAAATGGAATTTCTTCGCAGGACCAAGGAATTTCTCCTTGATAAAATGATTTTATTTCCAGACACCTCAGTTCATAATTCATACAATAGATATATAAGCACCAGTGTGTTCCTGTCCTCATAGCAAAGTATCAATGGACACCTTAGACCAGGGGTTCTTGAAATATACAGGCTTCATGGGTTAATTACAGGGGGTTCATTACTATGGATAGAAAAATATAATTATATCTTTACTATTAGTAACTTCAAGATGAAATTTAGCATCCTTTCAATTATTTATGTATGCAACAAAGATAACTCTGAAAAGATGTCAATTTTCTACACTTTAAAATGAAGTGGTTGGAAGAGATAGGCTGGATGGTCCTACCCGGCCCTAAGTCTCTATCCTAGTATGTCCACTTGTTTCCCAATATTCCCTAGGCAGCACCTAAGAGTCCCATCCCCATTCCCTCCTGGACTCACACCAGGGCTACTTACTTTGAGGTGAGAGCAACCTTCACATCTCAGAAAGAGGCACTCACCGTACACGGCAATGGTTTTTGTGTCCTGAAGAATCGCACTCCCAGCTGAAACCTGTACTGTTATGGTGTTCATTCCTTCCGAAGTAAACTTAAACGATTTGCTTCCCTCCAGGGTGATCAGAGGCTATAATCACATAAACAGAAGTCCAGAGTTGAAAGACAAGGCTGCTTCTTTCCCTCTTTCTCTCCCTCCCTCTTATCAACATGGTTACTTGGTCAACCAATGAGTCAATCAAAAAGCTTTTATTAAGCATCTTAAAATGTGCCAGGCTCTGCATTAGGAACTAGTGTCATAATTAGCAAAAATGCCTAAGTAGATATAATAGGGAGAGGTACTTTTCAGTGCTTGTACACAATTTTCTTTTTTTGCTTTTTTATTTTGGAGGGGGAAGGTAGGGGTTAAGTGACTTGCCCAAGGTCACAGAGCTAGTATTTTTTGTATGTGTGTTAAGTGTCTGAGGCCGGCTTTGAACTCAGGTCCTCCTGATTCCTGAGCCGATGCTCTATTTACTGAGCCACCTAGCCACCCCTCTTGTACACTATTTTCATCTCTGAGCCCGTAACATGGAGTCTCTGGGAATTTATGTAACTGAGCTTAGATTATGCCTCATAATTTTTCCCATGATAAAATGGAGGACAAGTAAAGTTAAGCGACTTGCCTAAAGTGATACAGGTACTAAGTGACAGATATGAAGTTCAAGACCTCTGAATCCAGGACTGAGCTAGCTGTCCTTGTGAGAACCTTGTTGAGAAAGTGCAATTTGGGTTCATTAAAATGGATCATAGTGCGTTAGCCTGCAGAATATAGCTATCTGTCCATATCCCATTGTCAAGTAATTCTCTTGTATTAAAGAGAGATTCCGGCTGGTCCAGGAGTTCTGTGTTGCTCTAGCCCCATGCAAGGTTTTCTGACCATCCAAGGGAGCTAAGCTACTGGCTGCATAGCAGGAACCTTGCCTGTCCTGGATTCCTCTTAGAAGCTCCTACAGGGACTTTTGCAGAAGGTAGCTGCTGGGAAATAGGCCCTTCTTTCTGAATAAGAAAGTAGATACTAATTGCATAGTGAATTGGGGAAACTAAACGGAAAAACAGAAGAATCAAAGTCACTTGGTATGGTGCCTTGCAAAAGAATTGGCCATGGGAGTACAGAAGGGAAAGATTATTAGCCTAGTGACCTCCCTTGTCTCACTCCACATAAACATTGCTTTTCAGTCTTTCCTTGAGTTCACTTAATTAATTTTTAAATCAAAATTCATTTGAGCCTATGTAAAGGAGCAGGAAGCATCTGGCGCAAAACTCTAATATTCATGCTCGTTGGGAGAAAGGGTGTGTGTGTGTGTGTGTGTGTGTGTGTGTGTGTGTGTGTGTGTGTAAGAATAGAAAAACCCACAAAATATTCCAATGACACAGCAGAAAGATTCTAGACTTTTTCATCCCCTTTTCTCTCTGAGGGTCAACATAGATACACTCCTCATCCACCAGTGAGAGGTAATGGGCCACATTTGCACACATAATTTAACAGGGAGAAAAAGTAGGCCTTCTTTGTGCTTCACTTCCAGCAAAGGTGGGAGGGAAGCCAGTGATGGGCTCTCCTTCACAGTCATGCAAGAAGCTTTACTAGGTGGGTACAAGATAAGTCTTTCTACTCCCTGGGGCTATGCAAAGACACCTCTCCAGTGAAAGCAGAAATTCAGCTCTAGTGAAGAGGCTTCCTGATTTACATAAGATGCACTCAGCCTAAGGGGTAATGTCTCCAAATTAAAAGTGACATTGCTCAAAGATCAAGATGTCTCAACACAAAGTCACTTCATTCCCAGAGTTAGTAAGAGGGAATATGCTTCACTTTGGAAGTTCCAGAAAGAAAGATGTTTCTAATCCCAATATAGACTAGATAGCCAAGAATGCTGTTGCCTTCTAGCTCCATAATGTCGTTTTTAGCATGGGGTAGCACATGGGGCACTGGACTGAAGAGTCAAGAAGACCTGGTTTTGATTTGTAACTGAGAAACTTACAAGTTCTGTGACCCTGAGTGAGAGTCAGAGTCTTTGGGCTGCAGGATTCTCATCTATAAAACTCGTATAAAAGCTCCACTTATGAAATAAGAATGTTATGAGGATTTAGTTGTTTAATTCTTTCAGATGTTTGACTCTTGGTGACCCATTAGGGATTTTCTTGGTAAAGATACTGTAGTGGTTTGACATTTCTTTCTCCAGCTCATTAGACAGATGGGGAAACTGAAGCAAACAGAGTTAAGGGACTTGCCCAGGGTTACACATCTGAAGCTGAATTTGAACTTAGTTCTTCCTGACTCCAGGTCCATCATTTTTCTACTCTGCCACCTTAGCTGCGCCATGAGGCTTAAGTAAGATGATGCTTGTAAAGTACTTTGCAAACCTTAAATCATTGTAAATGTTAGGTATTATTGTTACTTTGATGATGAATTCAGTTTCCCCTGCCCTCACCCTCATCATCTTCCCCACCACCTCCTGGTATTCCCTAGGAATCTCTCTATTACACACCTGTCTCTGCACCTCTGGGTGTAGGTACACCTTACTGAAATATCTATGATCACCATCTGGGTGATTAATTAATCCATGTGGTCTAATAGGACAAGTAGCAGGCTAGAGGGCAGAAGATCTGGGATCTAATCCTGGTTCTGTATTTAATTCATGCATCAGCTTCACTTCAAACCTCTGGGCTTTAGTCTCTTCATCTGTAATAATGAGCAAGGCTCTGTCCCTCTCCAGGTCTCTGTTTCACCATCTTTCAAAGGAGAGGGTTAGGCTAGGTGGTCCCCAAAGTCCTCTTAGAGAATTAACATTCTATAAACTTGTGTTCTTGCACTGGATCCAAGATGGTTTTAAAAAAAATCATTCATTTGAGTCTGACAGTGGGCGAGACAGGGCTGTGGGTCAACAGGAGATGTTCTGCACTGCAGAGATGGGAAGTTCTGGAAAAGGAGTCTATTTCTTGGCGTGGTGAGTCAGAGGTGACCTACCTCTGTGTTGTTCCCATGCCACCAAACGTAAGTCAGGGTCCCCACTTGGCTGGGCCACAACACGGCTGTTGCATTGACCTCCTTGTTCTTGGTGGTGACAAAGGGAAGTGACAAGTGTACATGCTCCAAGGGACCTGTGGAAACAAAAGGGGAAAGAAGCCACAGACGAGGAGATCTTGTAGACAGATCTCCTCAAGTTTCCTTACCCAGTTTGGGGAAGTGTGCCACCCTCCCCCAGCAAAATACAGCTGGTCTTTGAAGTGGAACAGGACACAGCATGCCAACACTCACATCATGATCAGCACTATTCACAAGAGCAAGAGGGGAAGATCATTTCTCCATGTGGAAACAGACTAAAAGGGGAATGTTTGGTAAGGAAGCCAAGAAAGCCTGGGTCTGTTTGGCTTCTGAGCCTCTGTCTGCTTCCTTATGGTTCATTTACCTAATTTCTTTACTACTAATCCAGAACACTGAGGTTAATTTAGCTCTAAAAGAACAGTCTCTTTATTATGGGCCTTTGCACTGTCAGCTGTTATAGAAGTTATTATAGAAGACCTGATTGACAGGTGAAGAAATTGAGTCACAAAACACAAAGTCACTTCCCATATCCCATAGGAAGTAAGTAACAGAGATGAGGTTTAAATTCAGTTCCTCTGACTTTAAATACAGGTCTCCTTCAAAATGGAAGCCCTTTTAGAGAGGTCATGGTAGACCCTAGGTCATAGAAAAGGATGGTTTTATGAATTCTAACTCCACTAGGAAACAACTCTGAGAGTTAAGTATTTAGTAGGAGATTTGAAAACAAAGCACCTGACCTTTGTTATTTGATATTTGTGGGAATCCTGGGCAACTAATCAATCAACAAGCATTTATTAGACACCTACAATGTACTATGCACTGTGCTGTCACTTAACTGCTCTGGGCCCTTATTTCCACAGCCAAAGGGTCATCCAAGGCACTTTGGGGTTCTAAATGGACTATTATGTGATCTCAGCAGCAAAGATCACAGCTCTCCTTGTCTTGTGCTCTTTCCTTTTTATCTCCCTGTCTCTCTCAAGTCATGCCATGGTGATAGGACAAGAAGAGCAGAGGCAACAGTTACAGCATCTTTATAAAGATCATTTGAGGGGCAGCTGGGTAGTGCAGTGAATAGAGCACCAGCCCTGGAGTCAGGAGGGCCTGTGTTCAAATATGACCTCAGACACTTAACACTAGCTGTGTGACCTTGGGCAAATCACTTAACTCCAATTGCCCTGCCTTCGCCCCACCAAAAAAAAAAACTCAAAAAAAAAAGTGTCACACTGTCCTAGTTATTATGAACCTGCCCATCATGTCACTCCTGTTTATTAATGATCCACCCCATTTGTAGATTTTGTTCACATGGTAGTAGTACTATTTCTTTCAAGTGAAAGTTTTCTTAAAAACAAAACAAAACAAAACAAAATAAAACTCTCCAGTTGATTCTGGAAGCAGGTAGAAAGAAGTTATCTAAGGTCTGCTGAAAAACCAAGATTTAACCTCAGGGACCAAAGAGGAAATAAAACACAACTGAGCACTGATTTGGATTTTTGTCCCAGACAATTATCCCTCAATGAATATAACAAATAGGCCACCAGGTTGGACACAGAATTGTCTACAAGGGATAGTCTGTAGATATCAGCCAAATACTAGAGCATCTTTGCCTTCTAAATGGACTCCTTTGGCTGAGGAGGGGGTAAAGCTATTTCTTTTTGTGACTAATGCAAATGACTTGACCAGGTGAATATTTGCTTCTAGCTCAGAAACTACCCTCTTGAATAGCTCAGTACAGTGCAAAGATGACCAGACGCAGAAGGAAAGTGGGCATAATTAGATATATGCGAGAATGTATACCAAATTAGTTACTCTGACTATATATGCTCTCTAACTGTACTGGAAAGCTGCCTACTTGCAGTGCATAGGTCGGACAGCAGGTGGCACTCTGTCACCCTATATCACACAGGAAAAGCTAATTCTAGGGAACCAGAGAAGAGCTGAATTTAGGTGTTCTCTTCTGATGTCAGTTTGGAATCCATGCGATGTTACAGCATGAAGTCTTTACAATCTGTATTTAGTTTAATGCCCTCATTTAACATATGAGGAAACTGGGGTTCAGAAGCTATGGATTGTATTCTAAGAATGCAGCCTTCCGGGTTGCCTGTCTAGCTTCCCTCCTTGCCGGTGGAAAGGAAATGAGGTTCAGATGCCTATGTCAGTATCGCGTATCCTGCAGGATTCCACTTCAGGACAACATGGCTGCAAGTTCTGATAGTAACAGAGAGAGGCAAAGCTAGAGCGTGAAAGCCAACCAAAGAGAGATTTCCTTTGTGAATCTTTTGAGAGAGAAGCAGCCTTTCGCTTCTAATTCATTGCATTTATAATTTTTCTTAAATCAGGAATACCTTAAAGTGAGCCCCACATCCTCTTGCAAATATCTGACCACAACAGGTTGATCATTTTCAGCAGCAGAGGATTCTGTTTCCTTTTGACAGTTCAAGAGGATCTGATTTCTTCACTTAAAAAAGACAGTGCTTCCTATCATAAACATAGCAGGGGACTGTCACATTCCTGCTCATGTTTCTCCACTTCTCTCCTTCCAGGTTCTATATCCTGGGGCCTATTTCTCTACATTACAGCAAATCTCTCCCCATCCCTCCTGCCTTCACTCCTGGGCTAATTTTGTATGACTCTAAGCTTCCAATCTGCTACAACAGCATGCATTTCAGCTCATATCCCAAGCATGCTACTTTGTGGTGGCTAAGTTCTCATTTTATTGCCTTAGGATCTCAAAGTACTCTATAAAACTTGTTGCTACTATTTTATGAGACAAGGGAGATCTAGAGTCTTTTCTTAAATATCCTAGAGAGCGTGAGTTATTGAACTTCACGAAGACCTTAAGACTTCTAGCATGAAGTCCCCAAATCACTAATGCTATGATTTAAGATTTTTAGTCACAAGTCCTGTTGAGGTCCTCAGACGTTTTGGTCCTGAGATTCACATTTGAATCTGGAGTCTGAAGTAGTGTTTAGTATAGGTCTTCACATAACTGAAAAAGGGAAGTAGAAATCTCCCCTAGAAAACAACTTAGATATCACCTCTACTATTCAGACAGAAAATTACCTTTTTTATTTTTTATCAGAATGGGTTGGGGGAGGACACAGAGTATGTGGAATTAGTAAAAACAAAATAATTGGATTGGGTGACGATACCCTAATTTGTTTGCTGACCAATCAAAAATCATTTGAATACCTATGAAAAGCTACCTCCTCTTCATCTGAATTATTCATAAATTGGCAGTATCCCCTAGCCCTACTGAGAAAGAAAGACATTTACAAATGGCCTATCTTTCAGGAGGTGGCTAGGGGAGGGGGAAAGAGATCTCCTATTCATCTTTTTTCAACTCATTCTGCAACTCTGCACAGTCCCTGATGAGCTAACTGCAAGACTGGCTGAGCTAGGCAGCTTTGCTTTCCTGAAATCTGCATTCCTATCCAAGGAAGGAAACAGTCATTGCATCTTGTGGTTTCATTAGTTTGCAAACTCACAGAGCACTGTGGACACTCTCCCCAAGGAATTCCCTCCTGTCAAGAAGCAGCTGATTACCTAGGCGCTCCAGTGAGAAGCTGTCAGCCCAGTACTGGAAATAGCACCTCTGAAACATTTTCTCCATTTGTTTCTGATGACCTTTGCAAACCTTTATTAATAACCTCTGATTCTGGCTCAACTAACCTTTCTGTACTGGAGAGCAGGGAATGCAAGGGGTTGTCATGCAGCAGACTGTGTGGGAACATCTACCTGGGGATGAGATTATAAGGAGGAGCCATTCTGCCAGCCTTGAGCTGCTCCCCTAGAGTAATTATTGCCTAATTTCATGACTGGGCAAATCCAAAGCCAGGTGTCATTTTGAAATGAACCCAAGCTCACATTCCATCAGCTCAGCTAATAGAGTGAACTGGCTACAGCCGAATATCTAGACACCAACACAAATGCATAGATTGGTCCAGGTAAAAAAATGGTGGGGAGTCAAAAGACTTGGGTTCTAGTTCAACTGCAGCTGAGATTTAGCATGTGGTATTGAATAAGTTACTGAATCTCTTTGTACCTCATTATCTCCCACTGGGAGAGAGGCCTGATAATACTTATGGTATTATGGGCATGAGGATGATAAAAAAAGGTCATAGAAAGAGAATGTGATCTAAGAGCTTCAGAAAAAAGTTAATTTACATTATGATAGCCTTGATGAACACTATTCCTTGTTTCATGAACTTTTATAGGTTTTAGGGACAAATGATACTTGTTTGTTTACAGCAAAACTCTGATATGATACAGTTAAATTCATAAGAAATATGTTAGTCCTCCCCCTCAAGGTCAGTGTTATAAAGGAGTTCTCTAATCTTGAGATCAAGGAGGTGTGATTCATATTGGCTCAACTAGAACTATTTGGTGTGATGGCCACATCTAAATTTTATTTTTAGAACTCACGATATACCTCTAAGAACTCTGAAATTCCTCTGTGTGACCATAATCTCCAAGCCTTCCATTTCCCCAACCTTCACTCCCCAGTTCCTGTTATTCCTGCTCTTTACCCTCATTACAATTTTCAGGCTTCTCAATTTCTTCCTATTCTAATGATTCTGGCTGCAATTCCCTCTCTACTGAGGCTAGAGCCATGATCAGCTATGTCAATAATGTTGTTTTGTCAAGTCTCAAATGAATATCCTGTTCCCTTAATTTTCTGCTATATTCATGGCGCAACTCTCCAATTATGCTGATGACTTCTCCCATTCATTCACCTATTCTATTCCCTACTTATAAGGGGCTGAACATTGCTGAAGGAAATCACAAAACCACAGTGACCAAATCTACCAAAAATAATCTCAGGTGGACTCTCCAAGTTCTGTGAAAATCCTTTTATCCATCTTTTATTGATTCTTTATCATACTTCTCATAGCGTCTTCTCTCCTCAAGCCTCCTTCCCACTTAGTCTCAGCAGGTGGTATTACCTCCTACTTTACTGGAAGAAAAAAAAAGATAAAATGTTTTCCTAAGCCATCCCTCCTTCCTAACATCCCCATTTCTGTCAAGGGAACTGCCATCCTTCCAGTTAGTTCCCCAGGGTATATCCTAGCTATCATCTTCAACTTCTCATTTTCTTTCACATCCACTTCTAATTAGCTGCCAAGTTCTGTCAGTTCTACCTTTATTGCATCAATAATATGTACCCCCTTCTCTCCACTCTATGACTGGCCCTCATCTCCTCACATCTGCTGGTGAAGCTCCCTATCTAAAGTCTCTCCCTACTTCAGTTCATCCTCCACTCAGCTGTCAAGCTGATCTTCCTAAAGTACAGGTTGGATTATATCAACACCATCAGCCCTCCATGCTGATGACATCCAAGATCAAATAGAAAATCAAAGCCCTTCTCAATCAAAGGCCTTCTCAATCTAGCTTTCTCTTACCTTTCCAGTTTTCTGACTCTCCTCCCTGCCATGTATTCTTTGATGTGGGGACACTGCCCTTTTTACTGTTGCACAAGCAAGACATTCCTCTTAGTTCTAGACCAAATTGACCTATTCTCCATTCCTACTCACCACTCAGCCTTTCCTGTATCTTCTTTATGCATTTGTATGTTTTCTAATCTCTGTAACAGGTATAGACTCTGTTTAATGAATTCTCCTTTTCTGTCTAAGGTCCCATTCAATTAGACTTTTCACGTGCCACTTCCTCCATGAAGCTTTCCCTAATCTGAACTGAAAACATGTTCTTCTTCCAAAGTTTCATAGCACTTCTTTTGGATGCCTCCTCTGAAGTGATCATTTTGTTCCTCTTATACCTTAATCACAGACACATGTTCTTTCACTATGAGATTATAAAATTTTTAATAAAAGTCTGAAACCTATCGTTTTATCCTCATCATTTTACACAGTACTTCCCACATAGTAGCCACCTGTTACTATTCTGATTATTGAACTAAAGGCCTATCGAAATATTGAATCCATGACAGGTTTAGGATAAAAAACTGGAACACAAAAAGTTATGATTACCCAGGCCCTTCCTTTAAAGTCCAAGTTCAAGTCAGTTAACAACACATGAAACGTAATTGAATACTATTACTGTGCCATAAGAAAGCACGAATGAAAAGAATTCATAGAAAGATGTGAAGTGATATGAGCAAAATTAGGAAGCAAATATATACAGTGAGTATAACAACAGAAAGGAAAAGAACAACAAAATGAAACTGAATGTTCGTTAGTTCTAACGCCCAAGACTGGTTCCAAAACGAGAGTTAGTTTAAGGAAAGGCACCTCCTCCTTCCCTTCATTTCAAAGGCTGGGACAATGATTGTAGGATATTTCCTAAAACTAATGAGCACGATTACATATTAGTTCTGCAGAATTTCTTTTTTTTAATCTTTAATCTTTGTTATAAGGAAAGGCTCATTGCATTGGGCAAAAGAGAAGGGAGGGCTATGTGTGTAAATAAATGTGACAAAAACAAAAGATGTGCATGTCTATGTATTTAAATGAACACACACACACACACACACACACACACACACACACGGATCCAACTTATTTCCCTTGGGGACAGTGGCGACGAAATTCTTAAGGAAGGAAGGTAAAATGTTGTGGGAAATGTTTTTCCTCCCAGAAGATATTATAAGTAGAAGCACAAAAGCTTAAAGTCATTTGCAGATTTTGGAAAGAGTCTTGAACTAGAAGTAAGGAAAGGTGGATTCAAGTCCCAGATCTCTTACTTCTTAACTTTGTGACCTCTGAGTCACTTCCTTTCTCTGGGCTTCAGGTTTTCCCTTATAGAAAAGAAGGAAGTAGCATTGGATAATTTTTAAGGTTTCCTCACTTTTATCTCCACAGGCAGATGAGTCATTAAATTTCATTCTGGTAGAATCAATTCTTTGAAAATATAGGGAGATTATGAGCAATTTAAATGAGAGCTCTGTAAAGGAGAATATTCTGAAAAAAGAAATCCCCTTTCTGGAACTAGGGAGAGAGCAAGTGATAGGGGAGGTGAATTGTTGCATAGAAAATAGTCAGAATCCAAGTTATTTTTGGAAACTTTATAAACCATTTACTGATTGCTCCGCTGATAACACCTAGGAAAATCTGGAAAATTCTAGACCCAGAAATGACTCTTAAAGTTGGCATGCAGGTAGATAATGCTAGTTAATTCTGTCTTCCTTTTGACTTAATTTTTCAGGATAATACATGGTATGTGCAATAAACCAAAACAACAAAATAACCATAACAACAACAAAATCCAGCCACCTTTCCAATTGGAGAGCAAACTCTCATTCACCAAGACTTGAAATGATCTTGTGTCTATGTTGTGAAAACATAAGTTTGCTAATAATTTTATAGCATCTAGCAATCAGTTCGTGAAACCACTTTGTATAGTATCAATCTAGGTACAGCTAGAGGAATTCAAGACAAATGGCACCAACTCCACGTTAGCACTCCAATATCACTATGTGAAGTTCCAGGAAAAGCGAATTGGTCTTGGCATTAATTTCCAATAGTATGAAAAGAGTTGAAAGGATTATCCTCACCCTCAAGCCCAAAACCAAGCAGACTTGTTGAGGTCATTTTAAAGGAGGAATCAGTCAGTCTTGACTTAAGGACTTTTGTTAAATGATAGTGGTACTCTATATATCCCTGACTGAAGTTGTTCACAAAAGAGCTACAATAGTCTTCTGTAGGAAGAAGTCACCTAAGAATTGTTTCTTTTTCATTTTAGAAGAAGACCAATGTCGTCTTTATGTTGGGGTCAAGGTATAGTGGCTTTGGTCTGCAGCTAATCAAGCCCAATATGACTTTAGAAGGTTCTACCCTGGGTGGGTAGAATAAGTAATCAGTTAGGATATTTGGGATGGAGATTTTCACAGCTCGTGTTAACTTCATGCCACTGTTATTCTGCTTTACTCATGGAGTACAACACCTTCTCTGATTCAGGCACACCAAGCTAAATAGTCCTGTGACTTTCCAGGGACATCTTAGTAGTTGCAATTAAATGAAGAAGAAGCAAGTTGATCGCAGGAGCCTCTCAGTGGGTTAAGCAACAGATGACAGTTTAGTGGAAAAGCTGGCCTAGTATATGACATGAGTAGATTGATAAATTTCCTACCTTCTTGTAGCTATATTTAGATTGCTGGCCTTATCAGACATATCTCCTACATGAGGTCTTTCTTGATTCTTCCAACTACTCCAACTTGGTCACTTCCAAATGACCATAATTAAAGTTAGCTATTCTGTGTATGTATTTTAATGCACTCATTAACTCTATATTTATGCTATATGTATTCTATATGTACCTGTTGCCTCCTCTATTAGAATGCAAACTGCTTGTGGTAAGGATTGATTTATTCTATTTACTTGTATCCCCAGTATCCAGCACAGTGGTTAGCACACGGTACAGACATAATAAATACTTATTTGACTGACTGAAAATCAGACCACTGGATGGCAAAATATGACACGTTCTGAAAAAGTTCTCTTTGGTGACTTCAGTAGCCTGACTTAGAAGGTTATATAATGGAAAGAGCAATGACAACCTCAGTTCTAGTTTCCTACCAATTATGACCTTTGGAAGGTCACTTCCTCTCTATCTCTGTTTTCTCTTCTATAAGGATTTATCCACAGGCTCTCTTAGCCTCCTTACAGATCTAAATTGCTATAGCCAATCATCTTACAATTTATAGTGGGTTTTTTTTTCCTACACAACAGCAAGACATATATCAGATCTTTCAGAAAACAGGAATATTAGCCCACAAAATGTTTGAACAGTATCAAAGCAAGATTCTAAAACAGTCAAGAGGAACCAAATGGGGGCAAGAAATCACCACAGGCATTTCTGACACAGATTTCTGGCTTCAACATTTAGATTGGCATGTTCAAAGAGTCTGAAATGTCTAACATGTACCTTCATTACATGTTCACAACTCAAGGGAGTCTAAGGGATCTATCTACATCAGTATGAAATAAACAATAACAGTGATAACCCATCCAGAAAGGAAAGCAGAGGTAGAAATCCTCTGTAACACATTATCTCCTTTTTCTTCTTTCTCTCTTTCCAACTTCCTTTCCACTCCTTTCTCCCTTGAGCGTCCTACCTCTCTCTGTCTCTCTTCCCATCTCTTATTCTCTCTATTTCTCTCTGGCTCTTTCTGAAAAAAAAAATCAAGGAGTTCCATCTAGGCAGAACATTTTAGGTTTACAGTCTTTAAAGGTGTGCTACGCAAGGTATTTCATAAACCAACAACAGTAATAACATACAAGTTACATGTAAGTACAGGACGGCGCTGTCAGACCCCAGACTGTTGTCCACCTGAACAGTCACTCGGAAAATGCCCACATTCTGGTAGACATGTTTGATCCCATCCTCGGTGGAGCTGAGGTTGACATAAGATACTGCAATGCCATCGCCAAAGTCCACCTGGATGAGTGTCCTTTGCAGGTCACCCTGAGGAAAACAAAAATAGAAGAATTAGGAGACATGGGCTTTCCTTGAATGTAGGATAATAGCCCTGTTTTCCCCTAAACCCATCCTTGGTAGTACTGCAACTGAAACACAGAATGACTGGAAGGTTTTATGTTGGCACAAAGATGATTCGGTAACAGGTTTGGCAATAATTTAAAACCTCTTAATCAACAGTTTCATAACACATTGCATTTACAAAGTACTTTACATATATGTTTCCACATAGTCCTCACATCAGCTTTTGAGATTGACAGGGTACCAAAATGACTGGATCATTTTAAAATTTATTTTCTATTTATAGAAGAGGAAATTCAGGCTCACACAGAGAGAACTAACGAGACTTACCCAAGGTCACATCAGTAATAAATATTATACCCAAGATACAAATTCAGGTCTTCTTTATCCAAATGTAGTACTTTTTCCACTACATCACCACTGATCCAATGGAATCATTAACAAGAGATTCCCATTCATATGCTTGATGAATTTTAAAAAATGTATCATGGGTTCAAAAGAGTAAAAAAGGCTTCAACTTTTCTTGTCTATGTTAATCAGCCAGGGCACATGGCTGTGACTATCAAAATTACATTTTCCTCTCAATTTGAAAGTACTTTAATGTATGCTAAACAATGGCTGGGAGGCAGTCCTTATTATGATATGAATGATAAAAAAAATTAAGTTTAAAATATATTGTTATTTCTTATTAAGACAATAAGGTATTTGTTTTTGTATCATGGTTTATTATTTTTAGTTTTTTCACTATTAACAATTATATGAAAAAGCACTCCAAATATTTTTAAGAAAAAAATGAAGATCAAAACAACTTTGAGATTTCATGTCACAATCAGCAAATTGACAAAGGTGACACAAAATTGGAATAGTCAATGTTGAAGGGGTTATGGAAAGAGGCAAACTAAAGCTATTCTGGAAAGCAATTTTGTATTAAACTAAAATAGGAAATGAAATAATCATACCTTTTGACACAGCCAGTCATCTGCCCCAAGGAAGTTGAAAAGTCCCAAATATAGTCCTAAACTATTTACAGCAACATTTTTTTTGGGTGGTATAGAGATAAAGTGCTTATTAACTAGGGAACAGCAGCTAAACAAATCATGATTTACAAACATAATGGAAAACTATTGTGCCTACAAGAAACCAAAAAAAAAAAAGCAGGAAAGCATTAGAAGACATGAACTGATAGAGAGAGAAGTAGGAAAACAAGGAGAATTCTGAGAAGATGGTGGAGTAGGTCAGAACACTTTCTGCTCTCCAAATTTCCTACACATACACGCAAAGACATAACACCTGAAAGCAGCAGAAATAAACATGGGTAAAGCAGTTTTCCCTCTAAGACAATTTGAGAAGACCCCAGGAAAGACCTGATCTCCAGGGGCAGAGGTTCAGCTTCAATGAAGTGCAAACACCTTCAGCCTGACTCTGCAGAATCAGTAAACAACAAGCCCTGGGAACAGCTGAGTTTAGAGACATCCTCAGTCTTAGAAACTTTCATCTCACAGAGAATGTGGGGGTCTGACAGCTGAGTAGGAAAAGACTGAAGGACCTTCCACTGTTGAGGGATGCCAAGGCCAGCTGTCCTGACCAGAGGAGTTCTGGACTCTGGCTCTAGGGAGAAGCAGCTAGCATAAACTTGGTGAATGCTAAAGTGAGAGGCAGGGACTCTGTTGGCTGTGGGCACTTACAGGAGACCAGAGTCCCTGGTTTAAGTTCCAGAGCAGAGAGGACAGCTGTAGTTTGCAGCCACTGGAGGGACCACAGGAAGCAAGATAATTTGCATGACAGTGTGGCTAGGGGCGTGGTTTGGAAGTAGAGACCTGAAGGCTGGACCCCAAAACAGACCTCAGAAAATAACAGTAAGAAGGATCTGAAACTTGGGGGCCATCATTCCACACACCTCAGGCCTACAAATTGATTACACTAATAGCTGCTAAAAACAAAATAAAACTTTTTTTTTCAAATGTGTAAGCAAAGGAGAAAGAATCCAACCATAGACAGTTAATATGGGGATAGTGAAGAACTGAGTTTATATTCAGAGGATGATAATGGAGCTAAAAAAAAAAGTCACTTCTTTTTCAATAAGAAATGGTAAATGGTCCCAAGCACAAAAAAAATCTTGAAAAACTTAAAAAGGACTTTAAAAATCAAAAAAGAGAAATACAGGAAAAATTAGGGAAAAAAATAAGAGCAATCCAAGAAAATCAAGAAAATTATGAAAAGAAAGTCAACCAACTAGAAATAGAGAATAAAAAACTTAAGGAAGAAAGCAATTCCTTGAAGACTAGAATTGGGCAAGCAAAAGCTAATGACATTCTAAAACACCGAAAAATCATAAAACAAAATAAAAAGAATGAAAAAAATAGGAGAAAAAGTGAAATATCTCATCTGAAAAACAGCTGATCTGGAGAACAGATTGAAGAGAAATAACAGAAAAATAGTTGGACTATCTGAACATTTAGTTAAAAAAAAAAGAATCTTGAAACAATATTACAAGAAATTATCAACTCAATTGTCCTGAAGTTCTAGAACAAGAAGGCAAAGTAGAAATAGAAAAAATCCACTGATTACCACCTGAAAGAGACTCTAGGAGGAAAACTTACAGGAATATCACAGCCAAGTTTCAAAGCTCCCAATTTAAGGAGAAAATATAGGAAGCAGCAAGAAAAAATTAAATATTGTTTAATAAGGATTACAATAAGGACGACACAAGACTTAGAGCTACTATGTTGAACGACCACAGGTCTTAGAATACTACATTCCATAGAGTAAAAGAGCAGGGGCTGTGACTAAGGGTAACTTGCCCAGCAAAGTTAAGAATAATCCTGAATGAAAAGAAAAAACAAAAGACATTTAACAAATCTCAAAGACTTTCAGGATTTTGTGACATAAACCCCAGAACTTAAGGGAAAATTTGACATAAAATAGCAAGGAAAAACATAAGATAAACATTAAGAACCAATTATAAGAGACTCCATATTGTCAAATTATTTACTTCCTATATGGGAAATATTAGCTATACTCTTATGATTGTCATCATTCTTTGGGCAGTTTGAAAGATGATTCGAAACAAAATAAAACTGTCTAGGAAGCAATAAAAAGGAGTAATTATCTCATACAAATGGGATATAAAAGGAAAAAATATTGATACAGAAGAAGCCAGTAGCAGGGAGGGTGGGTAGTGCTGGAAGCTTACTGTCGTCAGGAATGGGTTAAGAAGGATATAAAAGTCTTCTAAATTCAGAAAGAAATAAGGGGATGGGGGTGGGGGAGAGGATAAAGGAGGAACTCTTACAGGGGTGGGTAGGTTAAGGAATAGAAAGGCAAGGTAGTCAGTGAACATAAAGCAGAGGAGTGAGGAGGAACAGAGCCAACAGGGTGAGGAGGTGAATAAGGAAAAATAGGAAGGAAAAAAATACACAAGTAATTCCAGCTTAGAATATGAATGGGAGGAATTTACCCATTGAATGGAAAGAGATAGCAGATAAAAAACTGAATTCAACAATATGTTGCTTTCAGGAAACATAAAAATGAGAGATACATATAAAGATAAAATAAAGGGCAAGAGTAGAATTTATTATGTTAAAAAAAAGTAGGGATAGTAACCACAATCTCAGACAAAAGTTAAAGTTAAAATAGATTTAATCAAAACTGAAAAAGAGAAAACCTACACATATTATTCAGTATTGTTTCAGAGCCTCTAAAATTTTATACTAGTCAGTATAAAATACCTGAGTGTATACCTGACAAAACAGACACAGGAACTATACGAACATAAATATAAGACACTTTTTATATAAATAAACTCAGATCTAAATAACTGAAGAAATATTTACTGTTCAAAGGTAGGTAAAGCCAATATAAGTTTAGAAATGATAATTTTACCTAACTAATCTATTTATTCAATGTTATCCCAATTAAATTACTAAAAAAAATACTGAATTACAAAAAAACAGTAACAAAGTTCATTTGAAAGAACAAAAGGTCAGGAATGTCAAAGAAACCAGGGGGAAAAGATGTAAAAGAAGTAGATTTAGCAGTATAAAATCTTAAACTATATCATAAGGCAAGAGCATTGTTTTAGTGTAAAAAGGATAATTTTGATTATTTTAAATTAAATTTTTTCTCATATAAATAAAACCTATATAGCCAAAAAACAGAAGGAATGCAGAAAATTGGGGGTCGGCAGGTGGGGTAAGCTCTCATTGACAGTGTCTCAGGATGTGAATGGGTTGGAATATTGCTGTGTTAAAGGAAATGATGAGCTGGTTGATTAAAAAAAAAAGCAAAAGCATAGAAAAGATTTGGACTTATGAAGGAAGATACCGTCCACCTTCAGAGAAACAGATGATAAGAAGAAAGAAGCATAGTAAATAGTAAATATATATGGATGAGTATATATGTGTGTGCTTATAGCTATGTATATGTGCATATATGTATGTGTATATGCATACGTATATATGTATATATGAATGTGTGTATATCCACACTTAATTAGAGCCTTCTTTAGAGTGGGTATAGCCAATGTAATATTAAAGATCCCATAATATTAGAGAGCCCATGATCATGCTCAAGACCGTGAGTATAAATATTGCATGACATTAGATTGCAAAATATACCAGATTCTCCAGGTAGAGGATAGAACCAAAGCATTTATTTAGACACCAGAAAATCCAATCCGAAAACCAGTAAGCCGATTCCATCATAGTAACAAAGATATTAAGAAGCCATAATAATACTGAGAGCTACAGCATCCTTCCGCCTTCCAATAAAAGATCAATATTCACTCACAAACCTCTTTCTTTCCTTGACTGAGCACCTCTCTCTCCTACCATTTCTCTGGCTCTGGCTCCCCACTTCCTGTGGGCTCTGCTTCCCTTCAGCAAACTCCTCCCACCACAGGCTCCATGTGACTACATTCAGCCTATCAGGGGGCAGCGTTTACTTTCAAAGCAGGGGAGGTCTTCAAACTCCCCTAGATCTATTAAGGGGCAGGGAAGATCTTCAAATTCCCATCCCCGTTACAGTGGGGGAGGGGAGGGAGGGGAAAAATAAAGTAAAACATGCACAGCAGAAAAAATACTAGCAAGGAAGCAAAGAAAAGGTGGGCAGCTTTGAAAACAATGTGTAGTATTTATTATCTCGGTGTTCTTGAAGTGAAAATGTATCGTTTTATATTGAAGCCTCTTTTATGGTCCGCTGTGTACATGACAATATTTTTTTTTCTTTTCTCATTTTGTATTAAAGTTTAAAACTGAAAAAAAAACAAAGCAAAACAAAACAAAAAGACAACCAGAATCAATAAAACAACGTACGTAATGACCACGACAGTGTAAATGGAGCACCTTCCAACGCTTGAGTTCTGCACTTCTGGATCAAACGCATGCTCTAAAATTATAACCATCAAGTTCATCTCCAGAACAGAGATGGGAAAATGCATCCGCTCTCTTCTTTGCAAAAGCTGGGGGGAGGGGAGGGAAGCACAGCACATTATGTAACGTCAGGAAGAACTGATGTCCTGGTTGCTTCTCCTGACGCGGTTTTTTTTTTTTAACTGTATGTTCTAAGAGATGGCTTGCTTGAGGGGAGGAGGAGTTGGGGGGGAGGGATACATTTAGAAATGGAGGCGATATGGAAACATAAAATTCAGCAAAAATAAAATTTGAAAAAATAACTTTTGAAAAGTGTTGGAATCTTTCAGGAAAAACAAACAAAACTTTCCCAATAGAATGGAGAATTTCAGAGGACACCACTTACTGAAGCACCGATTTGAAAAAAATCATCTCCTTTATACAAAAATCTGCTTTATAACAAGATATATTAGCTTTTCTTATTTGAAAGGGAAAAAAGGAGGGGGGAAAAAAACCACCTTTGATCTACAAGTATATTTTCCATTAAGTAAGGTTCACATAGCATCACATTTTTGAAAAGGCCACGCTTAAAATGCTGACATTTAGAAGATCTAATTCAGAGGGGAGGAGAAAGCAGAGCAAGTCCTGTAAAGAAAAGCGACCCTGATCCTGTGCTCCCTATGCACCTGGGAAATGTGGGTGGGAAACAAGACAACTTCATAAATAGGACAGCCCCAAACCGAACCCTCTTGTGGAAGAGAAAACCTCGACAGGATCCAGGAATAAAAATGGCTTTGAGACCCCTCCACCCCGGGAAGAAGGCACAATGTCAGTAAGAGACAGGTTACAACTGCAGGAATTCCCCCTGTACCAAAAGAAAAAAAAAAGCTGATCTAGCCAATGGACCATGTCTATGCATTCAGTGTGACCAGGTTATGGAAACTGCTCAGTATCTCTTTTGTTTTTTTTTTCAGTAAGCTTCACTTTACTGGGGCCAGAAAGGAAGTCAGGCCTATGATCAGTTTTATTCTGGCACTGTCTTAGTCGACATTTTTATCGAGATATGGAATAGCGAATGGAGAAGGGACCAACCTGGGCTCAAGTCTTGTTGATGGGCAAACTATTTAATGTCCCCCTTTCTCCAGTGTCCCAGATAATTTCTCTAAAATATCAACAAGATGATTCTGTCTCCTAACCTATAGTAGTCTCTCAGCTGATCTCCCTGCATCCATTTTTTTCCCTTTTGAATATATCTATCCTCGACACAGCTACCAATATTCTTAAAGCACAGATCGAATAATGACGTATCCTTGATTAAATAACTCCAGTGGTTACTCGTTGTTTCTAGGATAAGTTGCCAATGTCACTATTTGGTATTTAAAACCATTCACAATCGGGCTTCAGCAAAACTCTCCAGGTCGATGACATATTACTTTCCCTCACGCAATCTACTGTCCAACGAAGCCTCTAAATCAGCGGTTCTCAACCTGTGGGTTGCGACCTCTTTGGGGGTCAAACAACCCTTTCACAGGGGTTGCCTGAGACCATGGGAAAACACATATTTCCGATGGTCTTAGGAACCAAGACACCACTCTTTTATCTGTCTCCAGGCAGGTCTGCCCAGACACGCCCACAGACAAATATTAAAGGGTCCCAGGATTAAGAAGGTTGAGAATGACTGCACTAAATCACTGGTGTCAAACTCAAGCAGAAAATGGGGCTGCTTTTCCCTACATAAGGATCCACATGTTGACAGTTTTAAAATAGAATGTTATCTATGTTTTATTGCATCCTTATTTGTTTTGTTAAATATTTCTCATTTACATTTTAATCTGCCTCAGGCACACTTGGGGCAGTTAGGTGGTGCAGTGGATAGAGTGTGAGAAACAGGATCAGGAAGACCAGATTCAAATCTACCCTGAGACACTTAATAGCTGTGAGACCCTGGGCAAGTCACTTAACCTCTGTTTGCCTCAGTTTTCTTATCTGTAAAATGGGGATAATAATAGTCCCTAGCTCCCAGAGTGGTTATGAAGATCAAATGAGGTAACAGTCAGAGAGTCATTAGCACAGTATTTTCCATATAGTAAGATGTATATAAATGTTAGCCACTGTAGATATTATTACATGGGAATGTTGTGAACTGCATATGACTGTGGGCTATATGTTTGAGACCTCAGATCTAAATAACATTCCATTTTTCTCCATGCCTTTGCAGAGTCTTGAAAACTCTCACCTTCACCTCTTGGAACCTGTAACACCACTCAAAGTTCAGTTTAAGCACTCCCTCTTTATTAATTCTTTCTGGATTCCATTTCTACCTTGTTAAGCCGGTCTACCACTGCCCAAATCACTTGTCATGTATTTTCCAGACATCCTGATAATGTAAGCATATATTCTTCTCAACAGAAGAGTAAACTCATTGAGTGTAGGAACTATCCCACTATTGTATCTTTAGGGGCTGGCACAGTACTTGGGATGTAGTACCAGCTCAGTGACAGCTTACTGGTCATCCGTATTGCTGGGGGTACTTTCAACACTGGAGATCCTAACATCAATGAAATCATAGCTCTGTACTCCTGACTCCTTTAGTTTTGTTGTACAGAACTGCAAAGGTCACTGGAGTCTGATCTTAATGCCAAAATGAATAACAAAAGCATGTTAGCATGTAGGGTGGCAGTAACAGGGGCAGAGACGCTGCATGTTTCAGATTGAAGTGAAAAGAAGTGAGGACCACGAGCAGGGGCGCATTCTCCCTGTTAAAGAATCTTGTTTACTTAGCCCCATCCTTCAAGTAAGTCATTACTATCAGACCTAAGTATTTTAAAGATGCATGATTTCATCTCTGTGTTTTACTCTTCTAATCAACGTAGCTCCCAAACCCATAATCCTTAGGAGATAGTGTTTGTCTCCCCACCCACCCCCCCCCCACAAATCTATTACAAAATGCAAGAAGATCTGTTGATTAATTTTTATATTACAAGAGTATTTATCAGAAGAAACATATATATGCATATTGCAAGTATGTATTTATAGGTATATGTACTCATACATATGTGTATACACATATATAAACATGTATATGTGCCTATAAAACATGTGTGTACACATCCACATGAGTATACATACATATATATATATATACACATATGCACAATAACATAGAAGTATAATTCTATTAAAATTCAATTGGACTCACCACATATCCACAACTTATTGATACCCAATCAGATTCTCCAAGGCAAATTCTGTAGACTACCTTTCTTCTCCAATACCCAACTACAGCCCTGCCTACCATAGTCTCATCTTATTACCTTGCAAACTTAAGGAAAAATTCCAAATCAAATTAAATATGATTTGTGAAATGCTTAGCCTGGCACATCATTTGGCATTTAAATGTTTATTCTATTCTAGATCATATGGTCATTGGTTATAGAGTCATAGATCATGAGATGAGAGATTATAGCTAAGAGGGGACTTAGAGGTCGGCTTATCCAACTTTTTCATGTTACAAATTAAGAAACTAAGGTCAACATCTGTAATGGCAATGGAATTTGGAGATGTTCCTGTATTGGCTTGGTTTTTGGGTTGAGTGTTAAAACCTAGAGCTTATGAATCCCACTTGTGGGATGCACTAGTTGGCGTGAAGAGAGAGGGCTGAACTGGGGGGAGCCATGAATTGGGAGAGAGGCCCAAGCTGAGAGAAGTCCAGAAGGACTTTTGGAGAGCAGTATCCAGTAACGTGGAGCCTGAGTTGCTGAGAGAAAGACTGCTGAGCGCCCGTTGGAGTTGCCTAGGACTTTTGAGAACTGCTACCTGGAGTTGCCAAGAACTGAGGAGGCATGGCTGTGATGCTGGTATTTTGTTTGTCTGTTTTGATGTTGTTTTGCCAGATTCACCTGCTGCTGAAGGACAGTGCTGCTGTTGTAGAGGTCCTGGAACCGGCTGTTGGTTCAGAAGCCCTGAAGGAGATTTTTCTTGTGGTATGTTTACAGAAATCCTGGAAGAGGGCCTTGCTGATGTTTTCAAGGGTTCTGGGACTGTTCTACAGGCAGAATGACTTGATGAGGACACTGGCAATGTGTGTTATGGCTTTGTTAGGCTTTGCTTCCCCAGGAGCTGGGACTGCTGAGTACTTGTCTCAGGTAAAGATGAAGACAGGACCTTTCCTTGGGTTTTCAATGCTGAGATGATATCTTAACCTTGTTATAGCTTAAGGGTGGATGGCCTTTTGTGCTCTCCTACCCCTTTTGAGAAAGTGCTTAGTGTTAATGGATGGTATTATAATTCAGCAGTGTCTTTTTGGTGCTTGTGATTGACCAAAGGGATGTACTTTGTTTGTGATTGGAAACTGATCTCCATTTGAGAAGAGACGTTGACTGATTAAATGAATGTACTGTCTGGGGGTGGAGTAGTACTTGGATTGAATTGAGAACTCAGTTGCTAAATGAATGAGTTACACTGTATTTTGATTTTCTCTGTTCTGTGAATGTTTGCCTTAATCTGTCACTGAATAAATGGGGTTTTCTATGCTGGTAATCCAAACCTTGGAAGTTGCCTTTGCTTGGCATGACAACATCACACAGGCCTTCTGCTATCATTTTATCTCAATTCCACAAATAGTCTCTTCATGTCTTTGCCTAAACTTTCTTCCCCTCATCATTCATTCATTTCATTCATTCAAACAACATTGATATAACATTTAATAGGTATAGAATGCCACAATAAGAACTATAGAACAAGATTTAGTCCCTGTCTTCTATGAACAGTCTAATGGAGATAAATAGATATACATGGCCAAATATACTTCAATTTAGGAAATAAGAAGAATCAGTAGGAGATAGAGTTCTTCATTGTCTAGACAGTTTTTGTTCTCATCCTGGGGCAGCATCTTCTAAATGAGGGTTTCCATAAGTCCCATAATTCTTGGGTCTGTGGCTACTTTGACCTTTTTCTCAACATGTATAAGGATATGTTTTCTGTTTAGGATTTCTGTAGCTGCAAATGCCATCTTTCCTTTGTGGATATAAATAAATTGGCATTGCTCCTCTAGAGAATATATATGGTTGGACACACATTTACCCAAGGTCGTGATGATAGCTGAATGCCCCCTTTTCCTACTATTAGTATCCTCATATATGTTACCAACTTATCTTTCCTTTAGAAATCTTATTGCCAAACCTCTTCTAGAAACTAGACCCGAATTCATATGCAGAATTCAAGAGGGAAATCAGTAAGTCCCTTGATGAAATGGCCTGTTCTTTTACTTGAAAAGGTATCTTGAGGCCATTCTCATAATGACAAGCAATTTAGAAATGGAAACATCTCCCAGGATATTTGTGCCCATTACTTATTTATTATGCTGCAATATTATATAGTTTTAATCGTTTCCTGCATCTTTTTGATTGTGGATATGTTTCCAATTCAGATAAAAGAAGTTTTCCCTAAAAATTAGGATTCTATAATATCTATCTAGGCATAAATGATCCCAAGGTACCTTTTACATCTCCATGTGAAAGGACTTTGACTAAAGACAGGGCAAATAAGCATTCTATTCTGAAGACCCTCATCTCATTTTTTTTTTTTTGGATCTCTAATGATCCTTTTTTTTAAAAAATTATTTTATTAAATTTTTTTTGAGTTACATATTTTCTCCCCGTCTTTCCCCCGCCCACAACAGCCATCCCAGTGTTTCCCCCCTCCCCCAGTCTATTCTCTCCTATGTCACTTTTTGGTAGGGCAGGATGGATCTCCCAACTGCAGTGCCTGTGTATCTCAAGTTCCAGTTGGATGTAGTCAATAATAATAATAATAATAATTGCATATATGTATATATATATATATA
>CM053582.1:493952904-493982259 GCA_028627135.1 Pseudochirops cupreus
TCTCCCCCTTTCACAATTCCCACTCGTAGCTGCCGCTAATCTGCTCACCTGAAGCTCCTAGCTCCTCCTGTCCAGCTGCCCTCAGGGCACAGCCGTGGCTTCAGGCCAGGCCGGTTTCGGTTCGCAGTGCTGATATGGTTCCTCGTAGCCGAGCTGACTTTAGTGGGAAGTATCTTTGTGTGCGTTTTGGAGTTCCAGGATTGGTTTAGAGTCCTATTTTATGGGTATTTTGGGGTGGCTATGTGAGAGCTGCGATGTGTTGCTGCTGCTATGCCGCCATCTTGGCTCCGCCCCCGTAGCCTCCATTTTCTATGACACCTCATCATCTTGCCTTACAGTGCTCATGACAAAAATGAGGAAAATGACCACTATGCATATTCTCTTGCAGAGGAGAAGGAATGGATAAAAAAAAAAGCATCAACTGAGCCCCAGTGCAATGCTCCATGGCAAGTAAAAGCAGGAAGACAAACAGAAAAGGAAGAAAGCATCTGCTCTGAAGGAATTCATGCTCTATTGGGGGAGACAGCATAGGTTTCAACAGCAAGTCAGATAAAAACTTTCCATTATTCTTACAATGAAATGGCAAAGCAAATGACAATGCATATTCTTTGATGTCATTTCTACAGATACACCATGTGTGTCTGTGATGTTGAATCATTTGTCAATGCCAAGGATCTTTGTGGCAAGAACTTCCTCTTCTGGATTTTTAGCAGCTGAAAAGGCAGTGTTTCTGGTATCCAAGTTGCTTCTCAAGATGATGGCTGAGGGGGCTGTGCTGGAAATGAGATTGGTTTTCTGGAGGCAGGGCAGGAGGAAATGCTGCTACTCTCAGAATTCTTAGGCTTATCTGTTCAAAGATAGGAATTAGTAATTGGTGTTGGTGGTAGGAAGAAAAATGGGCACTTTCTCCATAGCAATTTGTTCCCTCAATATTAGCTGCAGCTAGAAAACAGGACTTGTTGTCTTGGAAGTTCTGCTCTTCCCAGGGATCTTGGATTCAGGGTCCTGGGTAATTTCCATCAAAATCTTAGGGTTGTTGTGATTATGGTACAGATTTGAAGTATCTGACACAGGATGCCTACTCTCTCTTTCTCAGGGTTCCTTGATGTTTTACTTAGGTTGACTTGACTGGCCTATAGGCAAGAATTTCTACCAACAAAATTATCAAGATCTAAAGATCCTAGAAACATGATTTCAGAACTGAAAGAAACCTTAAAAGTCATTTAATTTAATGCCCTCATTTTTACAGATGGTGAAACCGAGGGCCACAAGAGTAAAGTGACCCCTCTTCAAGCCAGAGGCACTAGACTCCTTGCTCTCCTCATATAATAGAATATGTCTCCCTACTCCAAGCATTTTCATAGCTAGAATTTTCTTCCTCCTCATCTCCATCTTCTAGTTTCTTGGACATCTATCAATTTCCAGATAAAATCTTACTTTCCACAAGGAGCCTTTCATGCCCCCTTTCTTCTGTTGAGCACCTCTAATTTATCCTGTATATACCTTATTTGCCCATAATTGTTTCCATAGCTCCCATGGACTGGCTTTTTTGTCCTTGTATGTATCCCAAACACTTAGCACAATGCCTAGCACACAGTGAGTGCTTAATCAATGCTTCTTGCCTTGCCTAAGGTTACACATGTAAGGAAAACCGAGATTCCAACCCAGGTCCTCTCACTTCAGATCAAGGAGTCCTTCTAATACGTTGTCCCTAAACTGATCCACCACATACTTTAATATTTGGTTACTTTAGTGAAAACCTGATAACAAGGGAGTCTGATGAAAACAAAGCTTTAAAAATAGTTTGAGATTCACATGTGAAAGAGACCAAAGACTTTAAAAATACTTAGCAGCCTAATGTATGTACAAAATGAATATTTTCTTCAAGAAATGAGCTGGAAAGTTCTCTTGCAGAAAAGATGTGCAAATATCATAATTTTTTTAACAGAAATAAATGGACTATATCTTAACATACCAGACTGGCCTTGTTACTGACATAGAAGTTATTTCAGAATTAGTTGTCTCAATGTAGATAGATGAAAGCCTAGTTAGAGCAAAGTTCAAAGTAATCACCAAAAGAGGGAAAAGGATAAAGGCATCATGAAATCATTCTGCATAGCTATAGTGACCCCAATCTGAGCCTCTTAAACCACTGGTTGACTATGAATAAAAAATGGAGAAAAGAAAAAAAAATGACTCTAAATACCATCATTTATTTGAGATGTTTAACCACGGCTAAATGATCTTCTTAAGAACAATTTTGAAAGAGGCGAGAAACCAAGTCAACCAGTCAAATCCTAAGTTCTTTGCCAAGCAGAGAGACATGACAGTCAAGACTAACAGTAGTTTAAAGTGCAAGATAATTTGCCAAATATTGTGGAGGAGGATGAGTAAAGACTATAGGTAGTACTAAATCACAAAAGAGAAAAAATCAATTGAAAGAGAAACAGTAGGCGAGAAAAAAGTTTGGCTAAGAATCCAGTAAACAAGGTCATCCTGAGAACATTTGATTAAACTAGAAGGAAAGGAACAGATATGAATTGAAACAGATCTTTTAGGGTTTTAAAAGTGATCTGTTTTCATTGAGGACAATATTGAAACCACCAAACTTGGACTGTAATAGCTCAGAAACTGATGTATGTTGAGAAGAAATGACAGCTGCACTTAAGAAGATGAAGTTGGGAAGAGCATCTGGACCCACTCGGGCCTGAGTCAGCACTAGGCAGTGGTGCTCTTCTGGGCACTGTCACAAAATGGCATAAAGGCATACAAAACCCTGGAATAAAAAGATGTAAGCTTCCAGGAAGCAGATTTAAGTTAGACATTTTTGGCTTTCTAATCATTGACACATTTCTTCAGCATTTGAATTTTCTGGTTGGCAAGCAATTCACTCATTCATCTTAACCCCTTAAATTTCTGCATTCTGTTATCATTCATATTTGTCCGTCTTGGCCTTTGCATTACATTTATTCTCCTCTTATTTGGCTTCAACGACTGTACTCCAGGCAAAAGTTGCTTCATTCTCAACCTCTGCTCCCAATGACATGGAGATCTCCCTGGCTGCTACCATAGCCAGCCCTGTTTCAGGCCGCCATGAGTTTCTGTTTCCCAAACTCTACAAAAAGACAATTTGTCATTATGGTACAAGAGTGGCCATTTTCCTAAGAAAGGGCCCTAGAGACCACAAAGTTTATAACAGCAGCTGGTTCATACAATCAGGACACATTTGGGACCCAGAAAATTCCTGATTTAGTCAGTGCTTGGGGTCTCAGATACCACCTCAAATCTCTCAGACTTTGTGTGATAGGTAGAAGAATTTATATTTGGCTCAATGAAAATAATTTATAATTATCAATTTGCTCTTGGGAATTCAATATAGACTGGGCAAACATGGCCTTTGTGGTATCCTTTCGAGCAGGACAGATTGTCTCCTTTCTCTCCTACCTACTTACTCACAAATGATAGTGTTCCAGTGGAAAAGGTAGAGATATTTCTTCTCCAGAGGATCTAAGAGATTTTTGACACTGGTTGGATAAGAAAAAAAGAACCAAAATAGAATATGCTTGTCTTATCATGAAATACCACCACTCTGATAAATCAGTTTCTGAGAGGGACTTGGCTAGACTCATTATGAATCAATTAGCCCTGGCTAAGACTTGTCTACACTTACCTGTCACTATGTGTATATCAAGACAATTAGGGTGTAGTAGAAGGAACAATGGATTTGTATTCAGAGAACACAGACTCAAACCCTAGTTCTGATACTAAACTTACTTGTATGATCATAAGCAAGTTAACTTGTTCCACTGGGCCTCAATTTCTTTACTTGATAATTGAAGGGATTGGATAAGATGACTTACCAGATCCTTTCCTGTTCAAAATGGGTCTTAAGGTGATGACTTCTTCCAGTTACAATTTGCCATGTGACACTCTCCAGCATTCTCCTAGCTCCACTGATGGGAATCAGTTGCCCAAGATAGGGGATTTAGTATAGTTCAAGGAAAACCATACCTAACCTACCTTTGCTGTTCTTTTCATGAAATTTCACCCAGGCACAAAACAATTTGATTTCAACAAGGAAGGTAGTGATAAGACTGTCCATTTCCCTTCATTCTCCTACACTCAAAATAAAACCTGGAATGTCAACATATCATCAGAGATTGGCAATCTCTATTTTTGACATCAAATCTAATGGATCAGTTGGCAAAGAGTAACCTAGGCCTCTGTGGGTCTGGATCCAAATGGAGGGTTTAAATGAAGATAGCTTTCCAGATATGGTAATGACAATGTGAAAATAAAATCATTTGGCTTCTAAAAATGATTTTCCAGGTTTTAGAGCCTTATGAATTCAGTATTTCAATACTTACAGGGCCAAATGGGAATAGTTTAGCTCAATTATATTTTCATCTGCTTGGGGAATGCTCACCCACCAAATGAAATAATTTTTGTCAAACAATAGTCACATCAATTCACTTAAGACAGAGATTGTTCTATGGCAGGCAACCTCCTGGCACACCAGAAGACCTACCGTTTTTTCTTATCTTTATAAGTTAATATCATTGTTGGTTCCTTGATTCATTGTCCTGAGGGTACTCCTTGTCATCCTGATTGTTCAAGAAATCTGACTGAACAGTCAAGGTTGCTGAAACAGTCTATTACCTGGAGAACTGGTTCATTTTAGCACCTATCCTAATCAATATACCTGGATATACCCCAAAACAGTTGATTGTAGAAGTAAACTCCTCTACTATTGTTGTGGGTGTTACCTTTTCATTTTTCCTACTACTTTCATCCTAGTCCCAGTCATGCACATATTTCTCCTAAAAGTGGGACAAGATAGCAATATGTCTACAGATTCGACAATGAGCTCCTCTCTGTGAAAATTTTACTTCAGAAATGGAGGTATCATTTTATGGGGCCTTACATCATTGTCCAAACTGATGATAAGTATCCGGAGTGCTTTCATACTACCTAGAAACTTAATCAATACTTTTAGATTTCTTGATGGGTAGCTTGTGTACAAAAGAGCACAGGTCAATTTACCTTATTTTCCAGACATGCTTCTTTCTAATGCAATTCTTTACACTGTTCCTAAATGTTTCTTTGATGGCAGTATATTGTAGCTTGTTCACATCCATCGTGCCCCTTTCCATTGCCCTTTGGGAATGCTTATAACTTTAATTCTTAGGACACTGCTTTATTCCATGACAGCTAGTGCCACTGAAAGAATACCAGTGTTAAAAACATGATTCTTTGTTTTGGGATAAAGTTTTGCTTCACAAAGGCAATCAAACGCACTTTATTTTTCTTATGTATTTATTATTTGGTCTAGTTAATTATTAGTGTGCAGTCTCTGTCCTAGCTATATGTACTGATGGATGAAATCTATTAGTTATACATTCATTTGCATATGACGGCATGGGCAATAGGCATTCTGTAGCAACCTTTTTGTTTCCTATGTGGCTAGTAACTCCTCCTCTGGGGGATATAGACATGACATACTATCAAAGAGAGTCAATGAGTTGCTACTTGCAGCATTGCAGGAAGTACCTCTGCATAATACATAATCATACATCAAAAATTGTGTGTATAATTAGGTATGTATAGATATATACATATATTACGTATAGATGACTACAGATGGTAGTAAGATGGATTCTGAATTGAGTAGGAAGAGACAAATGAACAGTATTGAATTCAGGAAATTACACAGAATTTTCACTAATTCCAGAACGTTCACTGTCACAAAAGGGCATTTCTTTAACCAAATTTCTTCCAGGAATGCTATGCCAATTATTTGTGAAACAAAACAATCTTGGAAGAATTCAAATTTAACCTAAAGCTTAATGAGAAGACATGTGACAAGCATCATCAGGAGCCTGAGTGCAGCATGTGATCAGTGATAACTTTAAAGTGGGATGTGGCATGAATGAAATCAAGGACTTATCTCAGGAAGAAAGTAGGAAGAATTGGCATATGTCAAAGATCAGAGGCAGCAGATAGAGTACTTCATTAGTCCCACTAAAATATTAAAAAGAACTGGAGGAAGATCTCTAGTGGTTTGGGTGGATCCATGATGAAATATTTTAAAAGATGAAAAAGCATCAATGTGTTGTGACATATGCTGCTTTAGGGAGAGCCCACATCAATAGCGCTATCAGAGTATCAGAGGAAACAGCCCATGAAAGAATGTAAGCCAAACCTATTGACATGGCATTCTGAATCAATTCAAATATCACCCTGCAGTGCTACAGACTGATCCATGAGGAAATAACTTATTTCTAATTATAATTATTTGTTTATAAAGAAATGTCAATAAAAAGTTGCATATATATTGATTTGCTGTAAAATCAATCATCTTTTTGAAATATACTAGAGCAATTCATAGTTTAAAGGAACCTTGATATGACTCTTTTCTAAAAAGTTATCACTTAGCATAACATATTATGGTTTGCAAAGCTCTTTTCATATATATCTTATTGGATTCATAAAATATGAAAGAATATGTACTCTAATCCCTTCATTTTTCAGATGATAAAATAAGATCCATAGAAGTTAAATGTCTACCTCAAAATCGAAAAGCTACTTAGGGGAAGAACAGAGGTTAATACAGCTTTCTTTATTCTCAAATTGTTAATGTTTTTTTGTTCTTCACCACACTACAAAATTGTACATGTCATGATGGTGTTCTTATAAATGTAGGCTATAAGATAAGGTTTCACTCTAAAGATGAAGGCTGCAAAATACTAGGATTACAATATTCACAAAGAGTACGTAGGAAAGAAAGCCATTTGAAAAATTAAAAAAAAACATTTGTGACGGAGTGGTGGAGGAAATGATAGAAGGTAAGTTTCTAAGGAGAATATCATATATTATATAACTTAAATATTATGTAGAGTCATAAGATATTAAAGGTAGAAATTACTTTAGAGGTCATGTCTTTCACTTTTCTCATTATACAGGCAAAGAAAGTGAGACTCATAGAAATTAAAGAGAGATACCCAAGATCATATACCTAGTAAGTGGAAGACCTAGAACTCAAACCCAGAACATCTGATTGTTCAAATGTTCTTTCCACTATATCACACAGGTTTTCAGATGGATTTTTATAATACGGTTACTGCAATGATAATTACATGATTGCAATGGCAACAACTTGTGTTTCTATCACTTGGCAAACCCTTTTCATAGCTAGAGATATAGATAGATAGATAGACAGACAGATAGATAGACAGATAGATGATAGATAGATAGGTAGATAGACAGATAGATAAGTAGGTAGGTAGATAGATAGATAGATAGATAGATAGATATAGATATATATCACTTATTTTAGTAGAGTGAAGTAGGGAAGACATGCATAATTTCTTTTTGGTCATTAAACAAATAATAAACTGGAGACAGAGAGAAATGCTCAGCCCTCTTTAAAATCATAACTACTTGGAAACTAAAAAGTAGAATTGTTATTAACATGTTAGTATTGTACCTATCCATGGTACTAGAACAATACATGTCGTATCATCTTTGACAGCTCTCAATAACCTATCATGATGAAAAAATTGAAATTAATCATAGAACTTCATTTCATCCACTAACTTCAACCCTGTCCACCAAATCTTTGCCATAACTCAAATGTAGATTGACTTGAATCTAAATTTTTTTTAAATTTATGGAACCTCCTTTAAGCTACATAAACTACATACCATCTTTGTTAACCCATGTGCCTTTCTCTGTCCCTAGGATTGTACTTGTGGCACCACAGGTCTTTAAAATTTGTTGAATCAATGGCAAAGGAACTAGTGAGCAGTGAGACCTTTTAAAGCTAAAAAAAGTAGCTAAAAATCAGAATAATCTGTGAACAGAACAATCTGTGCTTGAATAACCAAGGCTTGATTGCACTTAATATATGAACAAAAGCACTCTCTCCTTAGTTATTAAATTATGAATCGTTTCCAAATGCTGGTTTGCAAATAGCTATGACCTAAAATTTTACATCTTTAGTTCCAATACTGGTTTTCAAGGGGGTCAGAAGCAAGGGCAGAAAATGTCCCCTTTACTGGCAATAGAAAGAGAAAGAGAGAGAAGGCAGGGTTGTTTTCAGTCCCTTTTCTCTCTAGATTTCTATCACAATGCCTGTTTTCATATATTCTAATATCACAAAATTGAGAATGCCCATTGTAAAGAAGGGCTCAGTGACAACAGAGAAAAGGGAAGGAAAATCATACCACAAACCCCCAAGGACATCACTAACTTTTCTAATAGAAAAAACAAAAACAAATATATCAAAAGCCAGCAATGAAATCAAGATTAACCTCAAAAATGAAAGGTTTGTGAACCTATCAACACCTGTAGCAAGAATACAGCAAGAAATGGGAAAACAGATTCCATGGGAACTCAACATTGATACCCCAGGCATAAGAAAAACAGACACAAAATGACATTTCTGAAGGTACAGAGAATATCAGAGACTAATTTGTGATTTAATCTATGGGGAGAGAACGACACATTTTCCATCTCTATCCTGCAGCATCCAAAAGAGAATATTAGACACATATTAGAAGCTATGGAAACACATCAGTCCAAAAATCTACCAGAATCTATTGCATCAAGACACTTTCTCATGCCTAGACACTTCTATTCTGAATTTCATGCTTAGAATTCTAAAACTTGCTTTACATTACTGATTCTACCTTAACACTTTTCTCATGTATATTCAACAAAAAGAAAAATCTATATACACATACTTTGCATGTTTGTGTTTGTATGTTGAGAAGAGGATCACATCTTGACTTCACTATTGCACTAACATCATAAGGAAGGCATCATCTCAGCAAAAAGGGGAGTAAGAAAATATTTCTAAGCAGGATGAGACTCCAAGTCTGACCATGTTCTCACAGACTCGAAAGATCAAGTTCATGCCCAGTGGAGTACAGGATCAAAAAGCAAGTCAAAATTTGTCATCAACTCTGATTATACAGGTGAAATCCAGTGAAAGTAAATATTAGATCAAGTGGTCTTGTCCATCATGTTCACCATGCTCCATGCATATTTCATGTCTCAATGGTCATAGATATTGGCTAAGGGACATTTTCCACTGAGAAAAAAAAATTACCTTTGTTCTCATGTTGTTGCTGTAAAATGTGCATAAAGTCACTCACCAGGAGCAATTATGCTAGTAATATGTCCCTCGTATAGCAAATCCAAACACAGTGACTGAAACAAACTTTTTTTTTTTAATTCAATGGGACTGTCTATAAACCCGCCTCACAAATGGATTTGTTCACACATCATGGAACCTCTTCAGACTCCTTGAAGAGATTAAAATAAGGGCATTCAGAGAAGCAGTATGACCTAGTAGAGGGTGAGCTAGTCTGGGAATCATAAAGACCTGGGTTCAAATACTATCTTTGACAAGTACCATGGGCCACTCAATTTCTCAGTGCCAGAGGAAACTTTCTTTATTGTTTTAGCAACTTTTTTTTGCTTTTTGGAGGGGGGAGGGCAGGGCAATTGGGGTTAAGTGACTTGCCCAAAGTCACAGGGCTAGTAAGTGTTAAGTGTCTGAGGTCACATTTGAACTCAGGTCCTCCTTACTCCAGGAGTGCTCTATTCACTGCGCCACCTAGCCACCCCAGGGAAACTTTCTAAGACAAGTTAAAGATGAGTTCACAGAGGTGCATTGGTGGACAGAGAGTTTCCATAACAATGAAAACACAGATATGGCTCAAAAAATGAAAACTTAATGACATTTTTTAAGCATAAAAAATATAAAATATATAATATATTACAAAATTTAAAAAAATATCATCTTTATCTTCAGAAATGTCATTGTGTCTATTTTTCTTATGCCTGGGGTATCAGTGTTGAGTTCCCATAGAATCTGTTTTCTCACTTCTTCCTGAATTCTTGCTATAGGTGTTGATAGGTTCACAAACCTTTAATTCTTAAGGTTAATCTTGGTTTCATTGCTGGCTTGAGTAGATTTTTTTATTTTACAGAAACATGGCATCATGTTCACCATTCACACAAATAATCCATTGTACTGATAGAGAAGGAACTATCACACTCTCTGTAATTTTAGCATACACTCTCAAGTTTTGTGTTGTCTTCTAATGGTTTATATTGTGAAGCAGTCTCTTCTTGGACCTTCAAGAGGTCAGACAAAGCCCAGGGTAGAACTTAACTTTATATGGAACTCCATTCAGTAACAAATAGTGTAATAACCAGTGCCTTTTACAATATCCATGGCTGCTAGGCCTACGTTAAAACTACTCAGGAACACAAAGATCCCCAGGAACATACAATCTTGACTAAGAGATGAAATAACACCCTCTACCAAAGAAATTACATATGTACAGATGACTTTTTATATATTATTTCAAGAGGTGGTAGGATTGATCCACCCAGTGAGGGTCTATCAGTGACAAATGTTATGGCCCCAACTTGGCCTTCTATTCAGAAAAGGTTTCTTTCCTCTCTAAACAAACCTTCCCAGAGGGATTCCCATTGTGGAAAATTAACAAAAGTTCCTCACTTTGTCAGCTGGAACAGCTTATAGTTACCCAGATGATCAGACATTTAGTCTTAAATCATGCACCATGGCCTTGCTGGGTTTATTTCCTGTTCCAAAGCTGACTGCTGTGATCCTGGCAGTTTTCCCAGGGGACCCAGATGACTACATACTGCTTACAGCAGGAGTGTGAAACTTATACTCTCCTCTCGCCTATTCTGCACTGAGATGGTTCTCTTAAGTACTTACTCCATCTAAAAATACAGGTTTTCTTTGAGAGGTGATAATAGCTGAAACCCATGTGTGTCAATGGTGGATCATACATAGCCAGTTAAAGAAGGTGGCAGAGCAATTTAATCATTACATTTTGCAACTGAAGCAAAATCTGAAAGAGTCAATAACTTCAGGAAGTCAAGATTATGAATGCACCACAAAATGGAACTCTATTCTAGACAGATGGCAAATGGAAGACTGTAGTCCCTGTTTCCAAACATCCCAGTCTTTGAGGAACTCTATTATTCTAAATATCTTGTTATGATCAAGAACATCATCATGAAAATAAATGACTTAGCCACCTACATATATGGTATGGTTGATTCCTTTCTAAATGATCAATATCTGGCCACTGGTTTCAGATAACTCTGGAGGAAAAAGTGAGGCTGACGACTTTGCAAAGCCCTCCCTCCCTCAAATCAAAGTCAATTGCAAGTTATGTCATAGTCTCCAGAAAAAAAGGACAAATCGCAACCTGTAAGTAGTCCAAGCTGCCTGAATGGGGACTCAGCTGGCCAGTTCCAGTTCGGAAACTCAGCCTCTCCTCTCCTCTCTTCTCTTCCCTTTTCCCCTCTCCCCTTTTCTTACCTGAGTGTGTTCTGCCCAAAGTAAGGTAAATTTTGATGGCCAAAAGCTGCCTTGTTAACTTGGGGTTTACTGGCTAGATTTCTTTCTCAAAGACTAAGTCTTAAGCCCAATTTACTCTGGATCTCTTGGGTTGTACAATAGATCCCTGCTTAATCACCACTTAATGGTTATTTTGTGGGCCCTCCTGGCTTAGGGTGAATGTAAATAGTAAATGTTTCTTTTTTGGTCAGAACCCTGAGGGGCTCTCCCTCTTTTTTTTTAATTAAAGGGGCTATCCCTTGACTCACTTCTTAAAGAGGGCTATTCACTGAATGGGTGACCTTAGCTTAAAAGGGCCAAGGTCTCCCATTGCATCCTGGGCCATGTCCAGTCACCCTGATTCATATCTGGCCACTGAGCACAGGAAAGCTAATACATAGCCCTTTTATTTGTTGTTAAACATAAGCATGGCAATCTTTAAAAACTGTCCCTTGGAATGAAACAGCACTATGCCAGCATTATTTTTTAGCTCTGAAGTAAGAGAAAACTGGGTTCATATCCTACCTCTGGCATTTCTTATATCTGGAATGTTGGGTAAGTCACTTAATAATAATGGGACCCATCTGTAAAATGAGATGTTAGATTAGATTGCTTTTGAGGTTCTTTTCAGGTTTAGATTGTAACAGATGATTTATTAGACCCCCTACTTTATTCCAATTAGTTTTAGTCAGTTCGATGTGATTCCATAAGGGTAGTGATTTTTAAGTTCTGATATTAGGCAACAGAGTTATGAACTACATATTCTAAGTTCACCTGTTTAATCACAGGAAGCTAACGAGAGGACCTCAACTCTTGTTTTTCCTTATTATGGTGACCAAGCCCAGGGTGGCTGAGGAGAATGAATTATATGGAGCCCTCCAACTATTTTTGTTTCCCCTCTATTCTTTGTCATCCCTCTATTGCTCAATATGGGGAGATGACCATGAGTACTTGATCAACAAGTAGTCTTGGTTGCCAGCCTATGGTAGGTCTTTCTACCAGACCGTGGGTGTACTCATGAGCACCTCCCGACAAGTCAAAATATGAAGTCTGCTTATTTGCCTGATTGTCAACCAATGGGATTCTGCATTTTGTGTAGACCCTCCTGGAGGGTCAAGGGAAAAGTCTATCAACCAATAAGATTCTGTTTTGTTTTTATTTGTTTCATCTCTATTTTCCCTATAAAACGAAGGCCATGGAGGAAGGAGGCATCTCAGATCATGAGGAAGATCTGAAGTTCAGTTCATTAGAGGGACCCATGGACCCTTTAATGAAGTGCCATTGGCTTAGAGTTCTGCTACAGTTTCTTTTAATAGAGGTTGGGCAATTTTGGAACCCCACATCATTTTTACCTTGTGATCCTGTGGGAGGAGCCAAGTTGGGTAGAGTGGATAGAGTGGGTAGAGTACCCAAGCCTAGAGTAAGGAATAATTCAATTCAAATCCAGCCTTAGATATGTACTAGCTGTGAGACCTTGGAAAAGCCATTTAACTTCTGTTTGCTTCAATTTCCTCAACTGTAAAAATAGGATTATAATATAACCTACATACCACTCAGGGTTGATGTGAAGATCAAATGAGATAATATTTGTAAAGCACTAAGTACAATGCCTGGCACAGAGTAGCCACTATATGAATGCTTACTCCAATCCTGCCCTCTTCCCTGCCCTTTTATCTCTAGAGCACGCTGCACTTCACAGTGATGCAAGAGGTATCCCAGTGGTTTTACACATCTCCATTTTTCTGAAGGGGGTTAGCACTTACTATATGCAAAGCATTCTGAGATGTGCACTTCAATAGAAAGAAAACAGGACGGAGAGATGATTCATGTCTATTTTCACCTTTGTTGCTGACCATCCATTATCCATTCAGTGTTTCCTACGTGAAATGTACGGTTTTATTCACTGGGGAAGGTGCAGCAATTATTAAGACATAGTCCTTGACGTTAAGGAGCTCATACTCTAAGTTTTGTGACCTTGCCAAAAGTTATACAATCTTTGGAGATCAGGTTACCTTTTATAAAGTAGAAGTAACATTGCCATTGCTAAAACTCTCCTTTTCTCCACATGTCTATATCACAAAGATGATGAGAAGACTAAATGGGAATAAAGAAATGAAAAGGCTCTTGAAATTTTCTGGGGTTTCTGTTTGTTTGTTTGTTTTTAGGGAATCCAAGGCATTCATAGGGTTGAATAAGAAAAAAAAAACGAGGCAAATTATTGAGAGTCTTTGGATAAGTATAAAAAGCTAAATAGAAATAGGATTACTGTCAAGATCCAGTCCCTCATACATAGCAGGCACTTAGGAAATATCTGTTGAATTAAATTGAATTATTATTATAATTATTATCTTTACCATTATTACTAAGAGTTTCCTGTATACTACTGGAAAAGCATAGCTGCAAGCTACTTTGGTTGACTGCCTTCATGTTGCTGAGAACTCCCACAGTGCATTGATGCTATGCTCCACAAAGCTGAGAGGCTAGAGGTGCTGAGGTGAAGAGTTGTACATGCTTAGGGGAATTAGTGAAGTGTAACTCCAAAGGCCCAAGGGACTCAATACACTCAACTGAAAACACCAAGGTGGAGCTCATGCCTCATTCAAAGCATATACTTCCCATGTTGATAGACTGATCATGGCTTTGAGCATCTGAGACAATATCCCTCAAAATATACTTGATTATACCTTAGACCTAAAACCTTAGAAGTTTTCCCATGAATCTCAGGGGCCAGATCCCCTTAGCTGATCAGACATAGTTAGGGTTTCCTTTTTAACCCCAAGTGGAAAGAAAGAAGTCACTTTTACTGAATTAAAAAGACATAAACTTGAGTGGAAATGTAAATAATTAATAGAAAAATCTCTCCTGTACGTAGCCCTTTTCTCTTTACGAGAGAAAATGTCGCTGACACCTTGGCATAGTTGCTTTAACAGGGATCAGGAAGCATCAATACTGGCTTGCTCACTTATTAGCATGATTAAAAAAAAACACCAAGTTTTTCTCTCTAGAGGAAAGCATTCATACTCCTTAGAGGAATGAAAAGAAGTGGAGGCCCCTGAAAGGACCAATCCAAGAGCAACCTCTTTTCTCCCTTAGCTCCAGCAGCAGCCTCACACAATTTCACCGAGTGTTATTACATTGTGATTACTTTTATGCCGCTGTTAGTATGTCAGTGTTCTTGAAATTAGGGTTCATTCAAATCCATCTAATGAGGACGCAGCCCTGCATTTTGGATTTAAATCTCACATAGAAGTTATAATCATGAATTTTCCTTATTAAGTGCCAGTCTTTGTATGTAAATTGAAGTGTTAAAACAATGAGATACAGATCAAAGTTTGAATTTTAGTCCCTTGCCTCAGATTTAATTTAAAAGTCTTAAATTATGCATTGAATTGCATCTCTTTATTCTTACAGCTGTTTTAAACAGATTTAATTATCTTCTGCAACATGCAGACACTACTTCTGCCTAGTAGTCCTCTTAAATGAATGTCTTCAGAATCTGCCCTGCTGAGTCCTTAAGACTGATTAGTCCTCTCTCCATCCACATCATGCCTCAAGGCCCTTCCATTGGATTTCTCCTAGAGACTTGAGTTCCTGTAAAAGTCCATGGGCTCATTAGATGCTCGTTAGTTGTCTGAATTGAGGATATCCATCTTGTGCCTGCCCTGAAATGAAGAAGGATATTGCCTCTCATTGGATGCTACTTTCCCAGAGCAAACATCTTCGATCCACCCCTAGAGTTTGGGCAGAGTTAAAGAATTTTCTGCCTCAGAAAATGAAGTTTCCACATTCTTCCTCTCCTCTCTCCTGCAGTGTCTGGATCAATTATTTTATTTGTTAGAAAGCAAGATAGGTAGGTAGGTAGATGGATAGATAGATGATAGATAGCTAACTAATGAATGGATAGAGAGATAAGTTAATACGTGTACGAATAAACAAGCACGTAAATAATTAGCAAGCATATTTTCAAACTGCAATGGTCACTGTGTGTATGAGACAGAAATGAAGCTGCTTTTCCTTTTGCTCCTTGCCTGTTATCAGCAATAACCATTCATCGGTGCTTAGCTTGGATGTGCCATAGGGTACAGCAGTGTTCAGACCAGTTCTTCAACAACAGTATATTTCAGGAGTTCTGAGTGTGCTTTAGGATTCTTTGTAGCAACACTCCCAACTGGGTCTGTGAACATGGGTAATGCTTGAAGGAAGGAAGGCTCCAAGGCATCCACAGCGTTTTGGTTTCTGAATGCAATCTCAATCACATATGATAGACCAAGTTTCCTGCTACACGTGACTCATTTGTACTCAACCAACGCAAGATACAAACTATTCTATATTCACAAGCAAAGTCACATCTAGGGGCTAGTTTGGGATGATCATGTTGCTAAGAAGTTCTGTCCTATAATGGAACCTTATTTGGGATTATTGTGTAAGAAGATATTAGCCATACTATTATAAAGGGTTGTATATGTGAGCAGGGGAAGATTTTTAGTTTCACATAAAGAAGATTTTGTTGAATACTAGATACCAAACCAAACTCAGCTTTCAAGATGAAGATTTAAGTATCCTTCAGTCTCTTCCATGCAACCCCCTTTTAATATCCTTATATAAAGCAAGCTGCTCTTATTAATCACTTTTATTAATTATTACATGGTTCATTCCTTTAACATATATCACATGCTAACTTGAATCAATGGTTAAATATTCCTTTGTAGAATGTATCCTCATGAATAGTCACATCATTTGTTGTTTCATCGTTGTCTTTATATCCTCAGTATCTGCCATAGAGTCATGGACATTTGCTGTTCTTCAGTTGTTTCAGTCATGTCTGACTCTTCATGACCTACTTGTGTTTTTCTTGGCAAAGATACTAGAGTAGTTTGCCATTTCCTTCTCCAGTTCATTTTTACAGAAAAACTGAGGCAAACAGGATTAAGTGACTTGCCCAGAGTCATCCAGTCAAGAAGATGAGCCTGGCATTCTATCCACTGCACCACCTACCTGCCTGCCATGTACATAGCAGGTACTTAATGAAGGCATATTGTATTTCCTTGCCTTGTACTGTACTGTGCTAGATATTGTATCTCTGTTTGCTCTACAACTAGTCATCTCTTTTAGGGCAAGGATTAGTCCTTCTTCATCTTTGTTTCCCAAGGTTCTGATCTATATCTCACCACTGGACCCTACAGGCTAGTGACTTTGCACAGTCCTCCATTACTTAAATCTGATTCACTTGCATACCATGGCATCCCCTCCCTTATGTCATCTTCCTCTTCCAGAAAAAAAAAGAACAAACAACCGAAGGGCCTACCAAGAATGGGTGCTGGGTACAGATTAAGTGTTGAGTAATTATTTGTCTATGCTAGAAGGAAGGTGTCCTGAGGAGGCCTGTGGCATCTCTCCTTACAAGAGTAGCTCTTAAGATAGTTTTTTCTAGACATCACAGTTTATAACTCTGTGGCATTACATTGGTGGGCTGGGATGGTTACACATTCAGTGTTGCTTAAAGACATGAACACACTGATCTTCACCCCTTCCTGATGAAGGGTGAGATACTTCTATTCCCGGGAAAATCTATGATCCTACAAACAAACAAAAAAAAACCAAAAAACTTTCTCTGCTTATTTTTGTTTTCCCAGGACCCTCATGAACAAAATACATATCATGAAATCTCATGCTCTTCTCTGTCAAATGCTTCAGTATCAAAGAAGCAAGAAAGGTAATGCCTCCTCATAAGTAGAGACTTCTTCATTCATTAACACCAAATTCTACCTACCCCAGTGTTTTCCCCACCTCATGTGAAAATGGACCTTTGGTGGGGTATGCTAAACTGACAGACCTATAGTATTGAGAGGATGGGTAGACCTGTTAGGAGAAAGCAACACATTTCACTTCAGTGGCTATGAGATGGGTTCCCCAAAGTGGAAAGAAACGACTTGTTATTTTTCTTTTCTCCTTTTAATACCAGGAGCACAACCTGAAACTGAACTGTCATCACTTTGCTCACAACATTCAGTCCTATTTGAGATGTCTGCAGTTCTCCACTACGAGGAAAGCCAAGTGGAACAAAATGGATTCTGGCTCTCATCCCTGGAGTTTCTTTCTTATCATTTCTTATCCAGGTCAGAGCATTTCCCAAGAATTAGTATTGCAGATCTCAACATCTTGTTTTTCCAGAGGAGGAACAATAATGTTGTCCTAGCATAAATGCCTAAAACTTACAGAGTTGTTGTTCTTTGATACATAAGTAAGCAAGGGTTTGATATCACACTGGAGTAAAACTACTGTTTTTAGTGGTAAGAGATACTGGAAAGAACTTTTCAGGTGACATGATTCTTTGCTCTATAATATTCCAATAACTTTTCAAAAATTATTTTATTATTCATTAAATAGATCTCAAACAATTAGCAGTTATCTGCTGACCTATGCCTTCTTAAGCCCAATGGCTGAAATGCTTCTAGAATTTTCTGGGTTTTTAAAAGTATTTTATTTTACTTTTTAACTACATGTATCTTTTGTTTAACATTTTTTATTTGGGATTTCAAATTCTCTCCCTCCTCCTCATTGAGAAGAAAAGGACTTTCATGTAAGAAACACATGTACAGTCATGAAAACATATTTTCATATTAGTCATGCATGTTGTGAAAGAAAACACAGACAAAAAACAAACAAGAAAAATAAAGAACATAAAAAAGATGTTTTAACTTACATTCAGATGCCCTCATTCTTTCTCTAGAGGTATGTAATATTTTTTTACGCAATTCTTTGGAATTGTCTTAGATCATTTCATTGCTTAATATTGTATAGTTAAGTCATTTACAGTTGATCATTATATAGTATTGCTGTTATTGTGTATAATGTTCTCCTGATTCTACTGACTTCACTTTGCATCAGTTCATGTAAATTTTTCCAGGTTTTTCTGTAAGCATCCTGCTTATTATTTCTTTTAGCAAAATAGTATTTCATTATAATAATATGCCACAATTTGTTCAAACAATCTCCAATTGATGGGAATGCCCTCAGTTTCAAACTCTTTACTACCACAAAAGAGTTGGTATAAATATTTTTATATATAAAGGTTCTATTCCTTGTTTTTCTCTTTGAGATACAAAACTAGTAGTGCTGTTGCTACATCAAAGAGTATGAAAAGTTTTATAGCCTTTTGCGTATAATTACAAATTGCTTTCCAGAATGGCTGGATCAATTCACAACTCTACCAATACTGCAGCAGTGTCCCAGTTTTCCTATGTCCCCTCCAATACTTGTTATTTCACTTTTTGGTCATAGCAGCCAATCTGATAGGTATGAGGTGGTGTCTCAGAGTTATTTTCATTTCCATTTCTTTAATCAGCAATGATTTAGAGTATTTTTTCAAATGACTATAGATGACTGATTTTTTTATCTGAAATTTGCTTGTTTATATCCTTTGACTATTTATCAATTGGGGAATGACTTTTATTCTTATAAATGTAACTCTATATATTTGGAATAGAACCTTTATCAAATAAACTTGCAGTAAAAATACACTTTTCTGTTTTCCTTCTAATCTTGGCTACATTGGTTTTATTTCTGCAAAATGCTTTTTAATTTAATGTAACCAAAATTATCCATCTTACATCCCATAATGCTCTGTATGTCTTATTTGGTCATAAATTTTCCTGTTATCCATTGATCCAACAGGTAAACTATTCCATGTTTCCCTAATCTGCTTACAATATTACTTTTAATGTCTCAATCATGTACCCATTTTGACCTTATCCTGGTACATGGTATGAAATGTTAGTCTATACCTAGCTAGAATTTTATAAGTTTCAAAGAAGCAGGTGAAGGATAGAAAAAAAGAGGAGCTTACTTTTTCAGTCTTTTTCTTCATTTGGGAGAGAATGTTATCCTCCCTTCTGTCCTATCCCCACCCCCATATTAAACTTCCACTTATCTAGGCTCCAATCTATTACTTCTCTTCCTTTTCCAACTTAGTTGGAGTTAATAGTAACAATTAACCCATAATGATCAGATACATTAAGCATCCCAAAGGACTTTCCTCACACCTGGGAATGAAGTAAATAATATCCTCATTTTTGCACATAAGAAAAAACAGGTTCAGAGAAGCATAGGTACTTGTCATAGCTAAAGTCAGGGCCAGAACTGAAGGTTAGAGATTCCATCATTAGTATATACTTCACTACATCATGCTGCCTCTCTAACAATAATTCATATTTATATAATGTATAGGAATAGAATAGGATATCATAAGGACCTGTGATATCATTAGTATAGAAATTCCAAGATAAGAAAACACCTCTAATGCAGGATTGGCATCTTCTTTGCATCTTAAAAGTCTTAGGGTTCTAAAGGATTTAAAATGCTGTTGTCTAAAGTGCTAATAAACTTTGATCCAGGGATCTCACTGCTAGACGTATACCACAAAGACATGAAAAATAGAAATGGTCCTGTACACAACAAAATATTCATAGTAGTTCTTTTTTGTAGCACCAAGAAACTGGAAACATAATAGATACATATTGCTGGGGAATGGCTAAACATGTTGTGGCATATGAATGTAATGGAATATCATTGTATTATAAGAACGTGATAAATATGGAAAAGCATGGGAAGATATAACCTCACAAAAAAGTAGGCAGAACTAGGAATGATAAATAGATAGATGAACAAAGATAGATATATAAACCTAAATAGGTATATGTATATATGTGTGTGTGTATGGAAAAGCATGAGGAAAATATATATATATATATATATATATATATATATATATATATATATATATACAGAGAAAGAACAGCATGGGAAATATGTTTGTGTTTATGTATATTATATATACATCTATACATACACACACACGGAGAAGCATGATGTGTGTGTGTGTGCATTTTCACCACAGAGAGTGCAGTTTTGATGGGTAGGCCACATTGTTCTAATGTCAAATATATATTTGATTAAAATACTATTTTATGGAGAGCTCACACAGGGTAAGCACTCACATGGTGATCAGAAGAAGCAATGCAAGGACACTCTCAAGGTCTCTCTTAAGAACTTTGGAATTGGTTGCATGACATGGGAGACACTAGCACAGAACCACCTACTATGGTATGTCCTCATCAGAGAAGGTGCTGTGCTCTATGAGCAAAACAGAATTCAAACAGTTAAAAAAAAATTAGAAACATCACTATTTAACCAAAAGTCTTGGGAAAACTAGAATGTAATATGGCAGAATCGAGGCATAGACAAGCATTTTATACCATATACCAAGATAAAGTAAAAATAGGGACACAATTTAGGTTTAAAATCTGATCCTATAAGCAAACTAGGAAACCAAGGAATAGTTTATATGGCAGATTTATGGAGATGGGAAGAATTAATGGCCAAATAAGAGTTAGAGAACATTATGAAATGCAAAATGGATAATTTAGATTACATTAAATTGAAAAGTTTTCAAATGAAGAAATTAAAGCAATCTATAGGTATATGAAAATAATGCTCTAAATCGCTATTGATTAGAGAAATGCAAATCAAAACAACTCTTGAGGTACCACATCATAATCAGATTGGCTAACATGACAAAAGAGGAAAATGATAAATGTTGAAGAAGTGAGAAAATTGGAACAATAATGTGCTGGTGGTGGAGTTGTGAACTGATCCAACCATTCTGGAGAGCAATTTGGAACTATGCCCAAAGGACTATAAAACTGTGCACAACCTCTCATCCAGCAATACCACTTCTGTATCTGTCACCCAAAGATATCATAGAAATTGGGAAAAGGCACACATGTACAAAATTATTTATAACTGCTCTTTTTGTAGTGGCCAAGAATTGGAAATTAACAGGATGTCCATCCATTGAGGAATAGTTGAAAAAGTTGTGGTGTATGAATGTAATGGAATACTACTGTTCCGTAAGAAATGATGAGCCGATGGACTTCAGAAAAACCTGGAAGGACTTCCAAGAACTGATGCTGAATGAAGTGAGCAGAACAAGAAGAACATTGTACACAGTAACGGCAACACTGTGTGATGACTAACTCTGATAGACTTATCTCTTCTCAGCAATGCAAGGGTCTAAGATGACTCCAAAAGATTCATGATAGAAAATGCTATTCACATCCAGAGAAAGAACTGTAGAGTCTGAATGCAGATTGAAGCATACTATTTGCTATCTCTCTCTCTTTTTTTCGTTTCTTCTTTCTTGTGGTTATTAGATCTAATTCTCCTTTACAACACAACTAATGTGAAAATGTTTAATATGAATGTATATGTAGAGCCTATATCATTTTATATGCTGTCTTGGGAAAGGAAGAAAAGAGTGAGGGGAGAAAATTTAGAACTCAAAATCTTATGGAAGTCAATGAAGAAAACTAAACATAATGAATAATAAAAGAAAATTTTAAAAAGAAATGAGAAATACACAGATGTAGAAAATCTACCCCAAATGTTCATACAGACCATTTGTGCCTGACCTGTTTAAGGTCTGATCAGCCACAGTTGGACACACTGGAAATTGACTCTAACATAGTAATGTCATTTTGGTCTGCTTCAGAAAAAAGAACAACCAACCATATATAAGTGTGTGTGTGTGTGTGTGTGTGTGTGTGTGTGTGCGCGTGTGCATGTGTGTTTAGGGGGAGGGTAGCATGAAAGATGTATAGATATACGTATACATATGGAGAAGAATAATATATATGTGTATATGTATGTGTCTGAGAGAGAGAGAGAGAAAGAGGGAGAGAAAGAGAAAGAAAAAGAAAAAGAGAGAGAAAGAAAGAGAGAGAGAGAAAGACAGAGAGAGAGAGAGAGAGAGAAGCATTGGGTAGATATTTGTCCATCTATTGTATATATATGTTTTATATATGTGTACATACACACATACAGATATACATACATACACATGACAGCAATGGTATAAATGGAAAGAAAAATAATAAAATAATCAAAACTGACTATGGAATAATTAGAATATTTAAGCTTGTCTCTGAAAAAGAACAGAGAAAATGTATATACCTCCCTTCTTTGTAGAGTTAAGGAAGTATTGTGATGTAAAGGGGGTGCACTAAATGGCTTATGAGGTCTCTTGTAATGGTAAATCTGTGACTTTTTAGGGTATAGAAAATTGCATATACTGTCTGATGTATTGGTTAGTCTGTCTGTCTGCCTGTCTCCATCTCCCTCAACCCCAAGGTGCCCCAAGGGCTCTCGGGATAGAGAAGACATCTATGTAGAAGGAAAGATAATGGGAAAACAATAACTAGGAAATATTTTAAATGCTACCCTCACGATTATAACAGAAAAGTATCTTTATTCTCTTTTTACAGATGAGAAAATTGAAGTTCAGAGAAGTGAAATAGTAAAAAAAATTTATGTCGGGGTGGGGTGGGGGAATCCTTACTAACAATTAGAATTATATGGAAGTGAAATGGGACACCTCGGGGGGCAGTAGGTTCCACCTCACCGGAGGTCTACAAGCAATGCCTCGATTTGTGAGGTACAATGTAAAGGGATTCCTGTTGAAATAATGTTGGATTATATGGTTCCAGTGGTCCCTTTGAGTCCAAATATTTGGGGCTTCCCCACTGTCACAAAGCTGCTGAAGTCAGAATATGAAATCATATCTGGCCATGCTCTTTCTATTTATTATATCATGATGTCTTTCTAAATGGCTCAGATAATATAATTTTTAAAAGATTCGTACATGAAATGGTATATTCCTAGTGTTGATTCTGAGTCAATGCAGGATAGTAACCTGGGTAGCACTGTGACCTAGAGTCAAGAAAAATTGAGTTAAAATCCATCCATAGACAACTACATGCTATGTGACCATGGACAAGTCACTTGACCTTTGTATGTCTCAGCTTCCTTAACTGTTAAATGCCAACAGGGTTGTTTTGAGCATCAGATGAGATACTTGTAAAGTGCTGAGCACAATGCCTGGCACATAGTAAGCAATTTAAAAGATTTATTCCCTTCAGTTCCCCTCTGAACTATTCTGTGTCATCAAAGGAAAATCCTTCTGCATAATCATCATGCTAAAATATCTTATTGCATTCTAATTCTTTGGAAAAGTACAGATTCTAATTTTTCATTAACTAGTCTTCAGCTAGCTAGAATACCACATTTCCCAACTATGTTGCATAAATTGAATGTTCCTGCATACATCAGATAGCTAAAGTAAAGGTTTATGAAGACTGTCTTGTAAAGTTCTCTTAGCACCCCCCAAAATGAAAAATAATGGGAGTAGCTAACAGCTGGTGAAATAAACTCAAAAGAGTTTTGTAGGAATACAATCAGGACCTCAAACCTCTAAGCCAAGAGATGATAACCATTTGACATAGGTAAAAAGAGCCTTTCACTGAAAGGATGGAATGAAACCATATTTTAGGTTATTTCTCTCTCTCTCTCTCTCTCTCTCTCCCCCCCTCCATTTCTCTCTCCCCCTCTGTGTGTGTGTGTGTGTGTGTGTGTGTGTGTGTGTGTGTGTGTGTGTGTGTGTGTGTGTTTAAATGCCTGGGGAAAACACATTGCTGAGGTGCTAATGAGGAACTGTAAAATCAAAACAGTGCCTGTGATAGTGAAGAACAAGTGATAATGAGGAACACAGGAACAAGGTTCCTCAGGATTATCTTTTCTTAAGTATCCTTAGATGCCTGGAGAACAGTGAAAATGACTTTGAGGCATGTTATAAGAAAGTGGATGAGAGGAGACAGTCCTTCTGCATCAATGTCACTAAGAGAGGACTGTGTGCCTTGTGGTTGGGTCTTTTAATACCTCTTGCCAAGGTAACTCTGCAGAAATTCTAGGGTTATTGCATCTGTAGCACAGCCCCAATTCCACTTACCCAAATGGTAGACAGGGATGAATTTCTTGTCCTACCTCTTCCAGTTGTACCATGAGCGTGACGTTGTGTCCTTGTTCTGCAGTCAGTTTCCCATCAGAGGTGATGATACGGAGACCCCGGGGGGCCTTGCCAGGACACTGCTGGGGCTTGGCAGTATATTGCTCCCTCACTCCATCTGTGCAGTTGTTGGAAACCACCTTACGGTACCTGAGTGTAGAAAGCCCTTTGTCACAAATGAATTCCAGGATATCAGAACTCAGTCCTAGTCTAACACCTTTAGTATGGTCTCGAATGTCTTTCTTTCCTTCCTTCCTTCCTCCCTCCCTTCCTTCCTTTCTTCTTTCCTTACTGCCTTCCTTTCTATTTCCTTCCTTCTTATTTCCTTCCATGGGCATTTATCATGTCCTTACTGTGTGCTGTGGGATATAGAGAAGATATATCAGACACTGTCTTTAGAATCTTGGATTTAGAGCTGAAAGGGACCTTAAGAGTAATCATGTTCAACCTCCTTATTTCACTGATGAGGAAACAGGCTCAGAAAGGTGATATGACTTTTCTTTGCCGCAGTTTCCTTACAGCAGATGGGTATAGTGCAAAGAAACCTGACTTCAGAGCCAGGAAGAAGTGGGTTCTACTTCTCTCTCTGGTTTTGTCATTCTGGACAATTTATTTAAACTCTCAGTTCTCTATAAAACTCACTAAGATTGTAAATGGCATAGAACCTATAAAACTGTTCTAGGAGAGGGCATTTCCTCATCTTTCTCTATGCTAATGAAATCCCTATCCCTTTCCTAGAGAACTTAGGATGAATTTCTCCTTTAATACTATTGCTTATTACCTAGCATTATACTTAGTGATTCCATAATCCTCTAGTAAAATGGAAGGTCCTTAAGGAGTGGTGGACTTTGATTTGCCTCTTTGTAATCCTCAGACACAGCATAATGCCTTGAACACAATAAGCAGGCAAACAAATGTTTGCTGAACTATTTAAACGGAATAAAACCATCTCACTGCATATTATTCTCCTCTTCTGAAATTATTATTTGATTTATATGCTGATCCATCCTCATGTCCAATATTTACTACTAGATGCCAAGTTCCTTGAGGAAAGTGAATATATCTTATTTCAGTTCTATATTCTTAGCAGCACAATGCGTTGCAAATACCTGGTGCCTAATAAATGTGTCAAATGAATGGATGCATTGGTGAATGGATGGATGACTGGATGAATGAATAAATGAACTACAGCAAAATATAAAGGCTCTAGAGGTGTATTATATGTGCTATGAGCTGTCAGAGCAGGGAGGAGATGAAGTCAGTCAGGGAAGGCTTTACGGGAGAGTGGAAGTGGTGGGACTTGAGTCCAACCTTATGGGGTAAAAGTTATCTAGGCAGAGGGAAGAGAAGGGAATTGCATAAGCAAGGACTTGAAAGTGAAAGTAATCATGGTATATCCAACAGGTTTCAAAGAGCAAATAGATCCCATTAAGGGAAGTTTGGTTTAAGCAATTGAAACAAGTGAGCTGAAGAATGTGACACACCCATATTCAGAAAATACTACCTTCTCTCAGATTCACTCTGCTTCTGCAAGAACAATGCTCTGTGTCTTTGGGCTGATCCTACCTAGATTAATATCAAAGCAGACGCTTGTTGGGAGGGAGTTAACTCTATGGAAATAAGATTGCCCATAGGGTAACAAGGTCCTATAAAGGCTATTGGCAGAGAAAAACAATATAAAAGAAAGAGAATTCACTTCCTTCTTAAATCTCTCCAAACCTGGCTTCTACTCTTTCCATTCTATTAAAACGTAACCAATGACTTCTGAATCATCAAATCCAATAGAATTTACTTAGTTTCCTGACATTTTCTTGTCCTCTCTATACTGTTTAAAACTATCAGTCATTTTTATGACACTATCGCCCTTGCCTTCTATGAAACTATTACAAGTTGTCCTCCTCCCTCACTAAAAATTCCTTCTCTATTTCATTGACTACTCCTCCTTTTCCTCCTATCTAACTGTGAGCATCACCCAAGGTTGAACACTGAATCCTCTGATCTTCTCTTGCTATACTTCCTCCCTCTAAAACATCATCCATTCTGGGTGTGCGTGTGTGTGTGTGTGTGTGTGTGTGTGTGTGTGTGACTATTTCTTCTAAATGAATAATCCCCAAATTGATATCTCTACTTCACATTTTCTTTCTGTCTTCTTCTACTTTCTGTTTCTCCACGTATAATCAGTCATTAAATCCTGTTAGGTCCTTATCAATGTTTTTCATTTTCATTACATTTCATTCTCAATGCCACCATCTTTCTTTCTTCTGATTACCTGGCTGTGACACTGCTATAACCTCCTAACTTACCTCCTTGTCATCAGGCTCCCTCTCTTCTAATCTACATTGCACAGTAATGGCAGACTAATTCTCTGACAACTTTATTGTCATCATGACAATTCCTTCCTCTCAGTCTACCATTGGTTCTGTATTACCTTATGAATAAAATGCAAATTCCTTGTTTTAACATTCAAAAGGATCACCAAAATCTGGCCCTAACCTAGTTCTCTATCATTATATCATACTGTTCTCATACACATAAATTTTCTGCTATAACCAACAATTTTCAAATTATTATTGTATTTGTTTGGACACATGACATAGCTTTCTAACTATCAGTTCATAGTGGGCAGGGCCCTAACCCTTTTTCATGTGGGTTTTCCTGTAGCAACTAGCATAGGGTGCTAAATACAGGAAATACCAAATCAATATTTCCTGAATTGGACTGGATCATCACAGTAAGCAATTGATTCTTTACCACCTGCCAAGAAATACGTTCTTCCCAATTCTTCCCAATCCCAATAATAAAGTTTCTTCTTGACCCCTCTGTCCATTCAGTTACTCTTCTATATCTCTCCTCTGCCAGTCCTGCTCCTTCCTGAATATCTAGACTTAAAAATCATGTCTCTACTGCATATAATCCTAGAGCTCTCCTCAGTACCTGGGGTCTTCTTGCCCTAGAATAGCCTGCCACCCCTTCAGTCTCTTCACCCTAGAATATTCCTCCAGAAAACCTGCCTTTCTTCCCCCACTGAGGAGTTCCTCCTAGAGTGTTTTTTTTTTTTGAGGGCCATAGTCTGGCCTGCCCTCATTACCTTCTTGGACCTGTTCCTAATTTTCTGGACTTCTAAACCATCTCTGCTCTCCCTTGCTTTCCAGATTCCTTTTATGTGTTACCTTCTTTCATTGAATATAAGCTCACTGAGGGCAGAAACTATCTTTCTTTTTGCTTGTGTTTGTATCCCCAGAATTTAACATGTAGATGTGGGGAACCAAAACCTCAAGGCTACATGTGGCCCTCTAGGTCCTCAAGTGCAACCTTTTGACTAAATCCAAACTTCACAAAACAAATAACCTTAATAAAAGAATTTGTCTGTAAAACTTGGACTCAGTCAAAATGCTACAACCAAGGACCTGGAAGGTCCTAGGGACTATCATAGTGCCCACCACATAGGAAACACTTAAATGCTACTTTCCTTCCTTCCTTTTCGGAGGCTGTCAGAGTAGTGGGTAGAGTGCTAGAACTAGAATCAGGAAAAACAGAGGCATTTAGCACAGAGAGCACATAGAAGGCTCTCAATAAATACTTGTTGACTGATTTCCTGAAAAGGTTGGATGAGATCACCTTGCAAGGCCCTGCCAGCCCAAGATCTATCATCCTAAGTTCAGAAAAGTGTTCATTCTTTTTATTTCCAAGTTTATTCTTTCTCCTAGCATCACAATTCCTGCTCAAGGAAGCCCCATTTACTTGGTCTCTCATATGCACTGCCATATGTGACTCCTCCCACTCTTTCACCTTTGTAATCTCTGTAATACCTTTCACATCTGTCACCTCCTCCGATTTGTCCATAACTGTTCATCTGGACAATAAGCTAACCAGAGGTCTTCCAACCTGCAATCTTTTCTTCATACCTCTATCCAAATAATCTTCATTACACATAGATCTGTTCATCTCCTTCCTCTATTTAAAATTTTTGATAGGCTCTTTAGGGAACTCCTGAGGCCAAGCCCTTTTCTTGGCCCTCCACAACCTGGCACCATCTGGGTTTTCTAGTCTTATCTTTTTCATTCATTCAGGCATGGACTCATTCATTCATTCATTTGGTTTGTTTTGACTGTGATTTCTTCTACTGCAGAGAGTTGCAAATGAGGAACTTTCCAAACCAATGCAAATTGGTGAATTACCTTTAGTTTCTAGTTACCTGAGACATTAATTGGTTACATCATTTATCCAGGGTCACAAAGGCAATATATCAATACCAAACACAGACTCAAAATATCTTTGTCTTATAATATTTAATCCAATGTTCTAGTGCATTAAGATCTCCTAGTATGACTTGTCCCTGATGAAACCATGCTGGATCCTTGTAACTTGTGCTTTCCTTTTTGGAAGTTTACCATCCCTTCAATAATGCATTTGAGAATTTTCTCACAAATCAATGTCAAGATTACTAGACTATAATTTGCAGACTGTTTTCTTCTGAAAATCAGTGCAGTATTTGTTCATCTCTTATCTTATGGTACCTTTCCTATTTTCCATGATCTTTCAAATTATCACGGACAGTGGCTTAGTGATCCTATCTCATTTTTCTTTTAGAATCTTAGACGGTAGTAGATCTGGGCAAGATTAGTCGAATTAATAAGAGGGAACTGGGTACCCTCTTACTTTTATTAATTATCTTTGGTATCAATTCCCATTTAGCCATACTGATTCTATACTTTGCAGTCCCATTCTCTTTGGGGAAAGAAAACAGAAATAAAATACCAAACAGCTGCATCCTCTCTGTTGTCAGTGATCACTGCCACATTGATCACAAAGTTTCTACTTCTGTTTTGGTTCTCCCTTTTCTCTCAATAAAGGTAAGAAAACCCTTCTTCACTGCGCTTAGTTTCAATTGCCAGCTTTTTTTTAAATTTTATTTTAGTTTGCATCATTCATTTCCACAAGATTTTGAGTTACATATTTTCTCCCCCTCTTTCCCCCACCTACCGCCCCAAAACAGCCATCCCAGTGTGGCCCCCTACCCCAGTCTATTCTCTCCTATGTCACTTTTTGGTAGGGCAGGATGGATCTC
>CM053582.1:493982759-494009222 GCA_028627135.1 Pseudochirops cupreus
TATGCTTATTCTTACTCATGGTTGTTCAGTCTGTGATTTTTTTTTTAAATCTCTGTGGGGCTCTGCTTCCAGAAGGGAAAGCTCTGTCCCAAATCGCTGGGGTCCTCCTGGCTACCTTAGCTCTCAGGAAGGTGCTGGGACTCTTCCTACTTACTTCCAGCTGACTGGATAATGAAGACTCCAAGACCGAGGCCCAAGATGGTGATCCGGATCCAGGCTGCTCAACGCGAGAGCACTGGCCTCAGAACAATCGCTTAGTCCCCCTGCTGTCTGCAGGCTGCGGGCGGGAAGCTGCAATGTGGAGGCGGGTGCAAAACCTCTGCCTTTTGCTTTTCTGCTCTAGAGGCCTTTTGGCCAGACTGCTGCCCTCCCAACTTCGCAAGCTCCACTGACCTAGTGCTGAAGGCTGCTCACAGCTGCTACTAATCCGCTCACCAGAGAGGCTCCTTTGCTCTTCCCGTCCAGCCGCCCCCGGGGCACAGCCACAGCTTCAGGCCAGGCTGGTTTCGGTTCGCAGTGCTGATATGGTTCCTTGTAGCTGAGCTGACTTTAGTGGGAAGTATCTTTGTGTGCATTTTGGAGTTCTAGGATTGGTTTAGAGTCCTATTTTATGGGTATTTTGGGGTGGCTATGTGAGAGCTGCGATATGTTGCTGCTGCTACGCCGCCATCTTGGCTCCGCCCCCCTCAATTGCCAGCTTTTAATTCATACTGAACATTAGCCATCCTGCCTTATTTTGACTGAGACACATTCTTACTCTGTCTCTCTCTCATACACACATATGTATATTCACAATCATATATATATATACGTATATACTACAAATGTACATACACACACATATACATTTATGTATATTTCCTGCATTACTTGACATTGTTTACATCTTCTGTCCAAAGCTTTTTAAAAAGAAAACCTAAATTGGTTGATGAGTTCCCTGCATACTCATATTTGTCCCATCAGATAAATCCTTTCTTCTCATTTTGACTGATCCCTCTTTTGTCTTCAAATTTCATTCTTAAGCGTTTCCCATCCCTCCTGAGCTCATTTCCCCTGTAGCGTTTAAATCATGGGATCCTACTTATCTTTCCTCTGAAATTTTTGAAATCTGTTCTCTCAAAACCTAAGGTATAAATCAGATTATGAATAGTCCTTTCCTCTATCACAAATTCTAAGAGGAATTGGTCACTTTCCAATAAGGTTCCAATCATTTTTACCCCAGGAACATCAGGATCCTCTCCCCATCAGTGATAATCAATTTCAGATCTATCAGATGTAAGAGTTGGACACTGATCTTCCTGAGTCAGAGGCCAGCTTTCTCTCTTCCATATCATTCTGATTTTTATCTCATAATACTTCTTCCTATTCTTTACCCTATACTTTGCACATATCTCTTCTCCTAATATATACTTTGCTTTTTTGTTTTTGTTTTTGGATCTTTTAAATTCCTAACTATTCGTTAAAGTTCAGCTCAAGCTTCATCTTTTCCTGGGAAATTTCCCCAATCCTTCAAACTAATTATATTCTTACAGCTTACATCTTTTATAGGAGCATTGTGTTATATAACCAATAAAATATAAGCTCTCCTTAAGGGCAGAGATTTCTTCTCATGGTTGTTGTATCCTCTGCAGGCAGCTCTATGCCTTGCATACAGGATATACTTAATAAATGTTTATTGAATTGAATTTTACTTTCAAATGTAATTCATTTCTCACAGAATATTATTATCTTCTCTTTCTATTATGTCACAAGCTCCTTTAAGGCAAGTACTATGACCTTCCTAAATACTGTCACTTAGCGCCTAAGCTAGCATTTCGCATATAGTATATGACTAGTAAATATTTACTGATTGATTGGCTCTCTTGGATCTGATACCATCTGAGCCAATACATGATTAGGATTCTTTACATGAAATTACAGGAGCTCTGCTTAAAAGCAAAGCAAATACCATCCCTACCTTCACCCAGTTATGTGCCTCACAGGAGAAGGATGTCAATTTTAAAAAGAAAAAAGAAAAAAAAAAGAAACAAAAAAGCCAATTAAAAACCACTCTGAAATAATTGCATTTCCCACCTGAAAAGAGCATTGCATTAGCCTGAACAGACCTGGCTCTGAAATGTAGAAGAAAATTTTTCAAAAATAGTTCATTTACACTAGTCAGCATATACCTGTTTTCTATCCTATAGAATGATTCTATTTTTGTCTAAACCTCCTGTTTGAGAGTTACATAAATGAATAATGCATTTAATATGTCATTAAATGGGGCTGCTGCCTCAGTAATAACAAGGGAACTTATGATCATGTTGGACCTAAGCACTGATTATTACTGGGATGCATTTAGTTGGTAAAGCATTCTTCAATTTGCTGGGGGAAGTCAGAGAGGGTGGAAAATGCTTTGTAATGGCAAGGGAGCCTTTGTATTGTAACAGATAAGGAAACACTCCATAAATGTACCTTTGGTATTAAGGTAGGAAAGGCTCATCAGTATAGAGCTTTGTTTACTTTAGTATGTCTGATTTTTTACCTTTAACTTCATCTCTCTCAGGATGATATTCCCCTGATATTCTCCTGAGTGTCTATGCTTCCCTCTGACTTCACTCTTCAGCTTGTCTCCCTTTGGCAGTCCTTCCTTTCTTTTGAGGCTCTTTGGAGATTGAAAATAAGTCTGTCATAATATCTACAATCTATATACCTAAATGTAGACTATGGCCCTCCTTCTTCCTTCAGTTTCTTTGGAGAAAAATAAAGATGTTCAGTATACCCAATGTATGCCACCTATGAATCTAAGCACCTTGAGGACAAGACCTACACTGGTAGCTTGAATGTGAGTCACAACACAGTGTAAAGGTATATACATATCCTTAAAAACATGTAAATACTCAGGGTGGAGCCAAGATAGCGGAGTGAAAGCACAAACTTGATGTGGACTCTGGCTCCAACCACTTCAAATACCTGTAAAAAGATAACTCTCATAAATATTTTAAAGCTACAGAAGGGAAGTGACAGAGGGAAGCAAATCCACCACTGAATACAGCTTGGCAGGCCAACAGGAAAGGTCTATCACAGAGCTCTGGGAGCTGAGCACAGTCACCATGAGCTGCCATTCCGACCCCAGTGTGCCAGAGCACACTTCAGGAGAGTGAATCGCCAGCAGCCATGGCAGTTTCCAGACTTCTCAACCCATAAACACCAAAGAGAAAATAAAAGGTCAGTGGGGAACTCTGTTGGGAGGGTGAAGGAAGAGTGGGTCCAGCCCCTGCCCTTAGGGCAAGAAGTTGCAGAGGCATAGCAATGGCTGCAGCTGGTTCAGTGTGGCTACTTCCAGAGCTCCTGGCCTATAGATTTTAGGGGTACCAAGTGACCATTCAGAGGGTAATCACTCTTGCTTTGACCTGTTTGGATCTGGATCACAGTCTTGGGTGGTGGCCCTGGGGTTTGTGGCCAGAGTGACAGAGTTTGTGGGGGCTGTAGAGAGGGTGCTCTGCTAATAGCTCCACCAGCTGCAAAAACCACAGTGATTTGGGACAAAGCTGTCTCCATTCTGGAAGCAGAATTCTACCATGGCAAAGAGCTCAAAAGTCAAGTAATTGGCAAGATGAGCAAGCAGAGGAAGCGCCATCAGACCATATAATCCTTTTTTGGGGACAAAAAGGATCAAAGCATGGAACTAGAGGAGGACAACTAAGTCAGAACTCCTGTATTAAAAGCTTCCAAGAAAAATATGAATTGGTCACAGGCCATGGTGGAGCTCAAGAAGGATTTTGAAAATCAAGTAAGAGAAGTAGAAGAAAAATTAGGAAGAGAAATGAGCATGTTGCAAGAAAATCATGAAAAGTGGGTCAACAGCCTGCTAAAGGAGACCCAAAAAAAATTCTGAAGAAAATAACACCTTCAAAAGTAAACTAACTCAAATGGCAAAAGAGGTCCAAAAAGCCAATAAGGAGAAGAATGCCTTAAAAAGTTGAATTTGCCAGATGTAAAAGCAATTGCAAAAACTCACTGAAGAGAATAATTCCTTCAAAATTAGATTGGAGCAATTGGAAGCTAATGACTTTGTGAGAAATCAAGATACTATAAAACAGATTCAAATAAATGAAAAAAACATATAAGGGAATGTGAAATATCTCAATGGAAAAACCACTGACATGGAAAATAGATCCAGTAGAGATCATTTAAAAATTTTTGGACTACCTGAAAGCCATGGTCAAAAAAAGAGCCTAGACACCATCTTTCAAGAAATTATCAAGCAAAATTGCCCTGATATTCTAGAACCAGTGGGAAAAATAGAAATTGAAAGAATTCACCAATCATCTCTTGAAAAAGATTCCCAAAAGAAAATTCCCAGGAATATTATAGCCAAGTTCTGGAGTTCCCGGATCAAGGAGAAAATACTACAAACAGTCAGGAAGAAACAATTTGAGTATTATGGAAACACAATCATGATAGCACAGGATCTAGCAGCTTCTACATTAAGGAATCAAAGGGCTTGGAATATGATATTCTGGAGGTCAAAGGAGCTAGGATTAAAACCAAGAGTCATCTACTCAGCAAAACTGAGTATAATGCTTCAGGGTAAAATATGGTCATTCAATGAAATAGAAGATTTTCCAGCATTCTTGATGAAAAAACCGGAGCTGAATAGAAAATTTGACTTTCAAATACAAGAAGCAAGAGAAGCATGAGAAGGTAAATAAGAAAAAGAAATCATAAAGGACTTATTAAAGTTCAGCATTATATTTCTACATGGAAAAATGATTATCATAACTCATGAGACTTTTCTCAATATGAGGATAGTTGAAGGGAATATACACATGTGTATATGTATATGTGTGTACATATATGTATACATGCATATATGTATGCATACATGTATATGTATAGGGAGAAGTATGTTTGTATAAATATATATGTGAGTGTGTACATATGTATGTACCTGTATACATGGGTAGAGGGCACAGGATGAATAGAATATGAAGGGATGATATCTAAAAAATTAAATTAAGAGATGAGAGAAGAATTTATTGGGAGAAAGAGAAATAAAGAGATAGATTAGGGTAAATTATGTCATATAAAAGAGGTAAGAGAACACTGTTACAATGGAGGGGAAGAGCAGGAAGGTGAAAGGGAATGGGTCAACCTTACTCTCATTGAATTTGGCTTAAGGAGGGAATAACATACACATTCAATTGGGTATCCTACCCTATAGGAAAGCAGGGGGGAAGGGGATAAGAGGTGGGATGAAAGAAGGGAGGGCACATTGGGGGAGAGGGTAGTTAGACACAAACACTTTTGAAAAGGGACAGGGTGAAATTAGAAAATAGAATAAGTGGGGGGCAGGATAGGATGGAGGGAAATACAGTTAGTCTTTCACAATATAGCTACTATGGAAATGTTTCATGTAACCACACATGAACAACCTATGTTGAACTGCTTGTCTTCTGGGGGTAGTGAGAAGGGAAGAAGGGAAAGACTCCAGAACTCAAAGTTTCAAAAACAAATGTTGAAAAAAATTGTTATTTACATGCAACTGGGAAATAAGATATATAGGTACAAGTATAGAAATCCATCTTGTCCTGCTTGAAAGTTAGGGGGCTGAAGGAGGAGGATATAAGAAAGAACAGCTTGGGGGAAGGGGGATTCAGTAGGCTTGCTACTTGGGGGTGGGGTAGAGAAAAGACAGGGAGAAAAATTTGTAACTCAAAATATTGTGGAAATGAATGTTGAAAACTAAAAATAAATAAATTGGAAAAAATATTTAAATACCGTATAACCTCTACTTCAACACAAAATTTTACTAAACGCTCACCACAAAGAAGGCACTCTGCTAGGTACTATGAAAACTAAAAAAGATAAAAATGATATGGCCCCTGCCTTCCAGGAAACTACAATCCATTAGGGAAGAAAACAAGACCACAAAGAGTTATAATACACAGTAGACAAGAGAGGTTATTAACTTGGGGTATACAAACTTTTTAAAAGATTTTTTTTGACAATTTTGTGTTTCAATTCAATGGGTTTCCTTTGTAATCATATGTGTCTTATTTTATGTAATTAAAAACATTCTGAGATAGGGTCCATAGCTTTCAGTAGATCATCAAAGGAGTCTATGACACACCCACACAAAGTTAACAATTCTTGTATAGAAAGTGAAGATACACAAGAGAAATAAGATATGCCAAGAGAGTTCAAAAGAAAGGGCAATCTCATTTTCAGTTAGAGGTGGGACAGGGAAAGCTCAAAAGTCTTTATGGTACATAATACACACACACACACACACACATACACACACACACACACACACATCCTTTTCTTAAGAAGTTTTGTTCTGTGAAATTTAGATTCAGTCAAAGGACTGCACTTGAGGACCTAGAGGGCCACATGTATAAGTGGCTTTGGGGCTGTGTTTGGAAGATTGGTTGAGGTTTCAAATGGTGGAAATGCATTCTAGGTACAGGGAAAGGTAGTGGAGGGAGCCATTTTAGCCATTTTCTCCATGTCTTTTTGTGAGGTGTTTGATTAAATGCTGTGAAGCTAACTGGCCTCTGTGGGATTTCTCTTGAGATGTCTGGTTGTGATGGAAACCAGGGGAAATTGCTACCTGCAAACAGATTAGCCTTTAGGAGATTATCCTGTCTTGATATTACAAATAAGAAAGATGTCCTGCATTTGTGATTACTAATTATCTTTACTGTGCCTTGGAAACTTGAAGTGCTGATTAGCAGGGCCAGACTGATATAGGCACATATAGACGGCCAGAATAGAGATCAACACATCTGATGAGCTGAGGACAGACTGGCCACTAATGATAATTGGACAGCTGTAGAAGCTCTGTAAAGAGAGTACCTCAAAACCCATGGGACCAGGATATTACAGGAACATGTGATGGAGTTTTATCTTGTTCTGTTTTACAGTTTAAAGAGAGGATTAAACTATACAAACTATCTTCAGTTTAGTATTTCATTTAAGCAGGAAGAAACTTTAGAGATATTTAGGTATATCATTTTTTTTTCAATGAAGAAACTAGCACCTAGAGAAATATTCTGACTTTGCCCATTGTCCTTCTTCTGAACTGGGAAATCAGTATAAAAATTAACTCCATGTGAGACTAAAGATGGTAGAAGAATCATATATTTATATCCAAAAGGACAATTAGAAACCATTTAGTACAATCCCTCCCTCTACTTCCCAGATGAAGAAACTGAAAGCCCAGAAGGTCAAATGATTTTCCAAGCTCACACAGGTACTATGAGGTAGACCTAGAATTTAAACCCAGGTTCTCTGACTCCAAATCCAGAACTCTTCACATGATTGTGTAGCTGATTATCTCTGCCATCAGTACTGATAAAAAGCAGCATAGGGAGCAGACAGAAAAATGGTCTTAGAGCCAGAACAACCTAGTCTGAAGCCTTGTGATTGACATATACTAGCTTCGTCACCCTGAGCAAGTCTCTTAACCTCCTTGTGTCCTAGGCCATTCTTAAACACTGTAAATTGTACAAAAGTTGCCGGCTTGAGTTGGTAAAAGGTTTCCTTATGTGTGAGTTCTCCATTGCAATGAAATCTCAGGTCTTAGGATTTTGTTTCTGACTTTGGAAGGCCTCCAGATGCCTTCCTTCATACGAATCTTGAAGTTTCGGCATTTCCCCCAAATGTCCTTATAGCAACTTCCTTAATGAATCATTATGGATATACCACCCAGTCATTTATGTAAATCTTTAGAATACATTTATAGATTTACATAAATAGATGATATCTAGCAGGCATCATAAATCATACATTTATCTTTTCAGTTTGTTCTCTGTGAGTTCCTCCATACTTAATATTCCTCTAGTACCCGTTAGTAGAAGAGACACAAGAATAGTTATTAGGAAAAGTTTGAGAATCATCTGTCATAAAACATTCCCTGGATTAGTTCTCAGGAAAGTTGCATGCTATCCCTGGTTAAAAAAAAAAAAAGACTTACAAGCTGTGGGACCCTGGGAAATAGTTTCCTTTTCCTAGGCTTTTGATTTCCTCCCATGCTTGGACTCTCTCTCTTTTCACCTCCACCTCTTACATCCTCAGATTCCTGCAAAATTCAGCTCAAATGCTACCTTCTACAGGAGGCCTTGTTTCCTCCAGCCACTCTAAGGATGCCTTCCTTTTGCTCCTTCTGCATCTCATACATACACATTTACTTAATATGTTGTCTCCCCTCTTAGAATATATGTTCCCTGAAAGAAATGACTGTTTTTGTATTTTTGATGTTCTTTTATCCCTAGAATTTAGCACTGTGTGCCACAAGGTATGCACTTATTGATTGAAATAAATTCATTATCTCTATTATCCAAATGTATCCTGTTAAATTACTAAATGATGGAAGATGGATTCATGGGATCTAAATCATATTATGCTTCAGATTAAGACAACTGAAAAATGTGAGCAAATACACCTTTCACTGTGACCGCCAGTAGGTTCCAAGCAGAGCTGACATGACTGTAGGTCAGAAAGCAACACTCAAGGGAAATTGTAACTTCTCTGAGGTAATACCCTGCAAATCAATAAGCATTTATTCAGCATATTTCATGAGCAGGGTTCAATGCTAGAAGAAATACTCTTTGAGCCCCCACAATCAAGATTACAGAAATAAGCTGTGTCATGTGAAGTTTCATGGGCTACATGTCCTATAGTTCAGAGTAGTTATTCTTCTTGATGCATACTGATAATTCAAGTTTGGTGAATATCAGATGTAATGTGAATTTGAAGATATTCCCTGCTTTGAAAATGTACCCTGTCCCCTAATAGGCTAAATGTAATCACATGGAGCCTGTGGTGGGAGGAGTTTGCTGAAGGGTGGAGCAGAGCCAGTAGGGAGCTGGGAGTCAGAGCAGCTAGACTAGAGAGAGGAGAGGATGCATTCAAGGGAAACAGTTAGGCTTGTGAGTAAATGTTGGTTTGTGGGAAGGCTAACAGATGCTGTGGCTCTCTGTGCTGTTATGGCTTACTAACTTCTCTGCTACCATGATGGAAATTGGCTTACTGGTTTTGGCTTTCAGTTTTACTTCTATCTACTATGTGGAGAGTGTGTTATATTTTGCAATTGAACACTATGAAGGCATATTTATAGTGACGGTTGGCACTGTGAATATTGCATTGGTGCTGGTACCAATATGTGTAAAGAGTGCTATAAATAGGGCCAGCTTGAGAGAGAATAGGATATAAGGCTAAAGGACAAGTTGCTTGCTTGATCTCCTGAGTCTAACTCTTCCACCACTGTGCTAATAGTCTTCTCTCATCATTAAAATGTTTCTGATCCTACAGAATCTCCTCTAATTGCTGAATGCCTGCTAGGCGTTACTCTTCCACAGAGTGCATAGGCCATTCATGCTCACTTCTCTCCTGTTTTTACCTGGATCCTCTAGATTTTTCTACCTTTTCTCAAAGGCTTTATGACTGTCTCCCACCACTCCACCCTCCCCGCCCCTACCCACTCACTTCCTAGATTTTTTATTTGCTGTCCCTTCCATTAAAATATTAATTTTTTGAGGGTGAGTATTGCCACTTTTGTTTGTATTTGTTTCACCAGGGTTAACTAGATTACAGTAAGACTTAATAAATGTCTCTATCTATCCATCTGTCTGTCTATGTCTAAGCCCCCATTAGGGCAGTTCACATTACGGAACTTTACTCTAAAATGCTGTTATGGCATGGAGGAACCCATAGCACAACTATGAGTTCTCAAAGGCTATGGCAAAGAATTACAAATGCTAACAGGTTCTCTTAAGATGGAAAAGCTTTGAACACATTCCCAGAGATTCCTTTTCAAGAGTCAGCCTAAATAAATCCAGAGAGACTCATTACTGTTACATGCTGTCCACTAGGTGATGAGTTGATTGGCTATAGCAATCCATCAGAAAGAAAAAAAATGCATTTGGCTCTCAGACCTGTATGGTCCCCTTCTGCTTCTACGGCAATGTACCATATGTAAGGAGGCTATCCCAACCTGATATTTTTGAACAATCTATTAAAGTAGAAAATTAGGAAAGAAAAACAGAATCCAAACTCAACATGGACTCTCATTATTTCCCAGAAAGGTTCATCACATGTTAAAATAGCCACCAGACTGAGGAGGCCAAAGGAGTGAACAAACCATCTTAACCCGGGTGAAACTGACCTTCTTGCCAAGCAGAGATACCGCAGATGAGAGAAACACTAGTCCATAATATAAACACGTGAAAAATTGCAGGGAGTAGGATGGAGAGAATCTATGAACAATGCTGACTAAAACAGTGAGAAGCAGTAAGGGGAAAAGTGAGGTTTTATAAAGTTTTGTGCAAGACATGATTAAGCTGGATTTCCTTCACAGAAATGGAAGAACAAAGGTACAAACGATATATATCAAAATTTCTATGAAATTGTTTTTCTCCGTTGATATTGACAGTGTAACAACTAAAATGTGGGCTTAAATATTATAGTTTCAAAGTGTTGTTTAAGAAAGTAGCAACAAATTAAAAAAAAAGATAAAAAGAGTTGTTGAGAGTGGGGGGCGGCTAGTGGCACAGTGAATAGAGCACCAGCTCTGGAGTCAGGAGGACATGAGTTCTCAGACACTTAATATGTACTAGGTGTGTGGCCTTGGGCAAGTCACTAACCCCAGTTGCCCTGCCTTCCCCCCTCCAAAAGGCAAAAAAATAAAAAATAAAGAAAAAAGTTGTTGGATATGACCATATATATCCTGAGAAGGTACATGGGGGTGTTGACACGATTTTGAGCACGTTAAAGGATCAATTCTCATGATGTCTGAAAGTTGTTAAGATGCCAAACAACTAGGGGAAAAAACCTCAGATGTTATTACTACACAAACAAGGAGATCTAGAGGATATCAATAAATACTGATTTATATGACTACTTTCCCATTGCTACAAAATCTTTGTGAAAATAATTTACACATGCATCAAGAATATCCTTGGAACTGACAGGCTTTTGCAAATGATATTTTATAGAAGACCATATCTTTACAGTCATATGATGATCTGAAAGATGCAAAGAATACAAAATTTTACTGTGTTTATTTTTTGCTCATTATTTAAAAAGATTTTGACTCCGTAAGACAAAAATGAGGCCTGAAAGACTCTCCTCCAATAAAGTGCCTCCTTATATATGGTAAAATACAAGATTCTTTAACAGTTTTCCTTGAAACTCCTTTAGTTTTTAATATATAATATTATACACATTTATAATATTGAGGTGTTATTAGATATATAATATGTCATATATCATATATGTCCTATAATAATATATCATTATATAATGATTGTATAATAACATTAATATCAAGAGAAGTTCAATGCAAGAGGTCATAAAATATCCAATGGTATTTGTCACTTTACATAGGATATCCAGTGTGCTATCCAAAGGGAAGTAGTATTTGGATAGCTGAACGAGTCCTAAAGAGGTTCTTGTCTGTGGATAACATTGTCAGAACTGCCTGAAATCCCACAATATTATAGGGCCTAGAGAATGGGATCTATACTCACTTGAAATAGCTTAGCCAAACTGTTAGGTACTGTAGCATAATAGAAAGAGTACCTGACTTGGATTTAGGAAGACTTAAGTTCAATTTTTAACCACAGGTTTTTGGAGCTGTGTGACCTTGTACAAGTCACTTAACCTTTCTCAGTTATAATTTCCTCCTCTGTAAAATGGATATATATTAAGGTACTGTAATATCTTATAGTGTACTTGTCACTCTCAAAATGGATATACACTTAAAATGCTTTTTTAATTTTCAAGCACTACAACCATCTCAGCTATCATCATCATTCTTCATCATCATCGTCATCATTATCGTAAATATCTATACAGGAAAATCAAAATAAATAAAGAGTCCCTATTTTCCTAACCATGAAATGCAATTGAATGAACATTGATATGGTTTATTAAAACATACAATGTCCCAAATTCTCAGTGCAGTTTTAAGTTTTAATAACTTCAGAAATATATACTACAAACTTACAAAAATTCCAATATTTGAAAGGTTATTTGTGTATTTTTAAAAAATTAATGTTTCTTACTGACATTGAACATAATCACCGTCTTGTGCTCCAGTATATTTTCAAGCTTTGTAAAACTGAATATCTGCTTTTCAATGACTAAAACAGTGAGAAGCAGTAAGGGGGAAAGAGAGGTTTTATAAAGTTTTGTGCAACACATGATTAAGCCAGATTTCCTTCACAGAAATGGAAGAGCAAAAGATGCAAATGATATATCAAAATTACTATAAAATCATTTTTCTCCATTGATATTGAAAGTGGAACAATCAAATGAGGGCTTAAATATATAATTTGTGATCTTAATGTTCAAATAATCCAAATAATATGTTTTGATGCATACATTAAAGTTTTGTTCTGTTTTGCTTTTTTTGGAGGGGGCAAAGCAGATCCAATTGGGGTTAAGTGACTTGTGCAAGGTCACACGGCTAGTAAGTATTAAGTATCTGAGGCTGGATTTGAACTCAGATCCTCCTGACTCCAGGACTGGTGCTCTATTCTCTGCACCACCTAACTGCCCTCCACACGTAAAAGTTTTAATGTGACCCCCTCCACAAGAAAAAAAAAAGTATAATGAAGATAGATTAGATGACCAAGATAGTCAAGCAAGAGGACCTTCTCTTCCAATTTGTCAAGATGAAAAACATCATCAAGAAACTGCCACACAAGCAATACATAATGGCAGGATGTCCTGTCTTGTTAAAACTGAAAACTAATTATTCAAATTTCACAAAAAAAACACAAGAAAACTAAATAATTGAACTTTCTACACTTTTGAAAGTTAATATGTATGATGTATACTTCTGATGTCTTTAAAGAATTAAAACTGCAGTAAGACTTTGGGAACATGCTATGTCTTAGATTGATGCTAAAGATATTGAATGGATTAAGCCCAAGACCTTAAAAGAGAAAGAGAAGGTGAGACTGATTTTGAGAAGTTGTGGCATTTTCAGCATCTCTAAGAATTTCCATCAAAAGAGCACCAACACATCTTTTCAAGTTCACTATTCCCTAGCTGTCACTTAACTTGTGAGAGCTCTAGGCAGCTTTCTAGAAGTAAAAGTGCATTGCAGAAAAGGTATCAATCACATTTGTAAGGTATTTCTGCATTGGAAGGGTCCAATGCCAAGAGAATCCTAAATCTTGTCTATTTTCCCATTCTTGTAATGATGTTGTATTTTTAGAATCATAGATTATGACAATTCCAAGGATTCAAAATTATGTATCAATCAAAAGGCAATGACCTGGTAAATGGGCTAAATACATAAAGATGTTTATATATCAAGTGCCATAAAGTATATTATCAAAAAAATATGCACAAACAGAAAAGAGGAATGAGGCATAAGAGACTGTTCATGAATGCCATTGGTGCCCCTAAAATGTAAAGAGATGTATAGCAAAATGCCTAATATATTTAGTAGACTTTTAATGAAACATTCATAGAACACTATAGATAAGAGTTACTAGAATGAGAAAAACACCGATAGGTTTCTATTTTCATCAATTTATGGAAATCCATTGACATACTGAAGTTCATTTTGCACCGTTTCCCCCTAGAGTTGTTAATGTTGATGATATGCTGAGTTTCTACGATTTGTACTCATTTCTCAGAATCCCTCAGTAAATATTTCCACTCTTTATTAAACAAGAGCCCTGAAGAGCAGTCGGTTTGCTATATAACCTTCTCATTGGTTGCCTAGCATTTTCTGTAGAGAGATTCATGTTACCCCTATGGAAATACTATAGAAATAAAGTTCTTTAAATAGAATATATATATATTCTAAAAATCCTTGACACTTAGAGATGGCTCCTGAGATGATCACAAAGCTAATATTAGGAAAAGAGCTGCCCCCTAGAGAAGGCTCTTTTGGGTTCCTTGAAATGAAGAAAACCTGCATTATTCAGTACTTAAGTTATACTTTAGTTGATTTCTTAATTTAAGCTTTTCTACTTATGTGCAACTTCTGCTCCACTCCCTTCAGTTCAGAAACAATAGGAAAGAAATATTTTCCTGGACAAAAGTATGTGTAAATGTGTCTGTGGGTCTATATGTATAGACTAATGTAATTACAGACTTTTAGAAGATTTAGGATAATACAAAGAAAAGCTTGATGGATTTGAAACCTTATGACCTGGGTTCCAATTCTGGTTCTTAAGCTTATAAATTTGGCCAACTCACTCAACTTTTCTGGGTCTCAGTTTTTTTATTAATAGAATGAGGGAGGAGCAGCTAGGTGGTGCAGTGAATAGAGCACCAGTCCTGGAATCAGGAAGACCTGAGTTCAAATCCTGCCTCAGACGCTTCACACATTTGCTAGCTGTGTGACCTTGGGCAACCCCAATTTAACCCTGATTGCCTTGCCTTCCCCTCTCCCTCCCTAAAAAAGTTTAAAAAATAAAATGAAATTAGGGGTTTGGGCTCTATGATCTCAAAAAAATCTTCTCAGCTCTGAAGTCATGATCCTATGATAAATGGAGAAAAAGATCTGCATGAAGGTATATCCCTATATATCTTAGTATAGGCAAATGTCACATTGATCAAACCAAAAGTGATTTTATTTTATTCACTATCAATACTTATTTAGGTCACCCGCACATCTTTTCTGATGGGGAACTAAGTTACCTGCCTCCTCTGAGTGGGAAGCCTGAAGTAATAATTCATTTTAAATTTAGCTGGACGATGTTACTGGTACCAGAGCTGAGGCCCAATCCTAAATACTCAAAGTTCATAACACCGTTGGCACAGCATGGGTCCAGACACACTTGGGTCCCAGGGATGTAATGGCATTACAAAAGACAGAATCTTCTTCCACCACTCCTTTCTTAAACAGAACTTAACTTGGTTACAGGTATTAGCAGGTAGAAATGGAGCAGTGAGGCCCTTTCTGAAAGTAACTAATTTTAGGTCTCTGTGATAACTAATGATCACTTGATTTGAAGTGCTTAGTACTTGGCCAGGAAAAAAATCAATCACTGATCAATAGGGCATTCTAGCTCTTGCTCCAGTCTGACAGCCCTTGTGTGTTAAAATGATGACTCTGGGGTCGATGGCAGGTGTTTTATCAAGGGCTGAGCTCAATCATAAATCCTCATTCCCCAGTGTACTCTACACTGTCAACTCTATGAGTGAAAATCTTGGAAAGGGGGCATAAAATTAATAGTTTCCTGTAAACAATTAGGCTAATTCCTCCTGGGTCAGGACTTGCCATGGGATATCCCATGATACTAAACATAAGGGAAAATACTATAGAGTCTGATGAGGGGAGCTCAATGTCTTGTGATTGGGTATAAATTCAGGGTCAATTAGCATACTAGCATATGGGAGTACCTTGCTTTGAGCAACTGAATGTTACTGAAAAATCATAAGTTAAATCACTATAATTTAATAGACAAGGAATTTTTTCCAAAAAAAAAATAGTAAATTTGTGTTTCTAAGCATTTGGGTAGAGTTTGTTACTTAAAGAACATGTTGATTGACACCTTGTATAAAATAAAGAATCATTTTAGGAAGAGATTAACCATCAATTTTTCCTCAGGGTAATGTATATCTGATTTAATCCGGCTTTCTTCAGAACTAGTTTCTTTAACATTGGCCACACCTGAGCAGTTTAATGCAGGAAGCAACAATCTAGAAACTAAGTCACAGTTTTTCACTGAACATCACATCCCAGATTTGGAAAGGAACTCATGGTCTATCTTATTCAAGCTGTACTTGAATAAGAAATTTTCTCTTTAACATCCCTAACAATCTTGAAGTCTTATCTCTCCAGCATATGCTTGGAAACCAGTAGTGAGAAGAAACCCACTGTCTTTGGTACAAGCGTTTTTCTCCCTGCGTGTTCCTTTCTCTGAAGGCTGGACTAGCCCCAGACTTCAAAGCTTAAACAAAAATGCAAACGTGCACAACATGCAGTGCTGCGGTTTGCACCATGCACATTATAAAACTCAAATGTTTCTTCTCTCACTGTTTATTTATTTTTACGTGATCCAGATCACGTTACTTGTACATCCATGGGAAACTCTGATTATCTAATACAGCTTCATGGCTTTACTTCCCACCTCAGACCTTCCTGCTTAGACAGCAGATCTCAACCTGTGGGTCATGACCCCTTTGGGGGTCGAACGGGGTCACCTAAGACCATCGGAAAACACATATTTCCAACGGTGTTAGGAACCGAGACACGGCTCCTCTATCAGTCTCCAGTCAGGTCTGCCCACATGCAGATACGCCCACATACGAGTATTAAAGGGTCGCGGCATTGGGAAGATTGAGAACTACTGGCTTAGCAACTCATAACTCAGGTAACTGATCTCTGCCTCTGTATAATGGGCTTTGGACTTCTAGTTTCCTCTATGACAAAAGCCTCCTGCCTAATGCAATTCTTTTCTTCTTAACTCAAGAAGCCCAAGCCTATGACATAGGGCACCTCTAGGCTGACTCAGAAAGGTACATTTCTCTAAGTAGCTATGTGACCTTGAGGAAATTGCCAGGACTTTTTATTACTTCTTTGTTGATAGGGCAAGTAGAGATAAGCCCACCTCTTCTACCTACTTCACAGCACCAAGGGAAGGATAAAATGTGGCAGAAGAGATTAAGTGATAGTATCAGATCTATGCAAAGAATTATTTATTACTATTATTACTCAAAGATCACATCACACTTCTTTATATGCAACTGGGATCTGACAATTGTCAGATGAAAGTTGTACTATAAACGCAAAGCATTGCAACATTATTAAAAGGGACAAAGTCAGAGAAATTATGCTACGCTGAAACAAGTCTTCAAACATCCTTTGATCAGAAGCCCGACTTCCAGGCGCCGGCTGAACACAGCAAAGGTCAGCTTCTCAAGGGCATTCCATTAGCCCACTCACCCAGTGCTGTTGAGGTAACTCTGTCCCAGACTGCAATCCTTTGAGAGGGAGGATGGATTGAACCAGAATGCTGGCAGGCACTGGCCATTGCTGTGCCGCTCATAGCCATAGTCACTGGGAGGGAAAGAGCACATGGAAATCCTTTCAGATACAACCAAAGATGTCTTCTTTTATTAAGTCAATTAATAAAGTTAATTATTTACTGATCACTTTCATTCAACAAACTTGTAGCAACTATGTGGAAAGCCTGGTGCTAGGAAGAGGCAGGCACGCACACACACACACACACACACACACACACACACACACACACACATACATTTACATATACATACACACATATCTGTATGTCTATCACTCAATATCTAGTCTATAATTTTATATCTGCCCTTAACAACTGGAAGAAGACCAGAGTGCATCCAATATAAGACATAACGGAAATATGAACCCATTCAAAACATTCCTTCACTAAAAAAAAAATGGTCATTCAGTTTCTGTTTCAAAGACTTCCTGTCATAGGGAGGTTCAATTGGCTTTCAGTTCCATTTTAGGACAGTTCTAACTGAAAAAAAAGCAAAGCATTTCCCCCTTATGTTGAGATAAAATCTATTTCTCTGTAATTGTCACCCATTGGTTCTAGTTTTTGGTCCCATGGATCCAAAGAAAATAAATCTAATCCCTTTTTTTCCACATGATTGAAATACTTAGTGTTTCTGGATTTAATATCCCAAATCCTTTAGTCTAATTCTTTTATGGCATGATTTTGAGCTCTCTGCAACAACCACATCACTGTCTTCAGAACACATTCTAGCTTATCTGTCAGGGAGTATGAGATGTATACATAGAATTAATTTTAAGAGTAGGATACATTAAATTCCACAAGAGGTACATACTATACTGGGAGTTCAGGTAAGAGAGAGAACTGATTTGGGTAGTAGTAGAGCAGAAAAGGAGGTTTGCTGGTTCACATGGCAACCACTGGGGCAAGACTTTGAGTCGGCATTGAAAAATTGGTAAAATTTTAAAATATTTACTCTGTATTTATTTTTAACAAATTTATTTATGGAAATTTTGTCCTTCATAATGGAATTTCAGTTCTTTATGGACAGTCTATTTCATTTCTGTCTTTGCACCCCCAGTGCATCTCACAATTTGCTTGGTAAATGCTTCTCGATGGAGATATGTATTGATTAAATAGAAAAGCTGGGATGGGGACTCAAGGCATATTTTAAGCATGGAGAATGTTCTGAACAAAGGCAAGAAACTCTGTGGTATATTCTTTAGAGCAGTGAAAATATTATCTTAAGGATTCATATTTGATTATTATTAATTGAAACATGATTGGAATGAAATGCGCAGTGGGCTATTGAAGAAATTAAAAAAAAAAACCATGGCCTCTGACCTGCGGGAATTTATAATACCATTGCAATGCCTAGGTACAAATATAGAAAAACACATAGCTAACATTTGTTATTCTTCTGTGGGTTGCACAGATGATAATGGATAAAACAGAAGAGACTTCAGAAGTCATGTAGTTCAATCCTTACCTGAGGCATAACTACATTGTTTAAAAAAAAAAAAGGATTATCTAGCCATTATTTGGAGATATGCAGCATAAGGAAGCTCATTATATGCCAAGGTAGTTTATTCCATTTTGGAACAGTTCTAATTGTTAGAAAACTCTTATTTTTTTTTTATATTGAGCTGAAATCAGTGATACACTATTTGCTCTCAATTTTAGAATCACAGAATGTGCCAGAGTTGGAAGGGAAATTCAGAAGCCATCTAATTCAACCCATGACTGAACAAAGAGTCATCCAAGAAAGAATTATTCATCCTTGGCCTGAAAATGTCTAATCATTCAGTGCTTATCATAGTTCTGGCACATAAACATTAATAAATGTTTATTGATAGACTGATTATTGAGGAGGAAATGTAATACCTTTGGGGGCAGGACATTCCTCTTTTCAATAAGTCAGTTTATTAGGAAGTTTTCCCTTACACTGAAACAAAAACCGCCCCTAGCAATTCTATACCTTGTGCCTAGTTCTTTCCTTTGGGTACATGGAAAACAAGTCCAATTCTTCTTACATATAACAAACCTTTAAATATCTGGAGATCCTAATGATCACTTTTCTAGGTTAACTAGACCCAGTTCATTCAACTGATTCTCATATGCCATTAGTCTTCATGACACTTTTAATCTTGTACACCTTCCTGTTGGGAAAATCTTCAGCTTGTCAGCAATCTTCCTGAAATATGGTTACTATTACTTAAAATACCTCTCCAGATATATTCAGTACACTAGGACTAGCACATCTTATGTTCTGAAAGTCATGTCTCTTATTGTACCTTGAGACCATATTTTTCTAACTGCCATATTGCACTGTTGCTTCATATTGATCTTACAGATCCTTAAAATTTTCTGTGGATTATGTGTTACTGGCCTGTGGTTTACGCACACCGTGTTATTTTTCCTATTGATATCTCCTGGAAGGAGAATGGGAATGACCAGATAGCCAAACTGACATGATCAAAACTGGGAGATAGACATTAAATTTCCAAGTAGGTGGTTTCAGGAAAAGGAAAAAAAATTCCTACTTTAGGAAAGTTGGTGAGTAAAGCAATAGAACTCATTATACCTACAATGAATTGAAAACTACAATATATTAAAGACAGTCTGACAAACGTTAATCGTGTTAACACAATAAAGAAGGGAACATGGCTGAATGGGACAAGAATGGAACATTTCTTGTCCTGGGCTATTAATTCTTTAATTCATTCATTTAACAATCTTTTCTTAAATACCTTCTCTTTGTCAGGCTTTATGTTGGGGAAGCCAAGATAAAAAGTCAAAGGTTCCAGAGCTCAAGAAACTTATAGTTTATTGGGTGGGGGAGTATTTCTACAGACAAATCAATTGCAAATATACATACAGGAATTTCAGGGGGCATTAGCAATTTGGGGATCTAACTGCTCTTCTCAGAGTTGGGTCTAGGGTAAAGATTTAAAGTTCACTATGGATTCCAAGATACCAAATGGTGGGGGTGGGGCTGGGGGGAGGGACGTAGTTCATGCTTAGCATGGGAGAGAGGCTCAACCTATGTAAAGGCATATACATGGGAAACAGAATACCTAATACATGTAAGAACAAATATGCCAGTTTACTAGAATATAGAGCATGAAGGGCAATTGTGTGGAATAAGCTCAGAAAAGCAGAATGTAGCCAGATTGTGAAGGATTTTTATATGCTAATGAGTGGTTGTATTTTTTCATAGAAGCTACAGTCGGTCAGACAATAAACATTCATTAAGCTCCTACTAGGTGCCAGGCACTGGGGATATAAAAAGAGTTAAAAGACAGTCCTTGGCCTCAGAAGTATCACAATCTAATTAAGGGAGAGAAAAAGCAATCAAATATGTACAAATAATCTACTGGAAGACTATGAGCGCATTATTGAAATAGCCTAGGTAGATGCTGATGAAAGCCTGAACTAGAGTGGTGGCAGCAACAGAGGAGAGAAGGGGACATTTTTGAGTGACGTTACAACCATGACATCAATAGGCCTTGTTCAGAGACTGGATATGAGGTTGAGAGATAGTAAGGAGTTGAGAATAACAAGTAGGGAGTGAGCCCCAGGGAAAGAGGATGATGGAATTGCCCTTAACAGTAACAGGGAAATGAGTGTGGTGTGTGTGTGTGTGTGTGTGTGTGTGTGTGTGTGTGTCTGTGTGTGTGTGTGTGTCTGTGTGCGTGTGTGTGTGTGTCTGTGTGTGTGTGTTTCAGGAAGTTTAGGGGGATAGCATTTCAGATATGTTGAGTTTAATAAGCTGTCTATTCTACATCCAATTTGAGATGCTGAAAGGCAGTGAGAGATATGAGTTTGGAGGCCAGAAGAGAGATTAGGGCAGGATAGGTAACTCTGACAATCATCATCATAGAGATGATAATTAAACTCAAAAGGTTTGATGAGGTCACGAAGCAAAGCTGTATAGCTGGGAAAGAGAAGAAGGCCCAAGCAGAACCCCGTGGGACACCTGTGACTAGAGGGTGTGATCTGCATGAAGATCCAGTAAAGGAAACTGAAAAAGAATGATTTGATAGATAAGAGAAGAACAAAGAAAGAATGATGTCCTGAAAACCCACAGAGAAGAGAGTATCAAGGAGGAGAATGCAATCAGCAATGTCAAAAGCTACAAAGAGATACTGGAAAATGAGAATTGAGGAAAGGCCAATGGATTTGGAAATTCTGAGATCATGGGTAACTATGGAGAGAGCTCCATAGAGAGCCACTGCATGTCCTTGAGGAGAGTGACAGGTAAAAGTGGTAACTGCAGGGAGAACAAATTTGAGAAGTGAACCGTGGAAAAAAATAGGTGTTTGTACTAAAGGCAATACCTCAGCATAATGAAATATCAAGGAAAAATTGCATGTAGTCAATGTTTCCCTTATAACCAGACATCACAATTTTGTAGAAAGAATGTGGTAGCATAAGAAAAGAGAAAAGAAAGGAGGGGACATTGGTTCAGTTCAATCAAAAGATTCCATTGAACTTCATTCAGCAGGTGTCTTCCCTTACACATTTGTGTGTGTGTGTGTGTGTGTGTGTGTGTGTGTGTGTGTGTGTGTGTGTGTGATTTTGTTTTATTTTCAGTATTCTATTGTTATGCCTCTTATCCTGGAAAGGCAGATAAGAAGGTATTAATATGTTTGTCCCAACTAACTATACAAGTGTCTATTCCTGCTTTGAGAAAATCTAGAGATTTCATAACAGAATACCAATGAATAATCAGTTGCTAATCATTTGTGTCACCGCTTGCCTGACACAATTTTCTGAGACCACTCTCTTGCCCCCCAAAAAACATGCTCATGATAATGGTGTTACTGTCACAGAGACCATATTGCATATCACAAAGGAAAGTTTGGAGTATATTTTGAACTGCTTGAAGTTGATGCTATTAAGAAAAAAAATATGATCTCTCATAAGATGTTCTTTGGTGCTGCAAACAGAGAATCCTGGTCAGAACGAAATGTCTGATCTAGGAGTATTCTTGTGCAGCCAACTTTTTCCTGCTACACACAAAGCAATTCTGGTATGCTCAGGAGCAACCAGATTATCTTCACCAAACAGGGTCCTTCAGGGCCTGCAATTAAATCTCCATGGAACTAAGAATTAATGGCAAGCATGTTACATGTATGCAATTTCCAAGGTGGCGGTAGGATACCCAGGACATGAACTTATCAGTTCAAGTGAAAGGGTAAGAAGATAAGATTTACAATGGATATAGACTTCTGGGAACAATTCCCTCATTTTCCTGGGGTTCAGAGAGGTTAAGCAAATTGCCTATGGTTACAAGGCAGTAAAAAAAAGAGCTGAGATCACCAAGAAGGGATCTGAGCCTCTGCCATGGAAAGAAAATGGGGTTCAGTTCAATAACCTCAGTGTGGTGCTGGCAAAAGAAACATTACCACCAACATCTTCTGGTTGCTCTTCCAAGACATCTGCATCAAAATATTTAAGCTGAGCCAACGCTGTCTGTATTTATACGATATACTTCAAAATCATAGCAGAAAACTGAAAGTGTTTCAGGAGGGGTTAGAATCCTTCCTGAGGATAAGTCCTGTGCTAGGCACCATTTTCTCCCCATCCAGGTTTCCTGATATAAGCACTCCATTGATGGGTTTGGCTATATTTTTCTCTCCTAAACTCCTCTGCAAGGAGGTTCCAGAATCCCCATTGCCTCTGAGAACCTGGGAAGGGATGACCTGAAATCAAATATGCTTCTTGGCTTTGGAAAGATGAACCCAGGGCACAAATGATGACAACAAATTGCTGCCTGCAATTTGGCCTTCACAGCAGAGGTACAATCACTGCACATTAGCATAATTTGGCTCATTGGTGTGTCAGGGAATCTGCTCAACCTGGAATACTATGAGGAATGGTGTGTGGGAGTTGGGGGAGAGGGAGGTACAAACTCAGCTGAAAAAGCAAATGCCAGGCACCTGACATTCGGAATTCTGCATGAACCAGCTGGAGGTAGTATCAGATTCCAAACAGCATGGGCAAAAAGACTTGAAAATAAACTCACAGATTCCAAGAAGCCTAGAACTGGTATGATTGCCTATAGAATAGTGGTTCTCAACCTTCCTAATGCCCCAACCCTTTAATACTTGTATGTGGGTGTATCTGCATGTGGGCGGACCCTCCTGGAGATGGATATAGGAGCGCTGTCCAGGTTCCTGAGACCATTGGAAATATGTGTTTTCTGATGGCCTTAGGCGATATCCCTGTGTATGACCCCCAAAGGAGTTGCGACCCACAGGTTGAGAATCACTGCTATAGAAACCCCTCTGTTCCTTTTAAGGGTTTATTTTTACAAACACTTGCAAATGGCAGGCAAGGTCATGCCAGGTCCAATAAGGAGTGAGATGACCTTTCATTACATGGCAGTAGAACACAGAACCACAAAGATTCAGAGGATTTGAAGGTAGCCAAGGAAATCATTCAGCCCAGCCTTCCAAAACATTTTTTTAATCATTCAGTTAGGATAACCCTATCTGTTGAGAAAATTACTATACATTTCTCCTACCTATGCATTCCCTCTCATCTCACTAAGCTAGAACATAAAAGGAAGGCTCGCTACAGATGAATTCAGGAGTTGATGCACGAATTATCATTCTCAAGAGTGTTTAGTAGACTGAGGGCAAAAGACAAGAATAGAAAGATAGAAGGAGGAAGGGCAGGAAAAAAAGAAGAGAGGAGCAGGAAGGGAGAAAGATGGAGAAGACTGTAATAATTATAATTGTTTTAGAGTCTGCTGAAAACTTTGACTTAGTTTCCAAAAGGGAAAAAAAACCCCTTAGAAGCTGAAAAGGATATGAGGTAACCAGCTTCATCATGCAGAGTAAAAATGTTCTTAACAAAGAAAGAATCAGAAGTTTCTCTTTGGCTTGGTTTGGGGGAAGAGCTCATGGAAGAACTAAACTTTTTGCTCCCTTGAATCCTCCTTGCATGGGATGGGTAGCATTAGGGATAAATATGAAGAAATGGCCAACACACACATGTGTACACTAATTTAAAGAAGAGATTTAACCCATTGTCCCCATGCATACATGAACCTTTCACTCATGATATATGCATGAATAAACATAACCGGAAAAAAAACAAGCAAAAAAAAAAAAAAACCCAAAACACACAAGCTGGTCATGTCAAAGGCCTATAAATTCATTGCATGTGAATTTCCTCTGATAGTCCAATGGAAGTGCCTTGACCAGCCATGTAAGACTGGCTGGTCTTTTCTACTATGCTTTAGCTGCATTCTCCCTCTGTCCTAACAAGCTCTCTTCTCATGTTAGTGATTTCTTCCTGGAACCTTCATTTTAAGGCATGGTCTAGATCACTCATGATTCACTCTCCAGACTTCATCACCATGCCTTTAAGCCCACATGATGCAATTATAGGTTCTAAGTAAGTACCAGAAATAATTGAGTGTAAAGAAGCATACTTTGGGGGTGGCTAGGTGGCACAGTGAACAGAGAACCAGCCCTGGAGTCAGGAGGACTTGAGTTCAGATCTGACCTCAGACACTTGACATAACACTTACTACCTATGTGACCTTCGGCAAGTCACTTAACCCTAATTGCCCCACCTTCCCCCTCCAAAAAAAAAAGAAGAAGAAAAAGCATACTTTGTGTGTTAAAATGAGGGTAGGGAAAGTTTCCTCCAATAATTTGATGGAATTTTAGGAATGCTAACCATTTATTGGCTAATGGATCACCAACAGTCATCATGGCCTTTAAAAAACCTGCCAACACTTCATATATGATATACACTATATTTCTACAGAGATAGTCAAAAAATCATCTACATGGTTGCATAGAGAATCATCTGCAATTCAAGGGAGAGTTATCCCTAGCATGTGAAAGATGAATTACAGAGAAAAGCAAGTTTAGGGAGAAAAGCTAAGTTATTTTTCCAGTGGTGGTTCAGCACCCAATAGTTGATGATATATGTAGAAGAGAAAGGACATCAGGGCTATGCAGCATGGGATATGTGAATGGTCTTCATCACATGTGTTCCCAAAACATGGGCCTCTTCACCCCTGTACTCTATGTGTGTTCTGCCTACTTTTTTCTTGCTGAAGTTGTATTTATGGGACATGGCACAAAGTGCATGAGAAAATATTTTGTTACTATTGGTCCTGCTTTGATATTCCAGGAAATGCCTTTGCTTCAGGGTAATTATATCAACTGGCTACCTAGCAAATTTGAACTCATTGAGGGGTGGGGTGTGGGGGAACAGTTCATAAGGAATGGAGACTCCTAGAGTACCTTTAATCTTCTGGTAGTAGCCCCACCCTACCTGGGACTGTTAACAGTGGAGGGACTATATATATAATCTATATATATATATATATATACACACATACATTATAAAAACATACTACACACATATGGACTCACAAGAAACATATACACATAAACTATACACCTTCATATATCCTCATTCAACAACTATTTGAGTCTTCCCTCTGTTAAGAACTGAATTTATCTTTGTGAGAAATACAAAAAATAAGGCAAGGCCCTCACAGAACTTACTTTCTAATACAGAGAAAAGCCATGGACTCTAGTGGATATCATAGATGTTAATATATGAAAGCTTAATAAGAAAAGTACAAAATGCTACCAGGGTAAAATGAGGAAAAAAACACTTTCAACCAAGGCAATCATGGAAGGCTTAATGCAAGCAGTAGAATTTGAGCCATGACTTAAAGGATGAGTAGGAATTAGATATATTTGAAAGGATCAGTATGGACAAAGGCATGGATACAGGAAAATACTGTAAGGGGATGATAAGGAAAGAGTGAGTGGTCCATTTTCCTTGAAATAGATAGATTACATATAGAAAAGTAGTGGAAGCTAAAGTTTACCAATTAACTAAGGCCATATCATTAAGAGACCTAAATTACAGTATTAGGAGTTTGAATATTATTTAGACAATAGGGAGCTATAGAAAGTTTGACATAATTAGTGTAGTATTTTAGGAACAATAATATATATTAGCATGATTAGGGGGAAGAGACTATGCTCAGAGGGACCATTCTAGACAATTATTGAGATTATCCAACATATTCAATAAAATCACTCAAAGTCTGAACTAGAACAGTAGCAGTGGAAATGGAAAGAATAATATAAATAATCCAGAAATAGAAATGAAAGGGCTTCATTTCTGATGGCTATAAGGACTGGACAGAGAAAGGGTCAAAATGATCCCAAAGCCTGAAGAGTAAATCACAAGGAGGACGGTGGTGTGGTATTAACAAAAATGAGAAAGTCAGAAGGGTCACAAGAAAAAAGTGAGGGGGTCAAAGCGAGATGATAAATTCTGTCTTAGACATGTTGGTTGAAATTTTAGTGCACTTGATTGCGTACTACCATGGGGGGAGAGGGGAGGAGAGGGAGCGGAAGAAAATCTGAAGCTCAAGGGATTGAGGAACTGAATGTTTTAAACTAAATGTAAATAAATAAATTAAAATTAATTTTTAAAAGAAATTTTAGTG
>CM053582.1:494009722-494030036 GCA_028627135.1 Pseudochirops cupreus
GGGGTCAAAGCGAGATGATAAATTCTGTCTTAGACATGTTGGTTGAAATTTTAGTGCACTTGATTGCGTACTACCATGGGGGGAGAGGGGAGGAGAGGGAGCGGAAGAAAATCTGAAGCTCAAGGGATTGAGGAACTGAATGTTTTAAACTAAATGTAAATAAATAAATTAAAATTAATTTTTAAAAGAAATTTTAGTGCACATGTATGTGGAAATATCATATGTGTGTGTGCATGTGTGTATATGTGTATATACATACAAATACATACACACATATATGTATATGTATAATGTGTGTCTCAAGTTTATGCGATAGGATAGGCCTTGACATATAAATTTGGGAATCATTAACATAGTTGGGAAGTTACAGCCACAACTATGGATGAGATTGCCACAAGAGTTACAAAGCAGAGAAGAGAACACTGAAACAAAACACTGGAGAATTCTAATATTTATCAAATAACAAATAAGAGAAAGAGATGAAGAAGGAAATGATAAACTGATTGAAGGATCAGGAAAGAACAGTGTTAGGGAAGTGAAGGAAGAGAAGGTATAAAATAAGAAGGTGAAGGCATGGTAAAAAGACTAAAATTCTTCAGAGCATTCAAGGAGGATAAAGTCTCATAAAAAGTCATTTAATTGGGTAATTAGGAACTAAATGGACCATAGAACAATAGCATGTAGAGCTGGAAGGGACCTTGGAGATGGCCTATCTTAACTTATAAATTCTACAGATGAGAAATAAAGGCAAGGAAAGGGGGATGACACCCCAAATCCCAAAGATAAGTGTCAGAACCAGAACTAGGTTATTGAATTCTTTGCCACATATCTTAGGCATAGTCTGACATTGGGGCTAAATAGTTCTCTTTTGCATATATTGAGTTTGAAACGTCTCCAGGGAAGCTAGTTTGAATTGACCAAGAGGCATTTACTGATACTAGACTGTAGAACAGAAGGAAGTATGGGGATGGAAGGATACATAACCCTGAATCATCCAGATAGAAATGATAAATAAACTCATGGGAGCTGATGATGGATAGAGAGAGAGAGAAAGAGAGAGAAAGAAAGAGAGAGAGAGAATAAGAACATAACGGATGATGGATGATGAAACTGAGAAGAAGCAGACAGAGATGTAGGAGGAGAACCAGGAGGAAATAGTATAAGAAAAATCTTGAGAGGAGAGAGTATCCAAGAAGAGAGTAATAATGGTCAACAATTTCATGTATCATAGAGGAAAAGAAAGATGAAGAAAAGATCATCAATCTTTCTTTTTGTTTTGTTTTGTTTTGTTTTTTGGAGGGGGAATGCAGGGCAATTGGGGTTAGTGACTTGCCCAAGGTCACATGGCTAGATAATAAATCTTTCAATAAAGAAATCATTAACTTTGCAGAGAGCATTTTCAGTTAAGTGATGAGGACAAAATTCAGACTTCAGGGGGATGAGAAGCGAGTGAGAGAAAAGGAAGCAGAGATAATGCATGTAGACAGATTTATCTAGGTGTTTGTCTAAGAAAGAGATGAGAGTGATATAAAAGACCTTTTAGGTGATAACAGTGTCACCTTCTTCTTCATGATCAATAAAACTGGGGAAAATTCATAAGGAGAAAGGGATAAGGAGAACTTAACTCCAAGAATATAAACACTAAAATCTTTCTCTTTGCTTTCCTGTTAGTAGACATAAGGGTGAAATTGATACTTGCATCCAGGACACTGCCTTACTCTATACTACATACTTTTCTCAACAAACTGCATTGCGGGGAATAAAGTTCATTCCATAGGACCTAAAGTACTGTAAAAATGCTGGTGTATCTAACAGATACACAAATACAGTCAATTGACAATATTACCTTGTGCTATACTGCACTCATGCAAAAAGTACAATGAGCATGCAAAAGGAAAGGGAAAATCTCACCAATCAAAATCAGCCTCTGTGCAGACACATGGTTCAGAAGCCATGGCTCCCGCGTATTTTCCCTGCATGCATTTCTTCTCTGATTTACGCTTTTTGTATATCCTCTTGGCTCCCATAATGCATGCTTCTCCCTATATAGGAAAACAGAGATCCTAAATAAATAATACTACCCACTTCTGGTAACAGTACAAGTGAGTTCTGACTAGCCTTCAGTATAGGAATAAGTTACAGTTTGTGGTATTGATTATTAATTAAGAATTTTTAATTGGCATAGTTAGGTCCTACACACTGTGAATAATACTAACAAACCTGAAGTGGTTGCATTATTTGAATTCACATTGTATATTTCCAGTGGGCTAGAGCCAATTACCATATTTTACATAAGTGGAACTTTGAAGAGTGGAATTCAAATATATGCAGCCACTTTGGGGGATTCATTATTCATACTAATTGGGACCTTGCTATATTTCCAAAGGAATCTACTATCTAAAGGGAATTTCTAATAATCTGACATTATAGAGCAACAAAAATATTCCAAAATATACCTGGAAATTAGCAAAAGCAAAACTATTAACTATTTCATGATATAAAAGCTGAATGAACTGGGATTATGCAGACATGTTTTAGACATGTATAATCTCCATCCTGCCCCTTTATCACATCTGTAACCACATGATCTCATGGCAATAATTTTATGTCTTTCTTTATGATGAGAAAATGGTATGTAGTATTCTTAAAAAGATTCAGATAAAAAGCTAAAACAACTAAATGACAATGTATGCTGAAGAAGATATACCAACCATATTGAAATCTACCATAATTTCATCTTTTTGCTTCTGAATAGAGCTGTGACCCAATATCCTTTGAGACTCAATGCAACCATGACATCAAATCCATCTTCTTAGTGACTGGAAATTCAGTGCAAAGTTTGATTTAATCCATTTCTATCTGCCTTCTTTGGGCTAAATTGCTTTATCAGAATTTATAATGCATTTATATGTAAATATTATACTTAGATTGTACTTTGAGTATATAACATACTAATTCCCAAATATAACAATGATTTTATATTAAGATTTTTTTAGTCTCTTGTAGAACTCAAGAATTTTTTCTTCCTATATAGACCAGAGGAGGGAAGGATCAAATAGTAGGAGATGAATTATCAAGGCCAAGACAAGGGGCAATTCCTTATTAATAAGTCTGTACTCCTTGCACCTAAATTATCTTGGAAGAAGCAGAAAGATGTTGCATAATACAAAAGAATTAGGATAATAAAAAGTGCTCCTTAAGTTCCACTTATCCAGTTTAATATCATTGTTTTATGCCTGTTTTTGTACCGTTGGATAAAGCTCCCCTCTTCACTCGCCCTCCCATAGCCAGATGACATGCCCAGACAACTTATGCTTGGATCTTGGTGCTGAGTTGGTATTTCATTTTGAGTTGTAAGTCTAAGCCAAGCATATTTGAATTTTATCTCATTATATCTCAGCATAATAAAAACAGAAATGACTTCACAACAAGCTATAAAAGCTTAGTTTGTTCACTCCTGTGGAACACAAAACACATATGGAAGCATCAGACAGGAAATATGGCCTCGATAACCCTAACTGCCTCCCCACTTAGCTGTCAGGAAGAATATATAACTCTGATGACTCTGTGAATTGGTACATCTTTCCCCAACTTTAGGCAAAGCTCCAACTTGAGCCCTCTTTCCACTTACCTGGCTGTGCAGCTGCCATGGTCTGTAGTCTTCCTCAGCACACCGCCTATCAAATATAGACTTGTAGTCTACTTTGACCAGCTGCCATTCAGAACGATGGCTGAAGTGTCCAAACACTCTACAGAGCACAGCAATGGGGAGTGTAGGTGTGTTAGAGAATCAACAAGTATTACTTCCCCTTGGATCAATGACTATCAACTCTAGGATCCTGGTTGTTACTCTAATGTAATCTTTGTACTGACCTCTCTCAGGGAGCTGAAACTCAACCCTCTTTTCTGCCTGCCACTAGCTAACACTAGCTCCCTGCCCCCAGAGCCATAATACACTTGCATACTTTAAAGTCTTCAGAGAAAGAGCCACAATTTAAACTGGACATTGCTGATCATATGGCATCAAAAGGTGAAAGATTTGCTTTCTCAGTTGTTGGTGTGCTCTGTAGATTTTGCAAAAATAAAAAAGGAAAAAGCCAAAGTTCAAAACAAAGAAAAACTCTATCTATACTTGCCCTTAGACAAAACAAAGTTATTTGTGTATTGAGTAACTGTATTTTTGATAGAAAATGAAAATGTGCTAGTTTATATTCAAACAAATCTAGCTTCACTACTAAAACTTTTTGTTTAGTAAAGGCCAATATATTTTATTATTATTTCAGTAAGTTTCCCTTGCCCAGTTTTGTTATTAGGTACAAATTGCATTTTTATATTTTGAAATCTTGAATACATGCCTTTAAAGTCCAGATTCACCCATCATTAATGATATATTTCTCAAATTACTAATTGTTAAGTATTAGGTAAAGAAAGACCACAGCAATGTGTCAAATATGCCTCCTGTTTGTGTTAAGAATATGTGTGGTGAAGCAACTAGGGTGACACAGTGAATACAGCACTGGTCCTAGATTCAGGAGGACCTGAGTTTAAATCCATCCTCAGATGCTTGACACAAGCTGTGTGACCTTGAGCAAGTCACTTAACCCTAATTGCCTTGTCTTCCCCCTTCTGGAAAACAGGAATATGTGTAGTTGGTGACAGGATTAGAAAAATAAAAGAAAAGAAATGCTCTATTTTAACAAAGGAATTTATTTTCTTAAGCTCATAAATGGGGTGCATTCACATGTGTTGCTATAGCTGTAGGTTTGTAATGATTCAGAGTTTCAGGCTGCTAAAATGGTTTGAATTTTAAAAGTATAAATATTTCTTATAGGGTTAGAAAAGGTTTTTGATGACATGCTTCTTCATCTTGGGGTATGAGGCATGAGGGAGATGGATCTCTGTAAGATGTGTAAGATCTGTGTCAGATCCTTCAGTGTAAGGACTCCCACTATACAATGAATAGCTAGCATTTATATACGTCTTGAAAGTTTACAAAGTGCTTTAAAATATTATTTCATTTTATCTTCATTACAACAATTCTGAATTAGGTGCTATTATTATCCCTGTTCTTCACTTGAATAAACTGAGGCAGAGAGAGGTTAAGTGACTCGCCTAGCAACTGTCTGAGACCACATTTGAACTCAGACCTTCCTGACTCCAAGTCTAGTGTTTCGCCCACTGTACCACCTATCTGCCTCTTGTACAGAAACTTCTACTACTGCAAGTTGGCAAATCATCTGTCAAACAAATGCTTAGTTGCCTGGAGCATTGAGAGGTTAAGCAACTTGCCTGTGATTACATATATCTATATCTACACCTATATAGATCTACCTACCTACATCTATATATTTATATCTATATTGATCTCGATCGAGAGTCAGTGCTGCTACCTAGGTTCTAGTGGCTCCAAGATTGGCCCTTTCCTATTCTTAATATTACACTTTTTAATTACCAGGAAAAAATTAGAATGGGAAATAGTTACCTTCTATCTGGACACATCGGTTCTGCTCACTAGGTACTGTAGAGTCATTTCCACTGATTTTACACATAAAACCAAATTTCTCTTCCATGATAGAGGCCTTAGCAAGCTGCTCTAGAAGCTTTAACCCTAACTACCTGTTGAAAATGATCTAAGCAGCTATCTTGGGCAAAGCTGAAAAATATAGGAACTTCTCACAAAATCATACTTACGTCATGATCAGGGTCTCTTCTCCAGGCTCACCCAGGACTCCATCCACAAAAAGAGGGATGGAAGTGAAACTGTATTTACTCCACGATCTCCCTTCATCAAAACTTAACCTAGTAGTAAGAAATACAGAAATAGATAATTAAGCTAATTAACTGGGTTTTTTTTGCCCCTCAAAAAAAATGAGGAGGAGTAAGTTAGGTAATTTTTAAAGTCAAAGGGACATAGGCAAACTGATACTTAGAGGTGATAAATTATGCTTAATTTCATCTATAGAATAGACACAATAGGGCTGCCTATCTAAGACCCAGAAATGTTAGGCTACCTCTGCCAGGAAAAATAATGCTGAAAGGAAATAAGACATATTAAAGAATCTTCTGTCAGATGTACTCTTCTCAAATTTTAAACCTCATTTATAGGTTCTCCACAATCCCACTACAATTCAAATAAAGACATGGTATAAAGGAAAATTTAGAGCAATTGCTTCCAATGAGACCAAAACATGGGACTACCTCTAGGGATAGCTTTCAACCAAAAGCAAATTTCTTAAATATAATGGCTATATTTATACTTTCACTTCACACTTACTGATTGCATATGGTATACAAGGTTCTCATTTCCAAGTGACCTTCCCTAATTCATCCCTAAGCCTACAGGTACACTTGTTCTTTTGAATTGTCATACTATTCTCAATTTACTATTATACTATATTTTTTATCCTATTCTTTATGTGTTTCTGTGCCTTGATACCTCTGTAAAGTTGTAAACTTTTTGTGGGTAGGCCTCTAGTCTTAATTAGCTTTGAATGTCCATCAATGCATAAAACCATGTGTTGTACATTATACGTGCTTAATACATGTTTTTGAATGAATGACCTGACCAGTTTCATTTTAATGTCATTGAATATCTTATCTTATCTCTATTAGGTTTTAGAATTGTTATATGACTATATACAAAGACTCAAAACTTAGAGATAACCTGAGAGAGTGGAGAGAAAATAATGGCTTGTTAACATCCTTTTATCCATAGCCTGTGATTCATCAACCACTAGGGTACATTTCCTGCATCCTTCCTTTCCTCTTGCTGCATGTCCCCGAGATGCAAGCCTTTGCTTAGCAGTGGGTCTCATACTTCTGTATTGTGTTCCCCAACTGAAATCACGATGCTCTATTTTCGGCATTTAAATTATTCACTGCCACAGGAACTCATAGTGGTATTGCAAACTGGATTATGACTTGAACAGAGGCAGAGCAGCTGGGATCCTCTTACATGAAAACAGGTAGAAAACCATGAGAAACCCTGGGGCTCTAAATCTGCCCCTCATACATAAGCACAACTCAAAGGCATTGCGTTTGCCCTTGTGTATAAACCATAGCCCAAGGGGTTCAGGAATACTGCCCAGGCAAGAGGGATAGAGACATTGAGAACCTAGGTTTGGGTATAGCATTTATAGAACAGGCGATAAGATTTGTAGAGACAAGTGACTGAGAATTATGGTAAAATCTAGCCAGTTTCTTTTGGGAAAACTGACTGTAAAAGGTTAACTACAAGGAGTTAAAACTGCTCAAAAAAACATATCTTGGGATCTTCATTGGTATATTCTCTCACCCATAATTTTGTGGGAGTGGGAACAGAATTGTCATATCTGAAAACCATAATTCATTTTTTTTTTCTTTTACCCCAAGGGCAGCCTTTTTTCCCTTTTTTTGTGAAACTGCATTCAACAGTTTCACTTTAACAGAGCGAGGGTGTAAATTATGTTCTGATGGATTCTGGCATTTTACTACAAACACCAGCACAATCTGTATGCTGATAGCAAGACTTTGGGATGGGTTTTTGCAGCCCAGAATGATCAGTACTGTGTCACAGCAGGCAGCACCATTACCAGAGATGTCGGATTGGCAGAGATGTGTGTTTCATAGCAACCAAGACCCCACCTTGATCCAGGTATAGAACACTATGCTCTTCTTCAAAGATCTAGGGGGAAAAAGAACAACATAGAAAAACTGATATATCTACTTTATCCAATTCCTGAGATTAAATGCAGAGAAAGATTCCAATCAATGAATCAACAAGACTTTACAGTGACAATTCTTCCCTATTTACTCCCCACCCCCAAATCTCAGGAAGTGCTTAAAGTCACAGAATAGATTTTTTTTTAAAGTTTGAAAGGATTATAGGGATTATGTTTTATCTAAATTCTCCATTTTCCGGGATACCAATAGGATCACCATATAATGTAGGAGGAAGAGAATTAGATTGAAGTGAGACAACACAATTCAAATCCTGTCTCTCTCACTTACTACCCATATGAATTTGGAAAATGAATTAAACAACAACAACAATAACAAAACCCTTTATTAAGTGCTTACTGCATACCAGGCACTGTACTGATAACTAGAGGTCTAAATATGAACAAATAAGATTGCCCTTGTTCTCAAGGAACTCACTTTCCAATGGGAAGAGACGGCACATATTAGAAAATTAAAGTCAGGAAGTGGAAAGGAGCTGGCTGAGGGCACACGCACAGGGCTGGGATGGAAACTGACTGGAAAGAAGAGTGATAACTTGGTTCTGGGAAAGATAAGGTAAAAGGTCACCAATTAGAGACAGGTCACTTCACATCTCTGGACCTCAGTTCTTCATCTGTAAAATAAAGGGCTTAGCCTCAATGACCACTAAGATCCCTTCCATCTCTAAACCTAGAATCCTGGGATGTCTAACCACCAAGTAATTAGTTGTATGGTTTGCTCAAGGCCACAGAGCTTTGTTAGTGGTGAGGCTAAGATTAGAACTGTGGCCCCTTGACTTAGATTCTTGGGCTTTTCCATTGCACTTCCACTACTGAAAAGTAATAATGTGTTCGTGAGGAGAAGTACCCTTGCCAAGTATGCTATGGTCCTGCCAAGTTATGAGGTGGTTCAATTTAAAAGGGGAGAACTGGAGTCCATTCCTCTGTTCTTAACATGTGCTGTATGTCATCCCTCAAAATGAAGAGAAACTAATTTTATGCCTGAAGTGACATTCAAGGAGTGGGAGAATACCCAGTAATCTACGCTAAGGCAGGTGGCCATTCTAGCCTTACAAAAATACTGCTCAGAGATCCTCAAATCAAAGGCGCTTCTCAGATACAGATGCTGGGCTGTGTTCAGTAGATCTTTCCAGTGATGTCTGATGAACATTCTAGCAAACAGTAGATAGAGGAACACAGTGTCTTAGACATGTCTTCTGCTTGGATAGCATTTTTCTTTCAGAGGAAGGGACTCAGGGGCAGGGTGGGATGAGGAACCACAATGTCTTCAATTTCTTCTCAAATTTCCTTCCCAGAGACCATTTCGTTAATTCCACTTTTATATTCCTATGCACACCTATATACCAGTATCTAAGTTTAACCACTTTCTTCTTTTTTGAAGTACTTTTCTTTCCTCTGAGACCCAAGGAGCAGAGTTTTGTACCTATAAATGATCTGGATCCAAGAGCTGGTAAGGAAAGTCTAAAACAGATCACCCTCAGCAGGAAATGCAATGCAGAGGATTCTCACTGTTGAGTGCACTCACCTGCATGTTAGATTTCAATTTATGATGCTAGTTATTGTATGATAATTAAACGTCAGTGGGTTATTAAAACATATTTATTGAAGTGTAACAACCACGCATTAGACACATATCTTGTTATGATTGCTAAACCTCATTAAGTGCCTGTTTTATAAGCAATGGATACCTAATTTACATGCAGAAGACAGACAGGAGGCATTTGAGCTAAACACATTGGTTTAAAGCGATTCCATTTCTACTTTTCCTGACATATGCACTCTGATGGTTATTACTCTGTCTTGTGCACGTGAGATTTAAACATCTCGGAACACCACCTGTGTAATGGCTATTTCTTTATGCAGGAATTCTTACAATGTTCTGTCTTCAAGGCAAAAGGAATTTATGGAGGTAACACAGAGTGAGGCTTATAATCAGGCCCTTCAGGCTTCAGGCTCCATGAACAACAAAACCATTGGATTTTTGACTTTGTTTTATGAGAAAAGTTCATTCTAATTTAATTTGGTTTCATTGTCACTTACAGATTTTCCTCTTAATAAAAACCAAACTAAGTTAACAAATGAATACTAAATAAAAGTGACTGGTGTTATTATAGTTATTATTGGCTTTGGAAGCCTCTACTAAAATTCAACTTTAATGCCTTGCTTTACATGCCTTACTTTCTGATAGGTTGTTATTCCAAAGGTACACCTACCTGGAAGGCTTCAGATATAGGCTAGATAACGAACTGCCTGAATGTCTGTTGTTCATGGACCAGTATTACCAAGTGCAGACATGCACATCACTATCAATCAATCAGCAAACATTCATTGTGCCCACTATGTGCCAGGCACTGTGTAATGTGTTGGGAAAACAAATTAAAAAGTAAGACAGCCCCTGGTGTCAAAGAGTTTCAAATATAATTCCTGGATACCAGGTGATAGATTTATATGGATTTATTTCAATTTTTCGTAAAAACCTTAAAAAAATAACTGGGTCTGCCTGATCTTACTCAGGCTAGAAGTATAGCAGCTACCCCTGAACCTGATCTCAAGATGGATAGGTGCAGAATCTTTAACCTGCTCTGTTTTTCTACCTGAGCCAATTCAGTTATCCTTAAATAACCTGTTGGTCCTCCGATTCTACAGGTTCACCATATTGGTGCCAGACTTATTTCCTAGACCTGATGAGCTTTATCCTTACCGTAGTACAGAGCTCCCAAACTCAAGTGATTCATCAATGTCACCCTCTACAATAGGAGGCATTCTATGTCTGTACCACCATACCTGGTTGGTGAAAGCCATTTACGGAAAAAAAAAAATCACATACCAAGAAGTTGAGGGCTAAGTACTATCAAAATTGGTATAACTCATCCTCCCACTGACAAATTCACAGCATCTCTAAAGCCCTAGTTATTATTTTGAGGCCTTAGGTTCTCTTTCACAATGGAAATATTAAAAAGGAAAATTCAAACCAAATATGTGGGTGCAGCAGAATAATTTGTTGTGAGTGGGACTGTTAGTGGAAGATACGTGGCTCTTTATACCTCAGGGACCTACTCAAGCTATTTACCTGCCTCCAGGTATTCCCAGCATCTGAAGACACAAACATACTGATATCATTGTCAGACAGCTCAGATCCAATGTTACCTGGAAAGAGAATACCACTCTTAGAGGAAGGAACATTTTATAAAAGAGTTGTATCAACCTCATTTATTAGTACATTAGAATCTCTCACACTATTTTAGAGTAAAAATATATAGCTGAATGGAGATAATTAGCATTATGTATTCAGTTGTAATGAAGCAATCTGGTTTTTCCCCTTTCCAGTTTGCTAATCAAAAACCAAACAGAGATATGTCCTTTCTTGAAAGATATTCTTCACAACAAGAATAAAACCAAGACAAGTCCTCTTACCAGAAGCCACTATGATGCTGGGAGCTGTGTCACGACTGGCAATGTTTCCAGAGGTATATGGGTTGTCAGAGACCTTTAAGTGAAGATGCAGGGAACAGTATGGCTGTAGAAAGAAGAACAAAGGCACCCCAGAAACAAGGGAAGTTAAGGAGTCCAATGAAAGTCTGCATTTATAGCAATGTGCAGCTCTTGCATTAAGTTCCCAATGCCATATGGTTGATTTGACTTTGCGGGGCAATGCTGAATATTTGATTCTGACAGGCATAAAAAATGCTTGTGAAAATGATCAAATTTAATTCAAACAAGTTTAAAAAATTCAATCAATGTAGTGCTGGCATAGTATTACAGTTAGTATTCTGCAACATAGAAGCTATCTTGATAAACAGGTGGTACTTGCAGTAACAATTTTGGTGAAATTTTAAGCAACTTTTACAATCCTGCCCTGAGTCTTAATCATGTCCCTTGATTAAAAAATCAGCAGTCTTCAAAAAAGCACAATAAATTTTATAGGGATTTCCTTAAGAAGTGCTTTGCTCCTAAGTCGACAAAAATAAAAGTTTCTGTTTGAAACCCCCACTCCTTTTCTTCCATCAGGATGATTACTTTCTAATCTTATCAGCGTGGGGTTTTGGAATCACCACTGTAGCTCCATTATTACTTTTATTCTGCTCTGTTGGAGTTACAAGCAGGAAAAATTCAGAGCGCGGCAGAGATACAATGATTAAATTTATATGGGATAGGGTAAATGACAAACACAAAATGAATGAGGAAGAGAGAAACAAAAAAAGCAGGGGAGGTGGAATGAGGCACTGAATTAGAGTAGTGGTCTTTGGCCACCACTAGCATAGAGATTCAGACATGGGCTCTCTTGTGCCTGAAAATTTCCTATTCAATTTAAAAAAAAAAAGAATTCCCATGTCATCATGTACCACAATTATAAAGTCCAGAATGTTAACTGAGATGGGATAAATGAGGCTTTGCCCCAGATCACCAACATCAGGGCAGAAGTTGTACATTCTGGGATGTAAGTATTTCCTAGTCAGAAAGTGATGCTTTCTCACCACAGTGAATATTTTCTTAAGCCTTGCCTCATGTTGTATTTTCTTGACCAAAGATGCTGAATGGCATGCCACTCAAAATTCTGATGTTGTAGGACCCCTCTCTCAGGACCTTTCTCCCCAACATACACAAATGTAGGACACACAGAGGGGCAGATGTCCCATCTCCCATTATGGATGAAACTGGGCTCAGACTTTCCTTTCTGTCACCATCATAGTACTCTTGAAAATGTGCCATCCTGTATTTCTATTTAGCTAGTGCTGCTGGTTTTTTTAAAAATTTAATTGTCAATTTTACTTATTATGAAATTTAAAATAGAAACAGACAAGAATATTTATGTATGCAAAGAACAGAAAATTAGGATTGGTTTTGAAATTATGAATCTATTATATACAGACTGGCTTTTTAAAAGTATGTATAGGGGGCGGACCCAAGATGGCAGAGTAAAAGCACAAACTTGGCATGAGCTCTCACTCCAACCACTTCCATCCATGTAAGAAAATGACTTTAACAGTACATAATAACTTCAATATGTTAGATCCAACGATGTCTTGGTTTTCTGAACTTCATATAACTTTTGTGTGTGTGTGATTGTGATTTTTCACTTATTTTCCTGGTGAGAGTCTAACTTTGGGGAGTTAGGAACCACCCAAGACATTTCTTGTACATGAATGACAATGATGAATACAGAAAGAGGACTCAGGAATTTGATAAAGACTTTTTGAATTGAAGCGAGATATTGAGAAAAAACATAACAATTACATATGTATTTATGTATACATGCATATATATGCACATATATGTATATATACACATATGTGCATCTATATATCTATATATATGTATTTGTATGTATGTGGTATATCTATCTATAGATAGATGGACAGACAGATAGATAGATAAACAAATGTGTGTTGTTGTTCAGTTGTTTAGTCATTTCTGATTCTTCATAACCCTGTGGACCCTACTATCCATGGAGTTTCCTTGGCAAAGATACTGGAGTGGTTTGCCATTTCCTTCTCCAGGTGATTAAGGCAAATAGAAGTTAAGTGACTTGATCAGGGTCACACAGCTAGTACGTGTCTGAGGCAACATTTGAACTCAGGTCTTCCTGACTTCAAGTCAAGCACTCTGTCCATTGAGCCATCTAGTTGCCTCTATGTGTGTAATGTTTATATGTACACATAAACACATATATACACACATATATATTTAATTTTTAAATGGAGAAATCATCCCTTTAACTTTAAGCTCTGGGCAATTTTGGGTCTAAATGCTAATCATAGAATTGAAGCATCTGAAGTCCTCCTTATGAAGTTAATAGTATGAGGCATAACATGTAGGATGATGTTGCATGAGGGTCAGGACACACATGGAGTGTCAAACTGAGAATGCAACCACACTCTAGAGTGACTGGCATCCCCATTGAAGAGGTGCCTGTACAGGGATTTTCTGAACACTCCTCCTCTGTGAAACCAGCATGCAGCCCAATCACATAAGATCCCCACAGGTCTATGGACATCTGATCCAGAGCATTGTATTGTGCAAACTAGGAATGCCATTAAAAAGAAGCTGACTTTTCTCATTCCTGACTGCTGTGTAGTATGGTTGCCATGGCTTTTGGCTGCCTGGATCTGCTATTATAAAAGGCACTGATGCCAGCTCGAGTAGAAACATTACAAATGATCTTTGCAGTGCTCTTCCCTCTGTACTCTCATTTGTGGTCCTGGATTGCCCCCAGCTGGTACAAGGAGAATGTTCTGTGACTTTTCTTTTCTTCCCCTCTGCATCAAAGTACAAAGTCTATATAAATACTTGGGAAATCATCTCCCAGCCCCTGAATGATGATCTGAAAAGGAAGCCAAACTAAACTCAATGATTTGTTAGCTCTCCTTTCCAGTGAGTATGGATTTCAGTGTAGTAGGTATTCCCAGTGACAATTGCCTTCAACAACATAAATCATAATTCAATAATTAAAAATCTAAATTGCATAACACTCAGACTATGTAAGTGACTTGCTTATGGTTACATAGTAAATAGATATCAGAGGCAGATTCTTCTAGAATCCAAGTCCAGTACTCTACTATAGCATACATTATAGAAGCCTTATCCATGGTAGCAGTCATCATTTTGTGTGTCAAGAAATACTCCCAGAAGAAGACAGGAGTTCAATTCCCATCAAGCTGGTTATTAGAGAATTCACGAACATTCTTCTCTCCTCCCCATCAAGAAAAATCAGAGATAGGAAACTGAAAATATTAATCATATAATAGTTCCAGAAATCCACTTAGTAAAGAAGCAACATTAGCAATCTTTTTCGGATGCTGTAAAGACAGAGTAGTCCCAACCAGACTGACCCCCTTCCCTCACCCCCACCCGCACCGTAATCAGTGATATCAATCAAAGAGGTATTACTACATTGCCAAGAAGCTAATAAATCAAATATTGAATATCTATTGTGTATCTGGTCCTTTGCTAGTTAGAGAGCTAAAGCTTGTTGGATCTGAAAGGTACCTTAAAAATTCTCTAATCTTACTATTCAGACCAGGAAATTGGGACCCACACAGATTTGTCTATGATTATATAGATTGTTAGAGTTGAGACAGGATGGAATTCAGATCTCTAAATTTCCTACTCAGACTTCTTTCTTTAAGTTGCCTTTATTTTCTTCGTGCAGAGATCCAAAAAGATTGAAGATGGGGACCGTGACCACTAAAGAGGCAAAAGAACCTCTTGCACGGGGTCGCAATCTTTGTGTATTTCCACCCTAGTACCAGTTTGTTCCTTACAGTCAGGAGGACCTAGGGTCAATATTCTATTTATTAACAAAGGGTCTGAAGTATGGAATGGATTTAGAGTTACCATCTTTGCAAACCGTATGATCACAGGGCCGCAGGTATTGTGGAAAACAGAATGTTCCCCTAACTGGGCCAAATAAGGTCCTTAGATACAAGACCTAAGAGTCAGTAGCAAAGTAGGGAGGGAGGCACATAGCTAATGGGGCATAAATGGGTCATGCTTACCTCTCTAACACTAATTTGTACCTCATGGGGGGAAGGGAAGGGAATGAGATACACAATGGAGGTTTGCCCCAGGGCATCCAATTTCCTAGTGCCAGCCCTTTCAGGGAACTAGTGACTATATTTACTGAAAAATGGGCCTTCCTTTTATTAAGTGTTATATATTCCCTAGGGACCAAGAATTTGTAATGAGTTCAGCTGGTCTCACATGCTGCTCCTCAAGAGTCCAATCCCAAGACTTGAGAAGGTAGTGAGCCCTGCCCTGGTAATACCCCTGTCTAATTGCACAAAGTAGTCTGTGGAGGAAAGAATCCCTGCTGAGCCCTGTAGGTAATCAGTCTAAAAGGCCTTAAAATATGGTCCCAAATTATCCTGGATGTCTTATTTCTATAGAAAGCATTTTACAAGGAACTTTCCATTTGGGGCTGTAATTCTGAACTTGTTCCACATTTGAGGCAACCCTGCTGGAAAATCTCTTTTCTAATCACTCGGCTGAGCTGGCGGTGACACTGTCACTCTCCAAGTACTCACAATCTCAAATCACTCTTTATCTCCTCACTGCCAGCCACCAGCTCCTGGGCCCAAAGTAGGTTGTTAACACTCTGAATCTCCTAGAGCTCAAAGATTTTCGATCCTATTTTCTGTCTTTGGCAGATTTTTGCAAAGTGATTTTAGTCTTGGCCCAGTTCATTGCCCCCTCCTTCTCTGGCTCTTCCAAAGCCTATGGTGAAACAAATTTAAAGCAGGCAAGTGGCTGGGTTAATGGGAAGAGGGAGGAGGAAGACTCCTGGGAGCTGTTTATCTCAGTCAGTTTAATTAATCTTTTCTCCATTCTTAATGACCCTAACAATTATTTTTGAACTTCAAGGTCAGCTTAAGATCAAGAGCTCAGATTCAGCATACCCTGATTAGATCCTGAGTTTTGTATTTTGGTAATTCTCTTCAGCAAAACTCCTTCCTTCCAAAAATAATCAGTCATCAAATAAGTATTGATCCTCCATTATGTCAATTGCACTATGTGCTAGTATAAAGTACAATCACGATTTCCATGACTCCTTCTCTGGTCTTATGTCTTACTCCAGAATGGCTAATCAGAGCCCTATCCCATTGTGGTCAATTGTATCTCTTCAGCAGTTGTTTTCCATAATACTTCCTGGGAATGAAGGACTGTCCTGGTGATCAAGATTATTGTACCAGTGCAACATTTGCTGCCCCTTAATATGAGCCAGCACTGAATGACTATCAGGGGAAGTGGTTAGCTAGAGCTGCCAACAACTCTATCATTCCCTTAGAACAACAGACTCACAGCAATGCATGAGTAGGATTCACCATCACCACCACCACCACCATCACCACCATCTTCCCAGTAATTCTGATGAAGGCTGAGTGGGAAATCTGCCCATGAGATGGAGTGACATTGAAAATATTCACAACAGGAATTAAAGTCAGGTCATTGTTTTTAGCATCTGTGATGAGCTAAAGTGACTCAATGACAGTGACATTGTTTTTCAAAAAGACTCCTTTCTCTGGAAACAATAGAGGTTGAATAGGGATATAATCAGTCTAGATTATATCCTCAACCTTTCTTTGTGTCACAAACCTCACTACTTTGAATCTTATGGACTACTTCTCAAAATGATACTTTTAAATGTATATAATAAAACACAAAGAATTATAAAGGAGACTATAGTGATATCTAGTTATCAAAATATCAAGTTATAAAATGGTTTAAATATTTAATATATTATATGTATATGTGTATATATGTATGACATATATGTATATGTATACACACACACATGCAAGGTCATATTAAGAACATCTGCTCTAGGTAATCATACTGATAGGATAAATGTGACCTTATTCCTCAAATCTCAGAATACTAAGACTCTTCGGACATTGAAGCATCTCTCTTTTCTGAAATTCTGCATTGATTTTAGTCTGTCCCACACAATTTAGTCCTTAATGGTGCATTGGCTTATGTTGTTCTCTGGTTGGTTGATATATCTAAGTCACATTTCCTCAACTGAATTAGAAGCTCCTTCAGGAGCTTCTAATCATATCTTAAAGTTATTATTGCAGTGTGTATGTTTGTTCTCTCTGTCTCTGTCTCTCTCCCTCTTTCCCTCTCTCCTCCCCCTTCCCTGGCACAGAATATGGTCATTGATCACTCAACTTTTATTGACTGATTGATTTTTCAAAATGACCTAAATGGAGTTCAACTTTATACATTCAGGACCTACACTTTCCTCCACCTCTACATACTCAAACCCATCGATAAACTTAAACAGCTTTACGAGATCTGTCTGGTCTCAGAGAGGCTGAATGAGTTGTCTGTAGTCATAGAGCTAAGTAATTGTCAGAGGAACAAATTGAACTCAGAACTTCCTGAATGTAAATCCAGCCCTCTTTCCACTTACACGGGGAGTAACCCCAGGCTACTCCCTTAATTTGTACCATGGAGAACAAATAACGGTGCTTCTTACCCCCAGAAGCCGTACAGAGTAGACAGAGATACAAGCCCAAGGATGTTTAGGCAAAGTCAATGAATGAGCAAATAATAGAAGGGTACACTGGCAGAAAGGTAGGGATGTTGGTACAATGTCTCTGTCTTGTCAGACAACTTCTAAATTCTCCCATAAATCTCCCTTCAGTGTCTCAAAGAGAGAATCCTGAATCAGACAATTCAAGAGACTAAATCAATATGACTCTGTTAACATTTTCATACCATCTTGGCCACTTATATCCCTTTGAAAGGTTCTGTCAAAATTCAATTCATAATGATTAAGCACTTACCATGTCCCAGGCACTATGTCAAGAACTTGGGATACAAATACCTACTGTGCCCTTGTTCCCCTCCACCCTCCTTTTCTAAGGAATTTAGCTCTTCCTCAAAAGGTGAGGGAGGCTGGCCTATTTCCTCTCTGATACCCAGTGTATTCACACTGTTACCTGGGGAGAAGTTTGTTTAAATGTGGCAACTTACCAGCAGGCAATGTACAGGGTCCCCTCTCAGATCAGTGTCAGGAGCCTGCAGCAACCTCCAGTCTCTGCCTTTGTTGTATGTGATGAAAGTCTTTACTTGGTTGTCAATCTTCTTGTTAGCCAAGAACATTCCCTTTATCCCTGCTACCTGGGAGAAATTGACATGGCTGAAAAATACATCCATTTGAAAGGAGATTTTTTTCCCCAAAAAATGAAATAACAGGCTCTCAGATCTAGCCAGAGAGCATAACTAGGTGAACCTTGAGGAGTTCACAAAATTTGAGGGGGACTAGGCAATGGATTCCATTGGGCAAGAAGCATGACATTCATACCAACATGTACATCAGGTTGGATTTGCCCAGCAAACCCTGTAATGTCTTCCAAGTTTTCTTTGAGTGTACACTTCAAGACCAGGTAAACTTGATTTATATATTGTCCATGGTTTCAACAGTTAGATCATCCATATATATGGCTAAGAGTGATGAGATAAAACTCACCATTCCATCAATATTGTTACTCCTTTTTCAGTACAACTCTAGAATGATAGCATAAATTAGCTAACATCACTTGAACACTCAATTAAAAAAAACTTAAAAAGACTGTTTTGCTTTTCACCATAAGCACCTGTCTTTCTTGTTCTCCCCATCCCTCCACATCTATCTCTTACCCTCATGCCCTTGGAATTAATAAACATCTGGCTTTCAAAGAATAATGAACACTTATTAAACCTTTACTGTGTGCCAGGCACTGTTCTCCAACTGGCAACAGAAATACCAAAGCAGCACAGTCTCCGCCCTCATTGATAGGAAAGGGCAACACATATAAAGGAGTGGTAGTCAGAGAATGGATATTTTGTTCTAGGCAATAAGTATTGGAACAAAAGGACATTTAATTGACATTGTATCCACTCCCACAGGCTACATCCACTCAGTGCTTAGGCAAATGAAGAAATATGGATCCATTAATGTAATAAACAGAATCTTGAAGTTCTTTTCCAAAACCTTCAGAACTAGGATACAACTGAGGTACAGAAGGAGACATCTCAAAATTGTAATAGGTTAAGAATTTGACTGTAAGGACTCTTTGAGGAGAAAGACAGACAACATTTTGAACCTGTCACTGGGTATTTATTAGAGTAACTACACTGGCAGCACTATGTCTTAATGAACCATCCCAATAGTTCTTGCTTCCAGGGATCCTAGGTCTACTGGTAGCCAAACCTCTTTTGCTTTTATGTAAGTCTTTTTTTTTTCATCTTCTTCCTTATATGGGTCCTATTTTGTGTGTCCTTTGGGAGAATGAATTTCCCTGGTAGATCAGTTTATCTGTGTGTCACAGTATAGATCTGAGAGGGTGGGGAGTGGGAGGGATAATGGACTACAATGCAAGTGAATTCTGAAAAGTTGATCTTCCAGAGACTGAACTGTAACGAGGGCAGGATTACCTAGATGTTTTCCCAAGGTGCCGAAATTAGTTAACATATGCAAAACTCTTTCAGACTTAAAGCTGTATATAAATGCTAGTTATTGCTATTTTTGTCTACCTCCCCCTGGGGCTTTAGTGACCCTTAGGGCATAATAGATGTCCTTAATCAAAGGTTTTTTAATAAATATTTATTAAAAGAAGGAACGAATAAACTCAATTAATATATACAGTATACATATAGTTCCTCTATTTATTTAAAAGTTATAATTCCACATTTTCATTCAAAAGTATTCCATAAATCATACTTTTTTTTTTTAGTAAGTTAGATTATGCTTCCTTATGCTATTGCTGTTCAGTCTTCAGTCATGTTCAATGCTTCATGACTCCTTGGACCAGGGGTAGGGAACCTGCGGCCTCAAGGCCACATGTGGCCTTCTAGGTCCTTGGGTGTAGCCTTCCAATTGAGCCCAAGTTTTACAGAACAAATCCATTTATTAAGAGTATTGGTTCTGGGAAGTTTAGATTCAGTGAAAGAGATGCACTTGAGGACCTAGAGGGCCACATACAACCTTAAGGCCACAGCTTCCCCACCCATGCCTTAAATCATAATGTCCACAGAGTTTTCTTTGTTTCTTTGTTTCTTTCTTTCTTTCTTTCTTTCTTTCTTTCTTTTTTTGCTTTTTGGAGGGCAAT